>JAMZEH010000091.1:2210000-2810000 GCA_024699665.1 Ostrea denselamellosa
CCGCAACGGATCATTAAGGAAGAGAAATCTAAAAAAAAAAATGCTACGGTCTCATTAGGACATTTAGTCGCCTCTTACAACAAGCAAGGGGTAATGAGGATCTATTCTAACAGCCCGGATCCCCACGAGGTAAAAATTAATGAAGACTAAAATCGTAAAACACGTTCATATACCATTTTCTGTTGAAATGTCTGTATGCTTTTTGACGTTTGCACGTTTAACAAGTTAGTAAGCATGGTGTAAATGGTTTGTTCCCTTTTTGATTTCACAGTGAAGTCGAGGCTTCCTGAGGAAAATTACAGTGTATATCGGCGCACTTTACGCTATATGACGTCACAATATAAAAGAACACCACGGCGTACATGTCTTTAGTTGTAACGTTTTGAAAATGTTGAAATTTGTTGTTGTTATTTACTACCGCTGTCATGTTTTCAAGCTATACATGTCTAAATCTGCGTGTCAACTGTTTTTCACACAAAACAAATGCACTACTAAGCTGTTGTCATAGCAAACAGCTTACACGAAATATTCTAAATTTTAAACAAAAAGTTGATAAAGTAACTCCCAAATGGTTTGTAGATGCTTTTAGATAGTGGCACTAGCAAACCCAAAATCACGAAACATGTTTACCAGAGATACCGGTAGTATTTACAAGTAAATTGTGGTTTGTGTAATTGTTTGTTTTACGTCCCATCGAGAATCTGTCACTCCTATTGAGATGCCACCAGCTGTAGGTGAAGTATGACAAATTTAGACCTATGCGTAGCGCTCAGGGCCATAGCAATAAAGGTTCTTTAACGTGCCAACGCCTGTCATAATTGGAACCTCCGTTTTACAGGTCATATCCGAAAGACCCGTGATTCTCACTTCTAAATAGGGACCTTTAGACGTAGTATCAATCCTTATCTATGTTCACGTCTTAGGCTTGATACAGCTATGACACGTGAAGCGCTCAAACTTGCGACTTTCCGGTTACGAAGCGAACCTCTGAGCTTTCGCGACCACTGTAAGTGTTGGTAATAATATATCTTAAACATCGTATGCAGATGTATGATATCTTACTAATGAGAATTTCTCACTCGTTGCTTGTTTGTTTAAGTTCGTTGTCTTACATTCCTAATATCACCTTTATGCATGTTCCATTAAGAATGTAATCGTCTTTCCAAGACTTATCTCTTCCGTATGTATGCATGCTGTTTTTCGTTGGGTAGTGACTGCCTTAAAAAGACTTTCTCTTAATAGTGTGGTGCCTGACGTGTATTGTTGCTGTAGAGTGATAGTGTAACAATACACACAGTGTTCCTCCTTGTAACGATGTAAATGTTTATTTGCACTCAGAAATAGACAGAACACTTGTACTTATTTTTTTTTTATCTTTCTACGTATAATTATATTCTACTGTTTATAAACATCACATTGTTTACAACATTTATAAATCCATTTCATTCTATTATTGATTGACTGCACACGTGGGTGTGAAATTTAATTGTGTCGTGAAATAAACAGAAAGAAAAGCACATCACTTCACGTGTAAACAACTGCAACTGCGGTTATCAGTAGATGTCAGGTTGGATAAGACCTTTGAACTTATAACCTAATGACAATAAATTTTACATGAAAGGAATAAAGATTAACTAATCCTATACATCTACAGTAAGGACTGTAAATCACAGCATTGCTTTCTGTCTGTATTTCACTGTATTCCATAAATACAACATTTCGAGGATTGGTATATTATGAGTATACAGTAGTTATATACTTACAGCTCCTGTAGGTTGGATAGTCCTTCAAAACTACCACTCTCTATTGTTGTCAATTGATTGAAAGACAGACCTCTAAAAAAAAAATAAATAATAATAGGCATTATCATATTCTGCCGCATATTATTCATAGTTATTTTGTTTAGAACATCATAACTGTATACTACATGTGAGAATAAGTTAGTAATGGAAGTCGAATTCTAAAGTCATCTCAGCGAGACACAGTTATCTGTAAAAGCGAGAGAAAGCCATATTCACAAGAAATGGCAAAACATCTCTTTGGAAAACATAAGTTGCGATGTATCAAGTGTGATATATTACGTTGGAAGATTTCATGCATGCATGCAATCTTATTCCATGAGCAATCGACTGAATTTTACCCTCTCATACAGTGACAACTTATAACGCTATCATATACATTAGTTTATCATAAAAAGGAAGCACATATCCAACGGTATGTAGAGAGCCGAGATTGGTCGCGAGTTTAAGTTAGTTAATCGATAATTGACAATATTCTATATATGTTAAATGAATTTCAGAATTGATAGAACTTAACTTTTCCATATTGTAGTGTGTATAAAATTATTTCTGTAGGATCCAAACAAGATCAAGCATATACTGGATATAAATTTTAAAATATAATGTATGTATGTACTGTTGCCAGTAAATAATTCAGATTATTGTAAGCCACTTGTAATGCGTATGTAGACTGTGAAATGTACTTAGAAGAATGTTTAACCAGATGCAAGTTTATTTCAGTCTGCTTTCAATGTATAAGTATTACTTAACGTCAGTCTGTGAAGTTCTTGTATTCTTTTAAAAAAAAGATATTTAATGAAAACTTCCAACTAAAAAAAACCCACCAAAAACAAACAAACAAACAAAACAACAACAAAAAAGGAAAATAAACCAACTTGCATTTATAACTTATATAAACCAACACGTCAATCTAGGATATGTCAGAATGTGTACGAATATTAACGTGCCAAATGTTTCTTTATAAATATTCCAACGTGCGGTAGTTAAAACAAACAGTGTCTATGGAAGCCTGTAATTGCAAACACGAATTTGTTCGACATGCGATAAATAAATCACGATGTTGGCTACTTTTTCTCCTGTTGTAGATTTCTTTAAATTTTTAATATGTTGTATCTATCATCATGCACACTGATATGAGATTAAAATGTAGTGCAATTATGTCCCGATTATCTTTATTTTGACTAGACTACCATAATTCTTCCAAAATATTATCTGAGGCTACCAGTGTGAGTGGCAAGAAACATTAATCATTGTCCGAAGGCCACTCAAAGTCGAATAGTTTGTTTAAATGTGATGTCAATTCTATTAAAGGCTTTTTGCAAATATATTTCCGTCTTGCATAAAACTTCATAATATAAATCATAGAAAATGTTGCGTGAAATATAATCTTAGTAACCAAACTACTTCAACATTTGTAATGAGTCCATGCAAAAGATACGAAATTATGGATCGATGAAAATACGCCTTTATACCGCCAAATATTAAGGTACCAGTAAGTCAAACAAGTGGTGCATTAATTAGTTTACCGAGTCATTTAATCTTATCCTTCACCCTATGAGCAATATAGGACGCGCACAACTGATTGTTTCATCATCGCAATATTTGTTGGTCTTATTAAGCCATTCTAAAGGTATTTTTGGACTTAATGGGAATAACTCAGTAATTTGAAACATTAATGTGCGCTAAGGAGGACACGCCCGATATTCGTTGATTCAACATGAAAATAATGGTATAGAGTGTCATTTTAATGTAATAGTCAAATAGAAACTTGGATTAGAATTTACATTTCAAGAAATAAGTACATTCAACGTGACCATGTTATATTCTATCACATCTATGTCTATTAAAGGGGATATGACATTTAGAATCAGGAGGGGGAGACTGTCCTCATTTTTTGACAATGGTCATTATATGTTACTTTGATGTGCAAATAAAGAAATAATGGACAACTACCACCCTCTCCCACTGCTATTTCTAGTAGCAGTGGATGGGGAGAGTGTAAAGTTCAATGTTTTGAAAAAATATCCTCCCGCTGTCCCCTTTAAAAAACAAACCCTACTTGCCTGGATTTTTTTTTTAAAATGGTGAATGTTTATTGGTATATACTATTAAAGAAAAGTAGGGGATTTTTACCACCATTGTGAAACAGAGTCAGTAGCGGGTAAAACCCCATCGGTTGGCCAGACAAGCTCGGATTCGGCGTGGCATACTCCTAAGGAGAAGTCCCAGGTCATTTTTTTTTGGGGGGGGGGAGGTTATTCTATTCTTGTTGCAATGTTGCAGCAAGTTTCTTGGACGTTGGCAGGAGGTTGTTGACGTTTGCGTAGCCGCTGTCTAAACATGTCCCAGGCATGCTCGATAGGCAAGAGGTACGGACTGAGTGTGGGCCATGGTAATGTGGTGATACTCTGCTGTTGGAGATAATCTGTAACGATCCTGGCCCTATGACATTGAAAAATATAACGGCGACCATAATGACGTGCAAACGACACAACACGAGGTGCCAAGATGTTGACAGGATGGTGGTCTATCCTGAACAGACCCTGTAGCTAGATGTCCGGACCATAATCTGCTGATAACAGACTGGAAAACATTCATTTTCCTTGTCACAGCGACCTGTCTTATGTCAATCTTTAGCATGCCAAGGGAGCCTAATCTCTCATCCTGTGTTAGAGGGAGCATGGTCTCTGTTCAATTAATGACTTCAACAACTGATAAACTGATGCTTTCTCTTCAAAATCTTCCTTTAGAGTGGCTCCAACCTTTCAATTCAGAGGCATTCAAATTTGTGGTACAACACCCTTGATCACCAGTAGCATCCCGTGCCGATCGTGAGAGTGTGATTGATGTGTTTGGGTGATGAATTTCATTGGAAATTCCTCGTCGTTAAGGAACTATACAACATGGTTTCGTATCCCTTTGTATATATGAACATTGTGATCACAAAATCCAATATCCCCTACTTTTTTTGAATAGTATATTATATGACTTCATTCGAAGAAACGCATGACACAAGGTACAGTGTATTTAAACGTAAATTTTAAGTGATATATATCGAGACACGTGGTTTTAGCACATATGGTCACCATGACGCTGTTAAGTGTACACTTGAAGAGCTATGATGAAAAATGTCCTCGTATAATTGCTAACAAAGAATGACATGTTTATTTTTTTCAGAGTCGACAAGGAAGATGATATATCCAAATATTTGATAGTATTAATAAAAACTCCTCGATGTTCATGTGTATCAAACTAATATCCAGTTCCTAGTGACAATATAGGTACACTGATGTGCACACGTTTTATCATAAATAGCCATTTTGGTCATCGAGCCAACATTTTATAAGCAGAAAAGAACATCTCTGATGCCCTTTGAAAATATTCTGAATCTGCATCAGCGACTGAGGTGAAGCGTCAATAATTGTTCAAAATGAATTATTCCCGGATCCCCACGGGGTTAAAATAAGTTATCAAAGGAAGTGAAATTCCGAAGACCTAAATTATCTAAACGAAATACAATCGCTATCTGTAAAACCAAGAGAAATTTAGTCAAAAAGAATTTAAAATATCATATTATTATGGTATGATGGGATATAACGAGTATGATATATTAATTGCGAAGATTTGCTACATAAATACAATATTAGTCAACCAATTAAGAAATTTACGTATTTCATATAATTTCATAAATAGTTTAAACGAAAGACAATCACTATGTGTAAAACCAAGAGGAATATATTCAAAATATATTTTTGGAAAACGTATGATGGGATATAAAAAGTATAATGCATTAATTATAAAGATTTGCTATATACATACAATCTTAGTCGATAAATTATGAAATTAACATTGTCTACAGTGTCATCTTATAAATCTATCATAAATGTTAGGACCTCTATGGCCGAGTGGTTAGAGCATCGCACTCAAACATCACAAGGCTTCTCACCTCACGCCACGAGCGAACTGAAAAAAATTGTTGAGTGTGGCGGGAAAAAAACCCCAATGAATCATATCACAGACGTTAGTTTATTCCAAAATAGAACCACCAATTTACCGCTGTATGGAGAGTGGAGAATGTGAGTTTGCAACAGTATCAGTTATAGTAACCGATCTCCATTGGTAATCGTCATAACTACATCTCGAGGAAATTTAATCACCCTCAATCCCTATTATTCGCCATACATCTTTGATGATATATCTTGGTATTATATGGAATAAAATTGTTTTGTGGCAAATATGAATGAAAAAAAATATGTTGATAGAGATAACGTCGTCGATATATGTAATCTCAAATCTTCTCATGTAGAAGGTTTGGAATAAATTCTGCCTCATACGAATACAAAACAAATCAGCAAATATGAAGGGAAAAAGATTTTTGGTAGGAGAGATAGCGTCGTTGATATATATGTAAATGCCTAAATGAAGGTCACAGGAAGAGATATTCTTTTTTCATTTTGAAGCTTTTGAACAATTTTTCTCTCATAAGAATACAAAACAAATCAGCAAATAATGCAACGCTATTTATTAATTATTCCCTTCCCATTTTCTTAGCAACAATATTGATTGGTTAGTTTCTGTAGAAAAAAAATTAAAACGCTTCATGGATTCAAATCATTTTGAAACTGTAGTCTGTTGCATTTGAAACTTGAAATCAATGGTAAATGTTTGTCCTTGACACAGCAATTAAATGAAGGAGCGTTTACATTATATATTACACTTCAAGGAATAAGAATTAAACAGGAGATCACCACTCACACTGAGATGTGCTTTGTTGATTATTTTTCTTATTACATCAAGATAGTGTTTTCCATTTCCGGAAAACTAGCATGCAATTGTACTATGTGATCATTGTGACACTCTCTCTCATCTGTTTGATAGCAGGAAATACAAATATAGATGGTTTTCAATATGAAATATGTTGATGATTTAAACCCTTGTTGACAGATTGTTCCATTAGGGAGAGGGATATCAGTTGGTATCAGTAATAGCTGTGATCAGTGCTTTCCATTTCTTCACATAACAGTAAGATAAGAACGATAATATACAAAGTAGAAGGTCTTGGATACTACAAGTGAATTACATATCACGACGGGTAGCTTTTTATTTAATTAAGTAAGAATTAAATGTTTAACGTCCCGCTCGAGATTGTTCTCACTCACATGGAGACATCATCATTGCCGCAAAATTTAAGCCTATGTTCGGTGCTTATGGAGGGATCTTTATCGTGCCACACCTTCTGTGACACGGGGCCTCGGCTTATGCGGTATAATTCGATTGAATGATTGTTTGTTTGTTTTACGTCCCGTCAAGAATTTTTCACTCATATTGAGACGTCACCAGCTGTAGGTGAAGTACCACAAATTTAGACCTATGCTTAGCGCTCAGGGCCGTAGCGGTGAGGGTTCTTTAACGTGCTAACGCCTGCCGTGACACGGGACATCCGTTTTTAAGGTCATATCCGAAAACCCCGTGATTCTCACTTCTAAATGCCGAGCGTTTGGGAAGGGGCAATCACTACCTATTTTTCATCTTAGGTTTGACGCGGCCATGGCATGAGCGGGACTCGAACTCACGACCTCCCGGTTACGAAGCGAACGCTCTAACCACTGAGCTACCGCGACCGGTAAAATTCGAAGGACCGCCCCATTTAGTCACCTCTTACGACAAGCAAGGGGTACTGAGGATCTATTCTAACAGCCCGAATGCCCATGGTGCTATAAACTTGTCTTATTCCCATACAGAAATTACACACATCTAGAAAAAAGATTTTAGAGGATGTTACCTATGCGGTTTGTAATACCCCTTTCCTTGAAAATATCTAAAAACAAAACGTCATTTTGAGGTTTGGGAATTATCCTTAGGGAAGGGTAGCCATTTGGATTGTACCTTCCCCATCTCCTCGGGTAATCATGTGCTTCAGACCCTTATTTTTATCGTAGTACTCCCTCAGAACCCTTAGGCCCGTAATTTTGTCCGGTTGTCAATGATGTTGATTGAACTACACGGATATTTTGACATATACTTTGGGTATATTTCTGTGATATTGTTTTAAAAAGCAGGGAAATGATCGTTTATCGCTAACGATTTTTCTGCACCCCCATAATCCTTTCTATATCAAATACGTATCATTTGTTTTCTGCTTTATTATAAGAAAAGGTCAAAATAAATCTTACGTCCCACTACAGTAAGTACAATAAATTGTTTTACTAAATAATGTACTTCATATCGATATACACTGGTATACCGAAGTAAATTAATTGATTTTTCTTAAATTGTTGTAGATAGGTATAGGATTGTTTGTTTTACGTCCCGTCGAGAATTTTTCACTCATATTGAGACGTCACCAGCTGTAGGTGAAGCACCACAAATTTAGACCTATGCTTAGCGCTCAGGGCCGTAGCAGTGAGAGTTCTTTAACGAGCCAATGCCTACCGTGATTGACTAAATATTGTTTAACGTCCCGCTCGAGAATCTTTCACTCATATGGAGACGTCACCATTACCGGTGAAGGGCTCCAAATTTAGGCCTATGCTCGGCGCGTTTGGCCTTTGAGCAGGGAGGGATCTTTTACGTGCTACACCTGCTGTGACACGGGACCTCGGTTTTTGCGGTCTCAGCAGAAGGACCGCCCCATTTAGTCGCCTCTTACGACAAGCAAGGGGTACTGGGGATCTATTCTAACAACCCGGATCCCCAAGGGGTACGCCTACCGTGACGTCCGTTTGTAAGGTCATATCCGAAAGACCCGTGATTCTCACTTCTAAATGCCGAGCGTTTGGCGAAGGAGCAATCACTACTTATTTTTCATCTTAGGTTTGACGCGGCCATGGCACGAGCAGGGCTCGAACTCGCGATCTCCTGGTTACGAAGCGGAATCTCTAACCACTGAGCTACCGCGACCTGTGAAAGGTATAGGGAAATGAAGCTCTACCATAAGCATTGAAACTACCTCTCGCACATAGTTTTCATAACTTTCATTATCAGTTAATGTAATACAAAACATATCTGTCGTATTGTAACTCTTTAAGTTTACTGTGTGGTTTACATTGAGGCAGGCTACTGATAAACAAATTGGATTGACAGGGGGTTACAGCAGTGTCATGTAAAGTCAGCATCTCGCAAAATCTATGTTCATCATAACAATTTAGTTTGCCATTTGGGTTAAATGCTGTCTGATGTGTTTCACACCGTTTGTGAAATATCGAATGGTGACGTTAACAATGTGTTGATCGTAATTATAAATCCCAAAGACATCTACAAGTTCGAGTGTAGGGCAACACGGACCTCCGACAAAGCGAAGGTAGGATCAGGTGCCATGGAGGAGTAAGCATCCTCTGGTGACCGGTCACACCCGCCGTGAGCCCTTAATCGAAATTAGGTATACGGGATTATCCTTAGTCAAAGTTAGTATGAAAAATGACAGTCTAACAAAGGGTATGAAACAAATCATTCAACATATGTCCCAGAGACACTTTGTAATCGCAAACAAGGTCATTAATTAAGCTAAGCTAAGGACACTGTTTGTGAGACTGTTCTTTATTCATTGATTTCGACTACGCTTTACTCCGTTTACCAGATCAAGAGATAGGGCACACGGCGGGTGTGGCCGGTCGACAAGGGATACTTACTCCTCCTAGTCACCTGATCCCACCTCTGGTATATCTAGATGTCCGTGTATGGAAATTCTTTGTATTCATTTTAGGAGTTGTGAGAGTTATCTCTGTTCGTTATCTTCACCTTATTTTTATCGATAAACGCAAACCTACCAACACATAGGCTAATGAGGGTCAACTATATTGATGAATAAAAACCAGCAGTGACCAATGTTAATGAAGAGAAATCAGTTTATTTTATTTGCATTCAATGACTATTAGTAAAATATAAATATGCAATAATTAGGATCACGTAGAGACTCACATAACTTTTCATATTAAGTTATAATGATTCTAAACAAGTCAGGCAGCATTAGACCAATGAAAGGTTGTATTGACAAACTAGAGAATTTGTGAAATGCTGACTTTCGACGAGATTGTTGACATCCCTAATACATCAACTCGTTTCTCAGTACCCCGTCTCAATTTAAAAACTGATCATCCCAGAACAAGTTCCTGTGTATCTAATCCGTTGAAAGAGTTATAATGGAATATTGCTACATAGAATGGGAAGATGACGATGGGCAAGCTTAAATCATCCCGTTTGTTAAAAAGTTGAGTTGTTAGTTTGCTTAATATCTATTTTGAATCAAATGTCCAAGTACGAATCACATGTGGAGGACTGTGTTGCGCATTTTATTTCGAGTTATAAATTGTATGGCATTTAAGCATGTTCACACAAAATGAGCTATGGCCGAGCACATATTATTACACGGTATATTACAGATATATTACACGTTTATCATATTGCTAATTTATCATGTAACCTTATCCATTCAACATTTCATTTCCCTTCGTTAGTGTTGAGGCATAGCATCGATGATCTCACTTTTGCACACGACTGAAAATATGAATAATATGCTCCTACAAACGCCTAATTTCCTGATTGACCTTTCTGTATCATTTATTTTCAATCTACTTCTTTCAGTTAGATCTTACTACAACAAATGTGTGTGCATTCATTCAATACAAATAAATTACATGTATTAATTTTGGTTCTTATAATAATTTTATATGGCATTGATTTGTTTCCAATTAGAGAATAATTATATATGGAATATAAGCGTAAACGTACATTTCCTATAATAAAATGTCTATGTGTGATTTTACTTTAATGTGCGTGCAGTGTATAAATCGGCCGAGAATAACGTGCAATTTCGTATGAAATCTACGTTGTGTATAGCATTGGATTATGTGCGGTTTTTCTGTTAGTGAGTACGTCTTGCGAGGATTCTAAGAAGACGTATTTTCGTATACTTTCTGTCTTCATAGATTTTATATTTTGGCATTACATTCAACATGAATATTACGAGAAATGCAAAATTTTGAATTGAAAATTTTCGTTGACAGAAATACATTATATCGATAATAAAACGATTTTTTTTTGTCCGTTTGATGGGAAATAGGAGTAAACGGGATTCTAATTTCGAAATTCATATTTAATCAAACTCAGAAAAAATATTACACATAGGTAATGATCCGGTTTTTTTTTATATGAGGCATTGCAAGTCTTTACATAATTACGATCTATGTAGCCGCCCGCGTGGCGCAGTGGTTAGAGCGTCGGGCTCAAAGATCTGATGATCCTTGAGTCGGGGGTTCGAATCCCACTGTGGGACGTGGGTGCCGGTCTTTCGGATGAGACCGTATAAACCGAGGTCCCGTGTCGCAGTAGGTGTGGCACGATAAAGATTTCTCCCTGCTCAAAGGCCCTGAGTGCCGAGCATAGGCCTAAATTTGCAGCCCTGTCACCGGTAATGGTGACAGCCGCCGGATAGCTGAAAAATTGTTCAGGCGGCTATAAACAAACAAAAAAACCGATCTATGTAAAGGGTAAATAACCAACAGCATTCAATCTCGTAATTCCTATAACAAATAAAACTCAGGGAAAGGAACAAACACGGACCCCTGGACATACCAGATGTAGTATCAGGTGCCTAGGAGGAGTACGCATCCCCTGTCGACCGGTCACATCCGCCGTGATCCCTCTATCCGTAGTAATCCGTAGTCAGAATCAGTGTGCCAAGAACGGCCTAGCAATTGTTATGAAACACGTCAGACAGCATTTGACCTAATGGAAACTTGCGTCGTGACAAACGTACCCTTTAAAATCGAAAAAACGTCAACTTCTTCCGTAATAATTGATGTATTCAAAATCAAAAAATTTCTATTGAGTTCAAGTGAATATCTAAATTGTTATAACAACCATAAAATTTGTGAAATTCTGATTTCTTGTAATTCTTAGTTGGTTTTTTTTTTTTTTCGTCTATTATTTTTTTTTTATAAATTTTGTGCACACTATTTTTCGGAGATGCATCGACCGATTTTCGTTAAATTTTCAGGGTTGATAGATATTCACTTGAACTCAATAGAAATTTTTTGATTTTGAATACATCAATTATTACGCAAGAAGTTGACGTTTTTCCGATTTGAAAGGGTACGTTTGTCACGAGTGTTCTCGGAAACTTTTCAATTGATTGTTTTACGTCCCGTCGAGAATTTTCTACTCATATTGAGACTTCTCAAGCTGTAGGTGAAGTACCACAAATTTAAACCTATGCTTAGCAATCAGAGCCGTAGCAATAAAGGTTCTTTAACGTGCCAACGCCTACCGTGACACGGGACCTCCGCTTTTTTAGGTCATATCCGAGCGTTTGGCGAACTCCAATCACTACCTATTTGTCGTCTTAGGTTTGACGCGGCCATGGCATGAGCGGGGCTCGTACTCAAGACCTCCCGGTTACGAAGCGAACGCTCTAACCACCGAGTTACCGCGACCGGTGAAACTATTCGAGATATTAAGTTGAAATTTTCAGCGATTACAGAGTGGAGTTTGTAGATGTGCCAAATCGGTTTCATTTGGGTTTTTTTTTTGTTTGCTTGTTTGTTTTGATATGCAAAAAACGTTAGGGCTCGAAAAAAGTCACCATGATTACGTGTACACCTTTTCGTCAATATCTTCTTAACGAAAAATAATTTGAGAGGACATATGGAACAAACGTTGTAGTCACTGACGAGACCTATTCGACGATATCAAGTTTTAGGGGCTAGTCCATTTAATAAAGGGTTGAAAGGGGTCAAAATTATTTTTTAAATATCTCAAAAACTAAAAACTGTAACTGTTGATTTTAACAAAATGATCGAAACGTTGAAGCATTATATCTACTAAAGAACAAGTATTTTGTAAAGTATTATATAACACAAATTGGTCAAAATGTGACTCTAAATAAGATACCGTCTTCAAATTTCTTCTTACTTTCCTTTTAAGGAATTCAGGGGATGACCCCTAAAATTGAATCCGCTAAATATCTTGAAAACTAAGAACATTTTGTTAAACATTATAGAACAAAAGTTGTAGATAATGTTCAGACCTATTCAACGATATTACGTGTTTGGTGTCAGTCCCTTAAATAAGGGGCGGAGAGGAATTAAACATTAACATACATTTTCCTACATTGTGTTGAGAAAACAAGCACTGTTTGTGTTATTTAGCTTGATATCAATTTAGTATAGGGAAATAAACTAATATCTAAAAAAAGTTACTGCAATATACTTTCAATGTAAATTACAGCTAACAGGTATACGAAACATGTCGAATTCACTTAATCAGCTTCATTTTAGTTTCGATTTATTTTTTCGACAAGGTATATGTTGCGAACAATGCGAATGTAAAATAATTGTTTTCAGTCCATGTTCTTTGAAAATCCTAGAAAAAGTGCTCAAAATAGATGAAAAGCAGAAATCGGCTATTTTTCAACACCCCCCCCCCTTTTTTTTTGGCAGCCATCTATTTATGAATAAAGTCGCAAAGGAAAATGTTGTAGAATTTCTATCTATTTAAGGCACTCACTCCATAGTCCAATCAAACATTTAATCTGTGCTCTCTTGTAACAAGCACTTTGGCTGAAAATGTCCAAGTACATTCAAAAATCTAGAAATCGCAATTATATAGTCGGAATCATTACAATTACAACGGTTAAATTATATTCTACTTAATATTAAAAGTCCTGAGAATGCGACAAGCACAGCAATTTCCGGATTTATATACTCTTTAAAATTGGAGCGGTATAGGTTCCGTTTGATGGGCATAAACACAAATCCAGGCGTCAAAACAACGACAAAACTCACATATAAAGTGACGGAAGAGACAGCAAGGTCAAAAGGAGAAGAAATACACCCTAATTGCAAAAAAAAAAAGTCTTTCGCGCATACTTTTGTGGGAGTGACCCCTGCGCCGTGACATTTAAACGCTTGAAGAGCAAGTCCGATGCTCATTCTGAAGGATATTAAACATATTGCCCTTAATGCAGAGCGTGTGTTGATTCATTGATTGATATTTTTAAGGATTTTTATTTAACTACTGAACCACCCCTCATTCTTTCTCTTTCTGCGTAATATTCTTGAAAATCTCCAGCAGTGGAAAGGATATATTTTGAAATCTAAAATATATTTTTGTCAAACGCTTTAGCGCAATGCTATATATAAGTAATCCATTTATTTACGGGAATATCGTTTAACGTGTTGTCGGTAAGAAGTAAATTCTCCTCGTCAAGCATAAGGCTTAAAAATGGGTAGTGAGCGCTCATTCGGAAGACATTTGTAATATAAAATGGTAGTAACGAAATCTTCCGGATATAAACTTCAAAATAAGTTCTGTATAGCAGCAGGTTTGGCACTTTAAAGAACCTCACTGGTACGGCGTATACGTAGTTCATAGGCAAATCAAATGTTTTAAATAATTATTCTACATTTGGAACAACAGACTCTACTTTTAAATAAAGTAACTTATTAATATTACTGGTGCATGCAGCTCGTTAAACACCCTTGTGTTATATTTAGCGTAGTTACTTTCTAATGATTTTTATTTATGTACCCTGAAAACAGCTCATAAGAGCTAATGTTTCCGTTTGTAAACCCGACTTAATTAAATATTGTCTTGTCAGATGACCTTAAATACGGGTTTAGCACGGAGTCCCGCGATGAGTTGGCACAGTAAAGAACCCTGATTGTAACGGCCATGGATTCTAAATTTGTGATACTTCCCCTACAGCTGGTAACGTCTCAAAACCAGGTAATAACAATTTAGTAACAAACGTCAAACAAACCAAAGTAAAGATTAAATGTAAGATGACGTTAAACAACAATCGCGGAAGCTCACTGGTAGAATGTCCGCATTGTAACCGATAGGTCGTGAGAGTGAGGGCCGCTAGTGATTGATGATTATATTCTTTAACATTTTTCACATATATGGAGACGTCACCATTGCCGGTGAAGGGCTGGCAAATTTAGGCCTATGCTCGGCGCCTTTGGCCTTTGAGCAGGGATGGATCTTTATCGTGTCACACCTGCTGTGACACGGGGCCTCGGTTTTTGCGGTCTCATCCGAAGGACCGCCCCATTTAATCGCCTCTTACGACAAGCAAGGCGTACTGAGGACGCATTCTAATAACCCGGATCCACAAGGGGTACATTTAGATAGATTGACCGATTGTATATTGTTTAAAGTCCCCCTAGAGAATCTTTCACTCATATGGAGACGTCAGTATAGCTGATGAAGGGCTGAAGATTGTTTTGTCTATGCACGGTGCTTAAGGCCGTTGAGCACGGAGGGACCTCTATCGTGCCGCACCTGCTATGACACCGATCTCTCTGTTTTGTGGTCTCGTCCGAAAAACATCTCATTTCCTGGCCTTTTATGACAAGCAGGGTATACTGAAAAAACGGAGGTCCAGTGTCACGACAGTCGTTGGCACGATAAAGAAATTTTACTGAAATGTTCCGCACCGATAAGCATAGGTCTAAGTTTTGAAAGTTTTTATAGCGAACATTTTTCAAGTTAGAGTCATGAAGATGGTGACCTCTAGATTGTCATTGTTCGTTGACGTCGCTTCCGGTCGTCACAAAAAGTGAATGAAAGAAACGCCAAATTTCAAATTGATGCTTTTAAAACAAAATCTACATGGAATGATCAAATCTCTTTCGTAGATTCAGAAAATGGAAGGCTTAACGGAAGTTAAACTACTACTGGAGGTTTCTGGAGGAAAACTCGAAACATTCTTTTTTCTCTCCTCATCTTTCGCTAATAAATCATGTCTGATATTAGATTTCTCTAAATTATACATTATTGATTGATTGTATATTGTTTAAAGTCCCACTCGATAATTTTTCACTCATATGGATTCACCATTGGCGGTGGAGGGCTGTAAAATTTAGGCCTATGCTCCGCACTTATGGCCCTTGAGCAGGGTGGGATCTTTATCGTGGCACACCTGCTGTGACATGGGGCCTCAGTTTATGCGGTCTCATTCGAAGGACCGCCCCGTGTAGTCGCCTCTTACGACAAGCAAGGGGTACTGAGGATCTATTCTAATAACTCGGATCCCCGAGAAATCAGTTATTATTTACATCCAATGATAATTAGTAAAACATAAACATGCAATAATTAGGATCACGTAGAGACAGACCATCGAAAACATCACTTTTTGTTATAACTCAGATTTAAAAAAAATATGATATGACTACTCTGATATTACACTAAGGTTGTTGGTAACGTTTACAAATATCACAACTACGTCAGTAAAATCATACAGAGTCCAGTTTGTTTCTCAGTATTTCAAGCTCAAAGATTGTTAGGATTGCATTGATCTTAAGATGAAATACCTCTCATAAACCACACGATATCTGGTGTGGAAAGTAGTGGGGGTATCAAATATTATTCTCCACTTTCGTACAGTTTGTGTGCCCACACCTGTATTATTTCCTTTATTTCGAAGTCAACAGTCACTCATTATTTAGTAGCGATATCGAGACACAAATTACACACCATCTTATTGTAATATCGGATCAGGAAATCACTTGGTAACATCCAATATTTAATTTATTTAATGTGGGAATGTACAATTGTTATTCAAGAAAATTTAATTCGGCACGTTTAGATGTCGAATGTGCAAAAATAAGAGTTACAAAGACCTCGGGAAATGTTTAGCATGTTTTAGTACAGTCTCTGAAATATTCTACTCTTTTTTTTTCGTTGCAAAACGTAAAAGGATGACTTTTGCAAGAAAAGCTATATACACAATATCAAGAATAACAAATCGGTAGAGATTTTTGTCCGTTGGATGGAAATGATAGTAAACGGAATTATAATTTTGAAATTCATATTTATTACAAATAGAAACTTGCTGTGATAAAATTAAGAAATTCATTTCAAAATTAAGGATTATCTCCCTTATACATAGCTCTGATCCTTTGCCAGATTTTGCTCCACTATTTGGTATTTTGGTTCTTTCAGCTCTTCCAAGTTCTTATTTCGAACAGTTTTTACTTGGGCATTCTGGAGTTTTAAGAAAATGTAGAATTATCAAAATCTCCATTGGAACTTAATAGCAGAAGCTAATTAGACGAGCAGAAAACACGAATCGAAAAATGGTGTATACTTTTTACATAACTGAACCATAGACTGTCCTCAAGAAAGCTTCAACTGGAAATTTGAAGAAATGAATGGAAATTATTTAACTTCACTGGAAACGATGTGCCAAATGATATAAACATGATTGTGAAGATATATCCTTAAATATGAATGAGCTTACAATAAATTGTGATTATAAATATGAAGATTTGATAAATGTTTGTCCACAAAGCAGTTAACTTCTGGCCTAAGTCATATACAAACAAGAAGTATTAAAGCCCCCCCCCCCCCCCCCCCCTCAAAAAAAAATACCACATGGTTTCTTCTCTGATCACCGGATGTGGGTGGACGTTATCTACTGTCATTGTTATTTATCTGAAATTTACCTGGCCAAGAGGTCGGGGTGTTGGGTATACTTTTGATATACACAGAAAATGTATGCGGCCGTCTGCGGTCATAGTGTATTTGTAATGGTGGTTTCCAAACAGTAGATGACACGCAGTCTACACCGCCACACTCCCTCTTTCTCTCGCTTTTGGCTCAGTGGATAATTTCTTTTGATAAACATCAAGCTATTGTAAATTATTAATAGAATTGATTTCAATAACTTATAGGTTTTATCAAGTAAACGTACAAATAATTGTTTGATGTACGTCTAATTCTTTAATGCATGTAGATAGACAAGGAATAATACAACAATAAATTGCATTGTTCAGGGGACTTTTTATCTCAATTTGAAGTACTAGAAAATAGCAGTTGTGGACAAGTCCATACTATCAAAACTCTGGTACACGGGGGCTTCCACGAAGTCAAAAGAGTGCCAATAATTGTCGGTTGTTATTGGTATTAAAACACCCTTCTTAGTCAGTGGGAGACCATGTTCTCTACAGCTGTCAATCCACCCAATATCTATTGTTCAAGATTTGATTGACAGACGGCTTACCATTGATCACCAGAGAGGCAAAATGTGGTTCTCGACAGGACGTAAAACAAACAAACAAACAACCATAAATTTGGTCTATAAAGTAAACAACTAATTACTAATACATAACATGTTTATGGTATGATCGTGGAGACGAGTGAGACCCCTTAACATCTTGCAACACGACTTTAGAATTTGTTCGAAATGAATGATATTGTAACAGTTCATAGCTAATCATAAAATAGGAAAAATAGTTCTGCAACTAAAGAGATGAACGTAATCATGGGTGTCTTTAATGCAAAAAATGGACGGACGATAAATATGCGTTTACCTTTTTCCTTTTACCAATATCAATTTGTAAGTTAATTTTGTTTCTTTTCAATGGTCTTTTAAATTGCAAATAGGATGATTTGTAGCTGCAGTGATGTAGCCCTCTCCCATTTTTCTGTTTTTCTTTGGGGGGAGGGGGGGAGGCTACAACATCATAAGATCTCCGTAATGGTGAAAGTGAGGTAGTGATTCACTCCCGCAACGAGTTTGACTCAAATCATAAATAGGTGATAATAACGTTTGCACTTCTTACCTGAACTCAAAAATGTAGCTGTGGAGGACATAAATTAATCCAAAAGTATCAATTATAGTTCATATATATCGGTTAATTTTCGTGTATGTCAACATCACAACTTGAATTTGTCCGCCATGTTCACTGACATTGGTCGATTTTATTTTCAGATAGCCAAAATGAATTCAGGAGCGAATCGTGAACTGAATATAGGAATTGCCATATTTTAAACGTAAATAATGCGGTAAATATGAAATCTATATCATAAATGCTACTTTAAAATCTTCTTTTTTTGTTATAGGATGAGGTAAGTCCGCTTATCTACACTGATATTTACATTATCAAGCCAATCTAGATTTCCTAGCGTAAGTCCTAATTCTGTCGCACTAAAGAATTAATTTTGGACTATTACGGAGATCTTATGGAATTGCTACAACAGCAGGTGTGGCCCGATAGAGACCCCTCCCTGCTCTAAGGCCATAAGCGTCGAGCATAGGCCTAAATTTTGCAGCCCTTCACCGCCAATGGTGACGTCTCCATATGAGTGAAAGATTCTCGAAGAGGACGTTAAACAATATATAATCAACCAATGAATTATGCTTAGATTTTACTGGGCAATTAGCGCAAATGAAAATTTCATAAATGATAGTTATTTTAAAGTCAATGGACTATCTATTTGTAAGTTACAATATGCTTATCAATTGGACCACGCCTATGACCATTTCAGTCTTCGCTGCATTCATTTACTACATAGAATTATAGTTTGTTAATCAAGGAATTAAACATAGCTATACAGTTGTTCATCACTTTGTATAAGGACATTGCTGTGCAGTATCATATGGACTTAGGCATGTGTTATTTATTTATTTATTGAGTGCAGTCTCATTTAGGTTGGTTGGTTGTATATTGTTTAACGTCCCTCTTGAGAATATTTCACTCACATTGAGACGTCATCTTAATTTAGGCAATATGGAATTTTGATTCAATACAATTAGCACTCACAGCAAGCCAGAATTTATTAACATCAAAGTGATTTCAAATATCACACACTGAACTTCATTACGGTATATAACACAGCCATGCATGGTATACCGAATTATCAACATCGTTAAACACCTATTTACAACCATCAAGATTTTCTGATAAGTGTAATCATCAGCCGGTTGTTTTTAAAAAAAGTCGCAACATGATTGTTCATGGATTTATTGATGATTAATGTGAACAAGATGTTCATTAAATATTAAGTATGTGCATTGATCTGCATCAAGAACATCAAATGGACTTTAAGGCATGTGTTATTTATTTACCTATTATTATTTTGAATTGGGATAGGAAAGAAAATTTGTCCAAATCTCACACGGTAACATTGCCAAAATATTAATGTGTACCAAGATGTTCATTTAGTATTACGAAGGTATGTGCTTTGATCTGCATCAGGAACATCAAAGATGTCTTGATTTGTTGGAATGTCAATCAAAAGCAAGCCCTTTTTGCAATGAATATACAGAATCACTTAAAATACAGTGAATATTTTGAATTGTGATATCAGGTGTAAATAAGATAAAGGATCCTTTCTATGACAATCTGAAATGAAAGCTTCTATTCCTTGTTATTATAACTTCATTTCTAGTTGTGCCAATTCCTGGTGTATTCTGAATTCATTTTGAGCGCTATGGTATTTTGTGTAATGGGTAATTTGTAAAATGAAATTGATTTGAAATTTCGGTTTTTCATACAAATTGTCCACGTAGCGTTTTTGGAAATCGTACCTTATGTGCTTTACACCATGTATTATACATTGCATCGCTCTGATTTTTTCATCCAATGAAATAAATATTATATTAATATTGTTTAGTACCAAGACTTCCTGATTACACGTTATTGGCCGAGTTGAGGCGTTAGTAATTTGTTATTATAAAGACTTCCCTTTAACTCTTATTGACCGTGGTGAGGTGAGGCGTCAATAATTGATTAGTATAAGGACTTCCCTTTATTGATTGAGGAGAGGGGTCAATAATTGGTTATTATGGGGACTTTTCTTTAACACGTTTTTGACTGAGGTGTTTGTTGAGATAAAACCATTCATTTATTTATTATAGTTTCAAAGCAACGAGAAAGATTCAGTGTGAGCGGCTACACGTATTCATCATTGATATCAATGTCTTAAAATGGAAAGTTATATGAACGTTTTTAGAGATATTTCATTGTACTATTTTACTGTATCACTTCTTTCTCATTTGACGAAATACGCAATACTTGACGCACTCATTTATGGAATTGATGAAGAGATAATTAAAGTATAATAATGTAACTTTATGATGAAGCATTAGAGAGAGAGAGAAAAAAAGAGGAAATAAATGGTTTCCGCCAGTCCAACAATGAAAATTTAAGTTCATATCATACGTAGGAAATTAGAACTTATAACACCCTCTCATTCTATTTTGAGTTTAATTTCATTTTCCCTTATTGGCTGTTGATTTTAATGTATGTAGTATTCATTTCTTCTAAAACAAGTGTTCACATTGATATTGATGTGATATAACGAATTAAATTCATTCAACTCTTGTAGATTATGTCAAGACTCAGTATTACTTCGGGATATACTATTATTGTATTTATTTCAGTTGTTGCAAACCAAATTCTTCTTCTGAAATAATAACTGTTGTGTCCATTGCCTTTGATTAAATAGTGCAATTATACTACTTTCATTTGCACGTAGGGGAAAGGATGAAGCTAGCCGTCTCGATGAAATATTTCTTTCCATCAAAGTTTTCCAAATTATAGGGTATTCAAAATTTACAGTTAATTCGAATTGCCGGAAGATCATTCAAAGTTCAATATCCTGTCGCATTGTGATATCAATTTCATCAAAGGCTCTATATATTGTTTTTGTGTGCCATATAAAACTTCATTATACAAACCATAGGAAATGTTGGATGAAAGATTTATAATGAATAAAGATTTCAATCTTAAAACCAAATGACAATGATTCATAATAAAAAAAAGAATTTAAAAAATAATGAAGCTTATCTAGCTACGGTAAGATTCCAAAAGACATTAATACTTTCTTTATCACAAGCGTTCCATAATTAGAACATTTGAACCAGTGATATAAGTATACAAAAGTAAAATAGTTGCGGGAACTGTAGGTTGGATAGCCCTTCAAAACTACTTTTCTCTATCGTTTTCATCGATTAATAAACAGATATCTAAGTATGTTAAATAGTACGTATTTTTCATATTCTGCCTTATATTATTCTGAATTGTTTTGTAGTGTTCAAAGCATCATTACTGTAGATTATTTTGAGGAAATAACGTACTAAAGGAAGTGGAATTCTAAACCGTTGTAAAGCATCTAACGGAAGAGAAGATGAGAGAGAGAGAGAGATTCATAAATAATTTAGAAAAAAATTTGAGAAACGTATGGTAAGATGTATCAAATATGATACATTAATTGAGAAGATTTGCTGCATGCATACAATTTACTCAATAATTCGAGTAGCATACCATCTCATATAGTGACAAATTATAACTAAATCACATGCTTTAGTTCACCATAAAATGAAACCACTAATCTACCGGTATATACAGCAACCAGAATGATCCCGAATAGTTTTGTTAATTGATGATTGGGAATATTTTGCGCTTTAAATGAATTTAAGAACAGGCGCATCATAGCTTTGCCCATATTGTACTGTATAAAGAAATTATATCTGTCGGATCCAAAGAAGACCACGACACACACAGGATCCAAGTAAAGGTTAAAGGACAAAAACTGTCCAATCTGTGAGAAGAGAGGAGGGCCCTTTAAGAATGTTCTGAACCAGGTTCAGCGATTGCAGTTATCATTTGAAGTAAGACCGGTTTCATTTCAAAATGGAAACACCATTCTGCAGGTATATGAAGAACACAGAATGATTGTGAGTTGTGTTTGTGATTGTTGATTGCTAATACATGTATATGTGTTGCAGTAATATCACCAATGTGTTGCAGTAATATCACCAATCGATATAAAGAAGTTTGAAACATGTATCATACACTTATCTATTTTGTACCAGCGCGTGTACCGCTGTTATAGTAACCGATCTCCAGCGCCAATCATCTTTACTTCTTCTCGAGTAAATTTACCATCATTCAATCCCCATCATTCACGATACAACTTTGAATTTCTTTGGGCATATTATGGTATCAAATTGTTTCTGTGGTAAGTGATGTTTTCAATAAATGTGATATTACATCAAACACAATGTTTAATACAAACCATAAACGGTACCAATTTTGATGCACGAGATGTGCATTTAGGCAAACAATGTCTCGTCAGTGATGCTAAAGTCACACGTGTTTGAATTCCGAAATAAGAACAAATTGGAAGAGCTGAATGAATAAAAAATACCAAATAGTGCAACCAAATCCGCTAAAGGATCACAGATATGCATGAGGGGGATACTTCTTAATTTTGAAATGAATTTATTAATCCTGTTCAACAATTTCTATCCGTATTTCTTGCTAGTGGTTGTAATATAAAACATAAATTGAACCGATTTTGATGCACCAGATGCGCATTTCGACAAATAGTGTCTCTTCAGTGATGCTAAAGTCAAAAATGTTGAAAATCAGAAAAGAAGCTTTTGAATAAAATCTGCCTCATAAGAATACAGAACAAATAGAACTAGAATATATAACTGAAAAATTATTGAGTGTGGCGAAAAACAAGAATCAATCAACCTGTCGTTGGGTCAAATACTCTTATGATTTGTTTCATACCATTCTCCAGGTCGTTCTTTATTCAGTAGTTTTCACTACGGATGACTACGTTTACCTGATCATAAGAAAGCGTTGACAGCAATAATGACAAGCACCGTATCCCATCCCTTGCATATACTGGGGTCCACGTTTGCCTAACTCTTAATTTTGTATTCCTTCTTAGGATTATCAGATTCATCAGTTTGTTATTTTCACCTTTTCGTTCAAGAAAATAATTTCTTCACTTGGTAATAATATATTTAAAACATTGCAGCAATATATAATAACGTACCAATGGTAATTTCTCACTAGTTGTAAGTTATTTTTAGTTTAGTACCTACCATTCACCATATAAAACATTTGAATCTTCTATTAAGAATTTAACTTTCTTTCCAAAATATTAATCTTTAGGGGCCGAGTGGTTAAAGAATTGCGCTCAAAAGCACAAGGCCTCTCACCTCTAGTCGGCGCGGGTTCGATTGTCGCTGGCGCCAATATGTGTGAGAAAGTTTGCCAATTTACTTTCGGAAGGTCGGTGGTCTCTTCCAGGGTACATTTTATCTGGGTTCTCTCTTCCACCAATAAAAAAACTGTAAAATTGTTGAGTGTAGCGGAAGACAATGAACAATCAATCATTCATCTTTGGTATGTAATTTGTTTTCACCGGGGAGCACCTACCTTACAGGTTTCTCTCGGCATTCTGGTCATTAGCGTGCATTGGTGATACAGGACAATAATATTGAGATACATTCAGTGTACCTGCTTATAAGTATGCAGTGAGATATAGGGTTGTACGTAGAAAAGTGTTAAACTCTTGTATACAATTCTCAAGAATATGTTATATAAAGAATGTGTGTATATATTGTTCCAGGAAGTGTATGGTTTTAAGCACAAAAAGTATACTGAACTTGGAAACGAGGTTTTCTGCAATTATCTATTACACACGATATTTCATTTATTCAATCCATATTTGACCATTACTTTTTGTTGGGAAGGAAATTAAAAAGTTGAAATAGTGTTTTGCTGATTGACATTTCGACTTTCAATGAATCAGTTTTCCATTACAGGAACAGTTTTTATGATCCTAAACGGAACGCTGACACCGACCTGCATGGATACAAGTTTTCCATGTGCTGCAGTAACAACCTAACTACAAGTCCTGGTCCCGTACATTGATAACATCTCTCATATCTAACTAGATAATACATTTATTTTGAAGTGAAAGATTTTTAAAAAAAATAAAGGTAGTTGAGCATTCCCAGAACAGGTATAAAAAATCAGCACAATACGACTGTCATTTATATATATATATATATATATATCTCAAAACGTAGAAATTACATGGATGTACTGTGCAGTATTTAATTGCCAATGCTAATGAAGAGGAAATTAATATCCCCCCTAATTCCATGTCATCACGACAAATAGTAGTATTACATTAACATGTAAAAATCATAAAGATACTTACAATCCCCGTAGATTTGACAGGTCCTTAAAGGAACCATTCTCTATCTTTGTTAACTGATTCCCGTGCAGATCTCTGAATGAGAAAAGTATAACCTGTGACTCCTCTGGTTTTGTCAACATACAAAGTTGGTAGTAACGTACACATCATCAACCTTCACCCATTTCAGATTAGAAAACGTGAAAAGCTTAAGTTAAAGAAAAGTAATCAATCTTATAACTTATAAGTGACATAATAGGAAAATACAATTGAAATATTTTGTAGAATAGTATTGCCCATGGTTTGAATAAATGGCTTTGAATACATGCTGTATGTATGTTTGAGACTTTTTATAATACATACATTGTTTGCTGCATAAGTATTGACAATATAGATTGTGTTATTTACTGATATCATCAAGAATATAAACTTTTCAAAGAGGAACAGGAAAAAACATCACATAATTTTCCACATCTCCAGTGTAATGACCACAAACGTACCTACAGGTAATTGTTATCAACTTTATATAACTAATCTGACACTATATATATCTATATATATATATATATATATATTACACCTAGTCAATGCATTTCTTCAAAATAATAAATTTTATCAAATTCATAGGGATCCGTGGGGATACGGGTTGTTAGAATAGATCCTCAGTACCACCTTGCTCATCGTAAGAGGCGACTAAATGGGGGGGGGGGGGGGGGGGGGGGGTTGTTCCTTCGGATGAGACCGCAAAAACCGAAGCCCTGTGTCATAGTATGTGTGGCACGTTAAAGATCCTTCCCTTCTCAAAGGTTATAAGTGCCGAGCATAGGCCTAAATTTTGCAGAACTTCACCGGCAATGGTGATGTCTCCATATGAGTGAAATATTCTCCAGCAATATATAATAAATCAATCAAATTCATAGGAAGCATATTCTGATGTTTCTTTATGGTATGAAATTTTTATGTTTTGATTGAATAAATATTGTTTAACGTCCCGCTCGAGAATCTTTCACTCATATGGAGACGTCACCACTGCCGTTGAAGGGCTGCAAATTTAGGGCTATGCTCGGCGCTTATGGACTTTGAGCAGGGAGGGATCTTTAACGTGCCACACCTGCTGTGACACGGGACCTCGGTTTTGACGGTCTCACCCGAACGACCGCCCCATTTAGTCGTCTCTTACGACAAGCAAGGGATACTGAGGATCTACTCCAACAACCCGGATCCCCACGGAGATTTTATGTTGTGCATATATGAACTTGAACATTGAGACCAACAAAAATATGATTTAATATATTTCATAGAAATTGTCTTTTATTATTTACTACTCCAAAATGAAAGCCATATTGATTCTAGTGGATAATACCTGTTTCCACTACCTGCTCACCGCAGTATACATAGCGGTCAAACCAGGATATCCATTCACTTCTCTCAGTGACTTGAATTGCTATCTACATTTGTGATGATGATCTTAAGTAAATTGTCAAATTTCCCTCGTGCTTTTCAAAATGAAATAAATGACTGGTTTAATAGCAGTTCGTTTTAATGCGCGCTATGAATTGTTATCAATTTAAAAACAAGCGAGATCATAAATACATTTATTGAAAGTTAATTATAGCTTGTTTGGGATTAATGTATAGCGATTCTTTTTTCAGATTCTAATCCCTCTAGATTGTCATGGTCAAGTGACAAACAATATTTGTTTCAAATTCACGTAGTGGACTGGATATTTTACACACTGTAGACACTGATCTTTATTTTTGATGATGAATAAAGGAAATTTCTCACAAACAGAAAAATATACACATGTGTATCCCTCTTACAAGTGACAAAGAAGCACGTGTCGTTTCTGGTTTTCCTGTAGCTAGTATGGTGTTTGTGTTCTGTAGATACTTTGTTAAAAGCCATTTTTACATGCAAATCATCAACTAGTGCCATGTGTAAAAAACTCCAACTCAATAATGGATGCTCAAGGATTTTATTACATACATAATGATATATTTCAAATATTCATTGTCGAACAATCCCATTTCTGTGTGTAATTGCAAGAGCGGATGGATCATGGGTCCCAACACAAGCCCCTCTCGAATGAAAAATACAGAAAAAATACTTGAAGTAAATCACTCCATGAATTTTTCATCTTTAAACTATTAAATCAGATTACTCTCCCTACCTAAAGTGCATTTCATTGTAGTGATTCCATTTCTTTGACTTACACACCGTATGAAATTTTACTGATGAGTTACCTTTAATATTGACACATTGACCCCACCTCTGGTATGACCAGGGGTCCGTGTTTGCCCATCTCTCTGATTTGTATTTTCTCTAGGCATTACGAAATTGAATACTGTAAGTTATCTCAGCCTTTTCATTGAACGTTAATTAATGGCGGTTAATTTAACGATAAATAAGTTAACATTAAAATACCGTTAATTCAACATTAAAATAAGTCTAACTTTCAATTAAAGTTAACATAATATTAAAATAATTTTAATAACATAATGTTAACTTAATGTGAATTTGACTTTAGGCACAGTTGATTGTGTATCGTATTTTTTTTTCAAGAATTGGGAAAACGAAACGCATAACCCTTTATTAACAGAAAGTTTGTAAAGAAGGGAACATTGGATTCTTAGTTGAAATATCAAGAACCGGTAATCTAATTTTAATTTTGACCTTATCTACAACTGTTTTTGACTGTCCTTAACGTTTTTTCTAGGTCATACTTTGAACAAGATCAGGTATAAATTCCATACTTACTGCACAGAGAGGCAGCTGTCTGTTAATACACCCGCCGTAATCTCTGTATATTGATCAGGTAAACGGAGTAATCCGCACTCAGAATCAGTATTACAGAACTTTATTATTTTTATTTTCAGAAAATACAAAATTGAGATCTGGGCAAACACGAACCTGTCTTTTGTTTTTAATATCAATAAGCATTCATCCTTGCTGTAGTTTTCACATTTAAACCTATTTTGTTTTCTATTACGGTCAATTAATTACTAAAGCGGCAACACAATGTGGAATTTTAAATTGAGACAATTTGAATTTTATAATTGGCGGATGTTCATGAGGAAGAAATAGGAGCGAGTGAATCTCGAACGGAAGAAGCAGTATGTGTCCAGATGATTATTGGAGTAATTATAAGGTCTATTTTTATTTCGCATATGTATTAAGTCAGAAATGGAGATTTTGAATGGGCGGGGATCTGTCTATTTTAACTCGCATGGGGCTACGAGTATCTATACAATCCTATCTGTGTTTTTGCTGTAAGTCTCATCTTACGATAGTATTATTTGTCAAAATGCGCATCTGGTGCATCCAAAATTGTACCGTTTATGTTTTATATCATCTCTCTAAATGCATATGCAAGATACTTCTGAAATCTCGAGATCGTGACTATATTCGATGAATAACACGTTTTATCTGGTTACAAATGGTAAACATATATATTTCCCCCATCATTTTAGAATCTTTCTGTTTCATCCAAAAAGGCAATAGTGTCCCTCTGCTTCTTTTCGAAAGCTTTGGTGATGCTAGCACAAACCCCGGCGGCCCATCAGATAAAATAACTTGACCTATTTCTAACTGAATTGAAGATAACTGGAGTTAATAAAAATAGCTATTTATACTTTGTAACATATTCACAAACGATATGAAGGTTTAAGTCCGTTTCCTTATAAATTAAATACACCGATCTTTCATTTCCCACTATTTGAAGTTGTTTGGATTTTCATAGGGCGTATCTAATCCACTTGATATTATTTGACCTAAATTGAGATTATATAATTGAAGCTATCGTTTGTTGAATAAAATCCATTGCTAATCCTTTATAGTTATGTCTAATAATTGACAATCGTGTTAATTAATCATGTTTTGGAATGTGTAGTAAGTTCGATACAAAATATCAAAATATAAATTATTGATATACTCAAAGTCCTTCAAAGATGTTTGCATTAAAAAAGTGAATTATTAATCTACATTTAACATATTTTTAATTCGTCTAGGGATATGTTCAATAATATGACGTTTTTATTCTAATATCAAATGATAGTCTGAAAAACAAAAAGGAAAACTACTTGACTTTAATATGGAAATATCACACTCAAAATCAAAAGAAAAAATACAAGAGACCTTTACATCATTAATAATAATATATGAAGTTTCTACATTCATTTAATTCAAGTTGAAAACCCCAATGCATTAGTTTCATTTCCAGATTCCCCACTATAGAAATCTTTTATACATACAAGGGTTAATGTCTAATCTGTTGGATTGTTTTTGTACACTACGCAAATTACCCAATTTTCATAGTCATACAGTACAAAAGATAAGTGAATCTAGAATGTGTCGTTCATCTTAGTAACAAGATCTGTTTATCTTACATGTATAGTACATGTTTTTGTAAATTTCATTTCGGTATTGAAAACGAGGGTGGGGTTATCAGTCATCATGACCTTCAAACTTAAATAATGTAATCTTGTTCAGGTTACCACAAAATCTGTAAAGATGCATGCTTTATTTACCATACAAACGTGCTTTAGATGCTCATGTTTGACACAAGGATACAGGACTCAGTGCACATGTGACCTTTCGACAGAGAATGCTTACTCCTCATAAGCTCCTGATCCCACCTGTGGTATATCCAGGGTCCAGTGTGTTTGCCCAAATCTTAAGTTTGTTTTCCTTATAGATATTATGATATTGATCACTGCTCGTTATCTCTATCCTTTTCACAAATAAAGACTGATGACACACAGGCAGGTCTAGATCCTGACCCAATGTCATCATACTTTACGGATTTGTTATTTTTATTTTGTGTTACATTGTGTTTCCCACAGGGAATACTTCGTACGTTTAGGTGGGGTATACTCAAGACTAAAATCATTTTGTCCATGTGTATAATTCTGAAACATTCTAGTTATGACTAGCCTGCAAGTTTGCATTAACTCACCTTAGGTGATAAAGGTCGCGGTAGCTCGGTGTTAGAGCGTTCGCTTCGTAACCGGGAGGCCGCTCGTGCCATGGTCGCGTCAAACCTAAGACGAAAAATAGGTAGTGATTGCTCCTTCGCCAAACGCTCGGCATTCAGAAGTGAGAATCACGGGTCTTTCGGATATGACTTTAAAAACGGAGGTCCCGTGTCACGGTGGGCGATGGCACGTTAAAGAACCCTCACTGCTACGGCCCCGAGCGCTAAGCATAGGTCTAAATTTGTGGTACTTCACCTACAGCTGGTGACGTCTCAATATGAGTGAAAAATTCTCGACGGGACGTAAAACAAACAAACAAACACTTTTTATTATTTTTGTCAGATATATTCAAAGTTTTAGCAACTGTGATTGCTTCTTCAGAATCACTGTACCAATTTCAAGCTCAGCCCAAAACATCAAGGGTATACTGGGCATAACGTTTTGCAAAATGACAAATGAAGTGTCCATTCATCCGCCTTTCAAGCGATACTTAGCTCTGCAATCTTGATATTTTAGGTGGAAAGGTTATGTAGTTTTCTTCTAGAGAATCGCTCTGTATTATCGTCATCAAACGGGCAAACGCCTAAACTCAAGCTATTCTAAATTTTTAGGTCAAAAAGTCAAAGTTCATTTCATTTCTGTATAGTTGTATATCTGGGTTTAAAGATAAAAAACATGTGACATATATACAGTTGCAAACAGTTCTTGTTTTTCAGTGTGAAAAGTTCCACAAAGTTTTAGTTTAGAAACAGATGTCTAGAATACATGATCTGTATATATCTATTAAAGGATTGATTGATTGTTTGTTTGTTTTCCGTCACACTCAACAATTTTTCAGTTTTCTGGTGGCGTCCAGTTTTTGTAGGTGGAGGAGAGAGAACCCGGATACAATATACCCGGGAAGAAACCACCGACCTTCCGAAAGTCAACTGGCAAACTTTCTCAAATATATTGGCGCGAGCAAGCGAGAATCGAAACCGCGTCAACAAGAGGTGAGAGGCCTTGTGATTTTGAGCGCAATGCTCTAACCACTCGGCCACGGAGGCCCCTTAATAAAAGTAAGATAATTCATTTCAGAGAAACCATACATGGGTTCACTGTCTACAACCAAGAGTAAAAGATACCATGTAAATGCGTACATATTAGTACAGTGTGTTACAGGTGTGTTTTGAGGTCAACAAGGACTGGTCTAAAGAGTCCGTTGATCACATCAAACAAGGCATCAGTAACCAAAATCTGCCATCAACATTTGGAAAAGTGTATTATAATATATAGTCTGTTTTCATTACGATAAGTGCATTGTAATATTTCTATAAAGAAAAAAAAAGAGATTGCCATGAATGCACAGTTACAGCTGATTCTGAACAATCATATGACATTAACTGAGAATATGTATTAATCTAGCTGGAAAAAAAACCTTTATACCAATTAAAGTTTTACATTGATTTAAGAATCAATATTTAACATTGAATTATCACGTTTAGGTGAATGTAACATTAAATTCATGTTATGGTCATGTTAAATAGGCATTAACACGATCTTAACATTATTTTGAGGTTAAAATTTGAGACAAATACATTTGTAAGTTCAGATGACGTTAATTCAACGTTGAATGTTTAACGTCAAATTAATGCTAATCTAATTTTAATTGTTAATTCAACATTAGACACAAATGACTGTATCTGCAATTTATTAAAAATAAGTAGTTTTGCGGAATTAAATAAAAATGCGTTCAAGTCACGAAAAGGTTTGATATCTCGTACCAAAATCTTGAAAAAAAATGTTTAAATATTCTAGATGAGTACTAAATCTAAGGACATGCTTTAATTAGTATAATGTTAGGACAAGGAACTAATTCCTTAAGTGTTTAAAGAAATTTGATTGCAAATTTGAATTAGCGGATTTCTCACGACGAAAACCATATATTTCTTGTAGAAAAAATGCTTTCGCAGAGAGCAATGTTTCGTCTCGATATGAAATTATATATTGAACACGATCTTCATTATAGAAATCAGATTTTATTTTGTTAGTTAATTGAAATTCATGAGGCAGTTGAAGCAGGCAAATTGTTTTAATTACAGGGTTTTCCTCTAATGCAAAATATACACAAGGATATGTACCTAATAAAGGTGTCAGATACCTTTAATCAAATCGCGAATACATAATTTTACAATAGTCATATATATATATATATATATATATATATATGGTGTTGTTCAAGTTCATTGACTCTGACTTCACGCACAAAAACTCTGATTTAGTATTGTTTGTTGTCTTAGGTTTTTCTTTACAGGTTGAATGTTTTGTCTCTCTCACAAATTCTTACATTTTAAACTATCAAGAATGTCCTATTTTTAGTCCACATTTTTAAAAAAAGATTTAACTTTGACTATCATTGACATCTGGAGCAATAATTCCTATGTATTATTATTATTATGTTTTAATATAGGAATACATGAAAATATCAGATTAACTTAAACAATATCATATATTTTATTATCAATTAGATGTCATCATTTTGCGAGAAAAACGTTTAATTAAAATCAGCTGTGGGATACTGGGGTCCTGGTAAGTAGGTATAAATTTTAACCACATCGGGGTCATCCTCCTTTCTTATACTGCCTTTACTCAGTCAGACGAAAAAATAATTTGAGACGTATCTGTGAATAGACACTGTATTATGGCATTTATCCAATCATTTATGTAAATTGATATTAAATTTATAATTATCTACTAATAGCATTGACATTTTAAGAAATCAATATTTACGGGTGGTTATTGATTGCCAGGTTAAGTTTACTTAGGATTTTTTCACTCATATGAAGACGTCACCATTGCCGGTGAAGGGCTGCAAAATTTAGGCCTATGCTCGACCCTTGGGGTCTTTGAGTAGGGAGGGATCTTTATCGTGTCACACCTGCTATGACATGGGACCTCTGAGATTGCGGTCTCATCCGAAGAACCGCCCCATTCAGTCGACTCTTACGACAAGCAAAGGGCACGAATCATTACTCGTACTAAGAGAAGTGACCACATAACCCCGGTGCTGATTTCCTTACATTGGCTTCCTGTTGACAAGCGAACCCGGTACAAATTTCTGCTGTACACATATAAGGTAATTAATAAGATGGCACCACAATACTTGGAAAAGGTGATTAGGGTATATCAACCTCAACGTTCCCTTAGATCAGAAAACTCACTGATATTGACTAGACTTGAGATGTTCAACATCTACATATGGGAAAAGGCTGTTGGATGTGGCGGGAGCTACTCTCTGGAACTCTTTACCAGACAATCTCCGTCTTTGTCAGAGTTTAAACACTTTTAAAAACATTTAAAAACACATCTTTTTAGACTTGCTTATTATTAATGCATTAGGTGAGATTTTAGTATTCATTAAAAAATGTTACGTTATCTACTTTTAGTTTCTATTTTGAATTCAGTTTAGTATTACTTTGTCATTTTTTACGCATTTATTGTACTTTGTTTTATTGTCTTAAATGTAAAGCGCTTTAGGGTAATTTTTGATTAGATAAAGCGCTATATAAACATAGAACAATAAATATAGAATAATAATAATATTCCAACCCGGATCCCCACGGGGCGTTAATCTTAAGGTATTATTCAGCTATTTATTGGCTGTACTTTAACATTTTTTTTTTTCGTAATGCATGGGTCATGCATTATAAAGGGAGTTATAATTAATATCGCCCGCTTTATTAGTAGATGGGTTTGATTGATTGATTGGTTGTTTGTTTGTTTTACGTCCCGTCGAGAGTTTTTCACTGATATTGAGACGTCACCAGCTGTAGGTGAAGTACCACAAATTTAGACATATGCTTAGCGCTCAAGGCCGTAGCAGCGAGGGTTCTTTAACGTGCCAACGCCTACCGTGACACGGGACCTCCGTTTTTAAGGTCATATCCGAAAGACCCGTGATTCTTATTTCTAAGTGCCGAGCGTTTGGCGAAGGAGCAGTCACTACCTATTTTTCGTCTTAGGTTTGACGCGGCCATAGCACGAGCGGGGCTCGAACTCACGACCTCCCGGTTACGAAGCGAACGCTCTAACCACTGAGCTACCGCGACCGGTTTTTAGTAGATGGGGGATTTTATTTGAGTTACAATATTACAAAACCAGCCCTCACAGGCAAAACTCGTTGAGTTCCTCAAACGTAGATCGTTTTTCGAAATGGGGGTGGGAGAAAGGGAAGCTTTTAGGGTCTCCATTACCTAACGTCTCAATCTCTCTTTCAAGATCAGGGGATGGGAAGGGGGTAATCCGTCGACACATTTCATAATTTTAAGCTGCACATATGTTTTTAAGTTCTCATCTACCATCCAGTCTGCCAAAAAGGGGGAATAGCAATTAATAATTGATACCAAGAACACTCCCCTATCTGATATAAATGTTTGTTTAATATATATAGTGTTCTAACGATAGATGAATAATAAGTTATCTGAATGCTGTTTTTATTTTCGAGAGTTTAAGATGCCTCTAGGAAGGAAAGGGGGTCGCAACTTAACAACTGGGATTAAGGTACTTGCCATAAGACGAGTGGTAGACGAATGTAGAAAGAGATTTAAACAATTACAATGCTTTATTATTCCTTATCAAGTGTTCCACCACCAGCACATGCGCAGTTTTCTGTCTCGGAATAACTATCAGGTACATGTGTGTATCCAATTTTATATTTATATAAATTTAGAATTCTAGCAGATTTATGCTCGTACTATTCTGAATCTGTCTACCCTAACAATGGGCCTCAAATCCATACTCTCTATACATAGACCGTGGATTGCGCTTTGTCCTTAACAATCAGTGCAGTTGGTGATTCTTGAAAGAAGAGTACACAGCCTTTACCTGACGGGTCATCCTGAGTCAGTTCAGGGCCTCGTTAGTTACATGATGTTCGAGCAAGTGCTGCTGGGATGACCTGGTGCTATGGTATTGAGATCTATCATTAGCAGTTCAGTCTCAAGACTTTAATGTGGTGAACTTGACTATGAATCAATGACTTGTTGTTCATATCCACAATTTATTGGCAATAATCAGACACAACTGCAATGAGGGGGTCCACAATGGGATTGCCCTAATTTATTTGAAACATCCAGAAAGTATCGGGACCCTTCATAAAATCACGTATATGACTTTTTCTCACATTTAATGCATGTTTTACACGGAGTGCATAGGATTCAGACTCAATGAGAGTGACAACCCTTCATTGGAAGTTTAGAGCCACTCTAAAGAACGATTTCAAAAAGAAAGCATCAGATTATCATTTGTTGAAGTCGTTAAATAAACAGAGACCATGCGCCGTCTAACACAGGATGAGAGGTTAGGTGCTCTTGGCATGCTACAGGTTGAAGAAGACAGGTCGCTGTGACAAGGGCGATGAATGTTTCCCAATCTGTTATCAGCAGATCATGGTGCAGACATCGTGCGACAGGGTCTGTTTAGGATAGACCACGATCCGGTCGACCAAGGGCCACAACTCAGGTTCAGGACAGATTCATCCTCATTATTGCCTGGCAAATCGCCTGGTAACAGCAAATCAGATAAAGTCTCAACTTTAAAGGGATACTGGCTTGGTGGTGAGTGGCCAGACCATCAGGAATCGACTGCACAGATTTCACTTACACACCAGACGTCGCGCGCGCGCGCGTGTGTGTGAACAATCTGTTTAATGGTGTTATATAACTATACGAATATTCACTTCATATTCTTTTTTATAGAAAACTTCAAGGTTTACTGAAGATGATTATGGAAACACTGGATGACAGTTAATTACTGGTCGTGTCCAAAAAGAAGTCAAATGAGGAAGTGATACCTACCCACATTTCGTCAGAAGTGCCTGAATACAGAACGCTATGAAAATGAATTGCAATAATGTAACTGACTGAAAAACTATTTTAGCTATCTTTAATAAAAGTGAAAAATGTTTTGCTCCAGTCAAAAACGAATAAATGAATATAGCTTGAAATTTCACTCTGTGTTTTGGTTTTAATTGGTCATGTAGCAGAGTTAGATAATCTGAAAATTGAAAATCACATGGTTGTAGGTAAACAATTACAGAAAAAATTCTGAATGGTGATTTATATGCAACTAGAGAAGAACAAACTGCTTAATGAAAGAAACCCTGTAGCATTGAAACACAACTGTACAATTATTGAAAGAGACTAGAGAGGTGTTAACAGTCGCCGGATAGCTGAAAAATTGCTCAGGCGACTATAAATAAAAAAAAAAAATAATAAAAATAGTGAGGTGTTAGCGCTATGTAATGGCTGCTCCACTACTCGCTCTTGATGTTTGGCCTTTTTTCTAGTGATTTATGTGGGTTGTGGTTTTGTGATTTGTTGTGCGTTTATAGGTGACTTTATTGAACATAACTGCGGAATTTTGCTGTCTTGGAAACTTCTATTTTATGCAAAATTTTAGTTGATAGTTTTATGTTGTGTTCATTGATCCGTAAATTTTACCCGACTAATGTTTGTATAAATTGTTTGTCATCGCTCTACCGTTTTATTGAGAAGTCGTTCTTGTAAAATGTCGAATGTCTTGTATTTGTATTAGTCCAACTTGTCTTGGTACAGATTAGTTATCTTTTGCTTGAAAGAATATTGAGAAATCGTTCTATTATTTTGTCGTACATAAGATACAGTGTACGGTGTAACATCATGCCATCCCAATCTACCAGATTGTACGAAGAATACTCGTGTGCGAAGAGGCACAAAGGCAGGTCGAAGATTTATCAGACACATAAATACAATTCGTGTTGGGCAGCCCAGGTTAACGATACGACAAGTTCCAGGGGTTAATACTGACAACCTTGTCTTTATTCCAACTGACAAGACACAGAACGCACGTCCAATCTTAACACTTGTGCAACATCGAGCAGTAAAAAAAGTGTACACGCAGGAACATCAACATATCGAACCTAAAACTGGTGCCAAAAACTAAACACCGCACATGTGATGGTTACATATCCCTAGCTACTTTAAATTGTCGCTCAGTGGTGAACAAAACGGTAGCAATCAACGATTACAATGTCTCCAACATTATAGCCCTTACAGAAACGTGGCTTGGAAGCGAAATTGACAATGTTATTTTATCCGAACTTACACCTGAGGGATACACTGTTTTACAAAAGCCAAGAAAACACCGGGGAGGTGGTTTGGCAGTAATTCATAAAAAGCATATTTCATGTTGTAACAAACCTATTCCCACCGACTTTCATTTCACTCATTTTGAACACTTGGAGTGTACAGTTGCCTCATCAAACAACCATGTGAGGTTATGTGTAATCTACCGCCCACCAGCTTGTAAATCCACCGGATTCAAGAACACTGTGTTTTTTGAGGAGTGGTCATGCTACCTTGACCATCTTGTTATCATTCCCGAGGAATTGATAATAACAGGTGATTTTAACTTCCACTTGGATGATCCAAACAACATTGATGCAGGAAAGTTTCAGAGAATTTTGGATGGGCATGGGTTGTCGCAGCACGTGAAAGGAGCTACTCATGTCCTTGGTCACACCTTGGGATTGCTACTGTCGGCCAAAAAGAACTACTCTGAAAAGGTCACAGAGATCGGCAGCGACCAGAAACAACTTTACAAAATAACAATCTTTTAGGCAAAGACTGTGGTCCAATTTTCCCCACTCATGACAACAAGGAGGAAATGGCAAACGAATTCGGAAGATTTTTCATCGGGAAAATATCCACCATCCGTAACCAGCTGGCTATTTCAAAGAAAAACCTCGGACTGGATGAGTTATGCGCTGACACGGCATTTTGTGGACAACCATTAGATTGTTTCTCACTAACAACTGAAACTGAGGTTCGCAAATTAATCATGTGCTCAGCTTCTAAGTCCTGTTAATTAGACCCAATACCTGCACATATTCTTAAACTATCTATTGACGTCCTACTACCAACTATTACAACTATCATCAACAAGTCTCTCTCAAATTCATCAGTGCCATCCTCTTTCAAAGAAGCTGTAGTCCGCACGTTGCTAAAAAAAAAAGCAGGGACTCGACCATGAGGTTTTGAAGAACTACCGCCCAGTTTCCAACCTTTCCTTCATATCCAAAATCCTGGAAAAGGTGGTCAATGCACGACTGGGGCATCATCTTGTGTTAAACAATCTGCAAGATGCATACCAGTCTGCATATCGGGTATATCACTGTACAGAGACGGCTCTGTTGAAAGTACACCATGATATTGTGACAGCACTAGACTCCAACTCATGCGCTGCTCTTTTGATGTTGGACCTGTCGGCTGCTTTTGATGTGATTAACCATTCTATCCTTGTTAAGCGTCTTAAATTTTCCTATGGAATTGGTGGCGATGCTCCGACTTGGATGGAATCTTATCTCAACAATAGATATCAGCGAGCTGCGGTCCTTTCATCTGTGTCGGCCGATTTTCAACTTAATTATGGTGTACCACAGGGGTCAGTCCTAGGACCAAAGCTCTACTGTATGTTCTCCAAACCCATATGCGAGATTTGCCGCAGGCACGTAATGTCTTTCCATAGCTATGCTGATGACACTCAAGTATATATGGTTATCAAACCAAGCTTGACATGGGACACTATAGCGGGTAGACTTGAGGCATGCCTATCTGATTTCAGCGATTGGATGAAGACCAATATGCTTAAATTGAATCAGGACAAAACAGAACTTATTATCTTTTCTCCAAAAAACAGACCTGGTGCGTTTGAAAACTTCAGAATAAATTTTGATGGTCAGATTATTGATGCAACTTCCTGCGTTAGAAACCTCGGAGTGCTCTTTGATCGGACTCTGACTTTGGATGACCATATTAGTTCAATTTCAAAACAGTGTTTCTACCAACTTCGAAATATTGGTCGAATTCGTAAATCATTTCGGAAAATGCTTGCAAAACGCTAGTGTGTTCCCTTGTCACATCATGGCTTGATTATGGGAACGCATTGCTGTATGGTTTGAGTTCGGGCTCCCTGTCAAAGCTACAGAGAATTTTAAATACAGCTGCCAGAATAATAACAAGAACCAAGAAGCATGATCATATCACTCCGGTGCTGATTGGTCTTCATTGGCTACCAGTGGAATTTCGAATTCAATACAAACTTGTTTTGACTGTCTTCAAGGCGTTGCAAGAGAAGTCACCAGCATACATTCAGAACCTTGTTGATGTATATATTCCATCGAGATCGCTTCGATCAGAGAATTCGAAATTTCTGGTGACGCCCAAGGCACGTACCAAATTTTATGGAAATCGGCGTTTCGATGTCAGTGCAGCTGCACTGTGGAACAGCCTGCCAGCCGTTTTAAGGTTCGAAGACAACCTGGCCAGTTTTAAAAAGTTACTTCAGACGCATCTTTTTAAACTAGCTTTTTCTTAACTGACCCTTTCATCAATTTAATATTTAGATCTTAATCTGTGCTGAACATGTTTTTCGAATATTTTAATCACTGTTTAACCCATTCTATATCTAAACCCCCTTTTATATTTTGTATGCCCATGTTATTTTCAATTAATTTTAGTTGTGTATATTCATTGTGCAGTTTCAAATAATCATGTAAATTTGGAGTAATTTAATTATATTTAGCGCTATATAAATGTTATAATAATATTAATAATAACTAGAAGAGACTCGGAAATATAAAAAACAATGTAGGTAAACAATTACAGAAAGATTTCTGGCTTAATGGTCACGGAAATATAAACGAATAGTTATTAAAATTTAAAATTCCATTGATACCTAACTGAATTGTTGCTTAAACCTGGTTTAGTGGACTAAATGTTGACTGAATGGTTACTTAAATCTTAGCTGAATAATCACTAACACCTCACTGAATGGTTTTGGAAAACTGACTGAATAGTCACTTAAAGGTCACCGAAAGCTGGCTGAATGGTTAATGAAACTAGACAGAAAGGTCACTGAAACATGACTGGACAGTCACTAAAACCTGTTTGAATGTTCACTGAAAACTGACTGAATGGTCACTGAAATGTTCCTACCATTCAGTGAGCAGAATGATGACGGAATGGCAACCTTATCAGTGATGATTCAGTTACCATTCAGTTACATTCACTCACTTTTCAGTTTATTGAAAGAGAAGATTTCATCCTGTGTGAGACCGTTAAAAACCGAGGTCCCGTGCCACAGAAGGTGTGGCACGTTAAAGATTCCTCTCTGCTTAAAGACCATAAGCGCCGAGAATAGCTTTAAATTTTATAGCCATTCACCGGCAATAGCGATGTTTCCATTAGAGTGAAAGATTCTCAAGCGGGACGTAAAACAATATATAATCAGTCAAGCAATCACTACCTAGTATCTAAAAATGAACTGTACTGTTTTGATAGTACTCATTCTCAATTACATTAAACATTTTTTATTTCACTTGTAATGAGTAGATTAATCAGATATTGCTATATGACTGGATTTGCGTCACTGATGAATGCTTATTGGATTCATACGTTTTTATGTCAAGATGAAAATATCTTGTCAGTCATAATGTACATGATATGTAAAGGTAAAACAAGCAGCATCTGGAATATCTATATAGAAATATCCATATTTTGGGCAATCTGTATGAAAGAATTATACTATAAAACTTTTGATATTTACTCCACGCTTAAATATGTCTTTATTTCATCTTGTACTCAAACATTAATGTGTAATAGAAAGGGTTCTGTCATTATACATTAGCTAATCATCATATACATATCCGCTCGATATATGATTATTTCTAGCTTAACGCCCCAATCTATATTTTGATTTTAGAATGATCGCAAATTGCTACATCTCATAATGAGTGTATGCATTTCAGTTAGATTAATGCTGTCTTCAGAGCATATATATATATATGTGCATAGAATGGACATTTGAATGAAATGAACGACTCACAAGTAACACGTGTCCTTGGGGATGTTGGTTGGTACTGTAGTCAGTCCTCTTCTATAACAATTTACGAAAGTCCCATTACAGGAAGACGCAGCTTTGCAGCTACACTGGTCAGGACAGGCACCTGTCCCCCGGCTGGACGTCACACAGAGAATTATAAATATCCATACCCTGTACACCATTGTTGTCGGACAGGGAGTACTATTAATCAAATGATAAGTAAATGTGACACGTGATACAGCGATATTTGAATTCTATATTCAGCAATACTTCCTGGTTAACATTAGATTTTACTGACTGAAACCTATATTAACGGCTGTGTAAAACTGTTGTAATTGTGCCAGATAGCATATATCTGAAAACCAATATACATAATGTACAAGGAAATCTTTATATAATGTTATATGCTGGTTGATTGGAACGATTGGTTGATTGTTTATTGTTTTACGCCACACTCAACAATTTTTTAGTTATCTGGTGGCGTCCAGTTTTTATTGGTGGACGTGAGAACCCAGATACAATGTACCCGGGAAGAGACCACCGACCTTCCGAAAGTAAAATGACAAACTTTCTCATATACTTATATCGCCGCGAGCGAGAATCGAACCCGTGCCGACAAGAGGTAAGAGGCTTGTAATTTTGAGCGCAGTGCCTAACCACTTGACCACGGAGGCCCCTTGATTGGAACGACGGGTCAGCGGATTGAAAACCCTCTGTAATAGGACACTTTTATGAAAGTTCTAATAGGGCATTGCATATCTTTTCCGCATTTCATTTCTAAAATTGATTCTTTGCAAGTAGTGTGCGTCTGGAATTACTGAATAGATTAGTGGAATTTAAAATTTCTTTTCCACCAACATTTTCTCCCGCTGTATTCATATACATCTTGCACCAAACCCCGTACATTTACTTAAATGAAATTATATGATTATAAGCTTGATACTATAAAATATTTTTCTCCGAATGATTTTATATGGAATTTGTATAACATGGCAAGCATGATGTGGTGAACATCTTGTAGTATGTACGTTAAATTTTATGTATGATTGATTTATTTCATGCAGTGTTTACTTAAGTTTCATTGTTGTTGATATGATGATACGTTTAGTGTGAGCTACGAGAGAATAATTAAGATGATATATCCCTTCATACAGAACAATCATTGTCTGTAATCCGTTATGTTTAACCGCTCATCTCCCTAACTTTTGTTTGTTCAATTCCAGATTGGGTTGTGCAAATCTAACTTTTAGACTAAGGAGAGGTATTCTATATCGTGATAATGGCTAATTTCATTTTGAAACTTGAATAAAAATATAAATATCAGCATTATTTGTATATCTTCCGTCCACAATCTGATTGCCTACCTGGGTAACTCAATCGGTTAACGTGTCGATTACTGGTCTGTAGATCGGGGGTTCTATTCCACAAGGAGTTCTAAGTTTTGATCACTTTTTACTAAAAGTGTATTTATGGACATATTTTAAAAGTTTTTAATTGTAAAATATTACTGTATATATCCTCCGCTTTTCATCCTTATCACATTTCAATGTGTGTTACTCCTTCTTAAATCATTCTCGTGCAAACGTTACAACTTTTCTCTAGATAGAGAAGGCGGTTAAGTGAATCTCAATAAAACGTTACAACTTTTCTCTAGATAGAGAAGGCGGTTAAGTGAATCTCAATAAAAATCACGATGCGTGATTTAAAAGAGACAACATAATTTTAACCAAGTAAAGATTTTAAGAAATGTTTCCGGTTTCATGAGCTTTGAACAGAAACCAAGTCCAATAATAGAGCATTTCTTCTTTTATTTAGACTACGCATTCACGTTGTGCATAGAGTGTACTCTCCATATCTTGTTTAAATTCCATCATTTTTATATCTAATCAAAAACCTTTTGACAGATCCCCTAAGTAACTGCGCATGAAAACATTCCCTTTTTCTTCAACGGCGTCAGTCCACAATGAAAGATTGATTGACTGATTATATATTGTTTAACGCCCCTCTGGAGAATTTTTCACTCGTATGGAGATGTCACCATTGCCGGTGAGGGCTGCAAAATTTAGGCCTATGCTCGGCGCTTATGGCCTATGAGCAGGGAGGGATCTTTATCGTGCCACACCTGCTGTGACACGGGGCCTCGGTTTTTGCGGTCTCATCCGAAGGGCCGCCCTATTTATTCGCCTCTTACGACAAGCAAGGGGTACTGAGGATCTATTCTAACCCGGATCCCTACGGGGTTCACAATGAAAGAGAAGGAGCACAGGAATTAAATTTCATTTCATAACGATAAAATGTTGAAGATAATTGGGAAAAGAATCGATTACTTGATCAATAGATATCCAACCAGTGCTTTACAATTAACAATATACAGGCACGTAGCATTTCAAGGAGAGAGGGAGAGGGGGGGGGGGGCAGAGAAGGTGCCTTCACGATTGCTCAACAGTTCACGTAAAGAAGAGAGAGAGAGAGGGTGTGTGTGTGTTAATTTAAGCATATACTCTAACCATTCACTACATCAAAATGCCGGACGAAGGTTGATTGATTGATTGTTATTTTCCGCCACACTCAAAACTTTTTCAGTTATCTGATGGCGTCCAGTTTTTATTGGTGGAAGAGATAATTCAAATACAATGTACCAGGGAAGAGACCACCTTCCTTCCGAAAGTAAACTGACAAACTTTCTCACATTTACCGTCGCAAACGAGAATCAAACCAGCCCCGACTAAAGGTGATGGGCCTTGTGATTTACCACCCTCTAACGACTGAGCTACCGCGACCTAAATTGCTTTGCTAAAATGATTTTGTGTGTGTTAATATAAGAAACTGAGTTAGTACGCCAACATTGATTACAGTGGGAAGAAAAATCAAAACAGTGAAGATAAGGAATACAACATTAATGGGTTGACAAGCAAGGATCCCAGGACATACCGAGGGTAAGATCAGGTACCTACCGCAATTAAGCATCCCCTTTTGACCTATCACACTCGTCGTGAACCCAATATGTTGATCGGGTAAACAGAGAAGTTCCTAGACAAAATCAGCCTAACTACTAGTATAAAACAGATAGCACTTGATCCAAAGACAGGTTGTATTGGTAAACTACATCTTGTATTTCCTTGCGAGAAGGTGAGAAATGTGATGCGTTACGTTTACGTGTAAGGATTATATCTAATCAATTTGTTTTCTCTGACTCTGACGGAATCAAAAGCTTAACATTGTATGGTCCAGTTAAAATACACTGTGTCTTCAAAAATCAGTACATTCCAAAAGAATGTGTGGATGGAGGATGACGTTCTGTGTTAAATGTAATGACTATATATAAGAATGCGTCGATGAAAATTGACAGATGCGCATTTGTTCAAAGATACTGGCGCTTCGGTAGGAAGTTGCACGGTTTTTGCTTTTTGTTAGCATTGTTGTTGCGATTATGGTGAGTGTATTGTACAACAATATAAACTTATTTAAAAGTGCAGGGACATCAAGATACAAAATTGAGAAGCACATAAAGGTGTTGTTTTTATCAGTCTTAAATGATGTGGACCTTATCACTTGTTACAAATAGTTCCTAAAACGTAATTATGTTACACGTTAAAGTGCATAAGTTCTTGGCATTGTAGGTCAGTTGAATATGTAAATTGAAAAACAAAAGAAATATAACTAGAAATACAATCTAATGTCAACAGCCATGTTTTAAACAATTCTATTCCACCATTCCTACACGCAGACAGGTTCAGTAAAGGCCGTTTTACCGACCATAACACAATACAGATAATAAGAAGGGACCGAAAGGTCACGCTTTAGCGTGGGCTTAGAAAAAAATCGGCGCCTATTTAAGTTGCAGGTTTTCCGCACGCCTTCCCTCTGAGTGTGTTAGGGTGCATTTTCAAGGTGTGAGACGGCTTTCCTGTATTTTGTACACATAATTTATAAAGTACACACACATATATATATATATTTTGCAAACTCCTATTACGAAATTGGGTATCTAATCTATAAAATTGAGCAATTATAAATTTGATTTCGGGTTTTCAACTATCGATATGATTATTTTTCTATTTATTCGCAATTTGTGGAGTAAGTTCTAATGAGATCATTACAATTTCGGCCTTGCTATGATTCGTTTATCTATTTATTTGTTTAGTTGAGAGATATCAATAATGATACTTCAAAAGGTGCTTCAGCTACAAGTCTCTTTGGTTTGTTTTTATAACATTTATCCTTTCATCTGAGAATTGTGTTGTTTGATACTGTACACATAACGAACATATTTTCCTCCAGAAAGATACAAAAAAAACCCGCCAGCCATATGTCAATTCCACAGCAGTTGTGTGGGTCTTTTCAAATCCATATATATATATATATATATATAATCGGGAAATCAATCGATCGCCGATGATGGATAATAGTGGAGTCAATTGATTTGTGTCAGCATCAGATTAAAGCGAACCAAAAACATCGTGCATCGCCATGTCAGTGAAATGAGAGTGGCTGCATTCATTCTTACTTTAATGATATATGTAAAGCGAAAGAATGTGTTTCTGAGCTCGACAGCGAATTCAGATTAATTTAGTGTGGAAATAACCAGTCAGTTCAAAACTTTTCCCAACTTTCAGCTGTAAATGAAAGCACGTGTACCTCTAGTGTAATAATCGGCAGCGACTAAAATATAATTTTTAGTTTTCCTTTGCTAAATAAATAAATCAAATGATTTTTCCTTCGTTTTAAATTCATAAAAGTGAAATAATTTTACATAATACCTGATTAAATAAGTTACGAGGGACACTTTTTTAAGTTCGTAGAGTAAGTCTATAACTTTTCAACGCGATTATGAAGTTGCAAGATTATTTACACAGAACTTGCGTAATCATTCCTCTCTCGAACGGCATCATGGTATGCGGCGCACGACGTCCACGTGCGCGCTGCGCTGGGTATTTTCAACACGTGGTTTTATACACTATAGTAAAATATAGCGTTCAATATCGATGGAAAAATCTCTGAACAGAGGGTATAGTGTAAGATTCGAACACACCTCGGGTTTTCGTCAACGGAAATTCATGCTGATTTGCAAAAGGTTTAGGAGAATGGTGCTTTAATATATGCTACAGTTTGCAAGTGGGTACGTCGTTCTAATAATGGTCGGGAGTCAATTGAAAATGACCCTCTAATGAGTAGGCCGGTTTCCGTTTTGACGAAAAAGAACGTTGCTACTGTGAAAACGTCAATTGAGGAAGACGCACGTTATACCGTGCATGAGATAGAAAAATTAAGTGGCATTCATTCGTCAAGTGTTTTGAAGATCTTACGTGAACAACTTGGGCTACGTAAGATTTGTCGCGCTGGGTGCCCTATTTGCTCACTGACGAGCAGAAACAAAGTCGGGTTAGACTTGTATCGCAAGTTATAAAAAAATATGATATATGTGACCCACGTCGTTTGGAAGAAATAGATACAGGTGACGAAACCTGGATCTATCATTTTCAAGCCGATTCTAAGGCTAAAAATAAGGTTTGGGTTTCATCTGAGGGCACAGACCTGTCATTGCGCGCCGTTGCAAAACATCAAATCGCATTGTGAATGCGATATTCTCTGATTCGAAAGGTCCAGTCCTTCAAATTCCAGTCCCGAAAGGTAGTTCTGTCACTGGAAAGTTTTACAGAGAAAGTGTTCTTACTCAACTTGTTGATGTCTATCAGAAACGCAGACCGCGCACCGGTGTCCACGGCATCAAATTACTCCATGATAACGCACCGGCCCATAAATCCGCTACGGTACAGGGATATCTGAATAATATATGGGCTCGATTTCTTAGATCATCCCCCATACAGCCCTCACCTGTCCCCCTGTGACTTTTGGTTGTTCCCAAGACTAAAGGAAATGCTGACAGGGCACCGTTTTGAATCCCGATCAACCCTTCAGCAGTCGACCGCTGGACTCGAACCCTCGATCAACAGTGCAATAGTCGACTTGCTAACCTACTAAGGTACTCGGCTAGGAAAGTTAATCTGAAAGGAATAAACCGATTTTGCTGATATGCATGTTTTCATTCAAATTTTAGACAGAAGTCGGACTATGATGAAGTAATATCCCCCTTAAAATACAACTTGAATTCTTTCTCCGAATGTAATAGATAATACTGTCGCATCCTACTATTTATACAACGAGAAAACACGAGGCGAGGTCTTCCCATTCCAAATACCATTATCTTCTGCACGGAAGAGGCAAGATAATAACGTTAATCATAAACATGAACGGAGAGCAAGTAAAGGCGTTGGATCTGAACAAAGATGCCATAATTTCATGACAAATGGCGAAGCTTGCATATGTTTAGTAGATAATTTTCATCAAAATTGGTAGCGGTAGCTCAGTGGTTAGAGCGTTCGCTTCGTAACCGGGAGGTCGTGAGTTCGAGCCCCGCTCGTGCCATGGCCGCGTCAAACCAAAGACGAAAAATAGGTAGTGATTGCTCCTTCGCCAATCGCTCGGCATTTAGAAGTGAGAATCACGGGTCTTTTTGGATATGACCTTTAAAACGGTAGGCGTTGGCACGTTAAAGAACCCTCACTGCTACGGCCCTGAGCGCTAAGCATAGGTTTAAATTTGTGATACTTCACCTATAGCTGGTGATGTCTTAATATGAGTGAAAAATTCTCAAAATATTACACCACTGAGTCGATGCCTTTGCTGTTGGACTGTTAGTCCCCGAGGGTATTAACCAGCCCAGTAGCTAAGTACTTCGGTACTAACATGAATTATGGATAAAAATTTGCTGTGATAGAATTAAGAAATTCATTTCAAAATTAAGGAATTATTTCCTTCATGGATAGCTCTGACTCTTTGCCGGATTCAGCCCCACTATTTGGTATTTTTGGTTCTTGCAGTTCTTTCAAATTTGTTCTTATTTCGGATTTCAACATTTTTGACATGAGCATCACTGAAGAGACATTGTTTGTCGAAATGTACATCTGGTGAATCACAATTGGTACCTTTTATGTGTTTTATATATATATATATATATATATAATTAACTAATTCCATTTCTCAAAGGAGTGACGCTATATAAACAAAATATTTCATCAAACCCCTTTCATGTGTTCAAATCCAAATAAAAAGAATCAAAACTTTATGTTATAAGATTAAACATATATCATGCCAACATATAGAACTTGTGCATGCGTGACAAACTTATCTTGTGTTTGTTTGTTTGTTTTCCGCCACACTTCACAATTTTTCAGTTTTCTGGTGGCGTCCATTTTTGTAGGTGGAGGAGAGAACCCAGAAACATTGTATCCGGGAAGAGACCACCGACCTTCCGAAAGTAAACTGGCAAACTTTCTCACATATACCGGCGCTAGCGGGATTCGAACCCGCGCCGACTAGAGGTGAGAGGCCTTGTGATTTTGAGCGCAATGCTTGAACCACTCAACCATGGAGGCCCCTCTTATCTTGTGTATAGTGCACAGAGTGATAGAAAACAACTTCCCTCTTCCACCTCCATATCATTATAGATTACATTTTGTCAACAACTTTATGCTCTATATCATAATTAAGAGTCACAATTACATATATTTAAAGTATTGTGTTTCCAATAATTTTTCCAGACAATGAAATTTTTCTTTTTTTTCTTTTATATTAACTAAATCTAATTGACAAGTTTTACTTCTCTTGGTATTTTCTAATACCCAGTATATCGAAGAGAAATTGTCCCTATCTTCCATGCTATAGGCCTAAACGTATCCAGCCGTTTGTACACAATAAAGTAGCATCCTATTCCTATATTAGTATTTTCGCATCTTCTGTGTAACTAATGGTATTCGGAAATCCTATTTTTTCTACAAACAAAATATTTGGTTGCGATAGAACTATCTTATCATCACAACTTCCGTTCATTATAAGTGACGAGGTTAAAATTATGAAACTGAAATGCGTGAAGAAATTATTGCGCATCAAAGATTGCATTTAATCCAAGAATCATTAATAAAATAGTCATTCTTTTCACATGGTAGGCGCATTATTGTTCATCTTTCAATAGGATTTCTTAGCGAAGTGTACATTCTCTTTTCAAAATGTTGCCGGCTGAAATTGTACACCCTGTTCATGTATTATGATGGGTGATATAACATTTAAAAAACGGGTTTAATATTCTATCTTACAATCCACGCGAAATACAATTCAAAAATACATGGGGGACAGTAAGTCCTGTACCAAACATTTGTGCGTTTACCTGATCAAGATGTAAGGCTCACGCGGTGTGGGGTGTGTCCAGTCGGCAGGGGATGCTTACTCCTCCTCGGTGCCTAGTCAATCCTCTGGTACATACATGGTTCCATGTTTGCGCAATTCTTATTTTGTAATCCTTATAGGAGTTATGAGATTTATCACTGCTCTTTATTTTAACTTTTTCACATGTGTAAAATTAACGCCATGTTACTATTCTAAATTGTAGATATTTCACTGCCAGTGGTTGATGCTTACGAAATCACGTAGCTGGTGATTTCCTAGATAATTTACACAGAACTCCACCAAATAAATTCCAAATTTTAAGCATGATCATCAACAATGTTAAAGGTAAATGATATGAAAATGTCTGATGTTTAAGTACAATTTCTTGCACTTTACGCAATGAGGATTTTTATTAGTTGGGTAAGTCATGTCATTCCTAGCCCCATTCATTTTAAAGAGAAGTTGAAAAAAAGAATTTAAAATTTAGTATAAACCCCAAATTGTTATGTGAGGAGATATTCAAAAGCGATCTTGCGCTATAATATCAATGTAATGATATATTTAGACAAGAATGAGCATTTTAAAGAGTAAAATCTGTTCTAATTGTAAAATACAATCCACAGAAGGTGTTATCTTAGTGTCATTATGTAGGTAGACAAAATCAACTGCACTTTGATTCTTACAGAGATACAAAAGTCGTTTTTGATTTCTGGGGATACTTTTCTATTTTTTTTTTCTTTTTCTTTTTATTTTTTGAATAATTCTCAATCCCAGAAGCATCTAGTGCAAATCTACATAAAATCAACTCCGATCAGTACTTTCAGTACTTTGATTTTCTTTTTACTTTGTTTTGGATAGAATAAAGTTTACTTATGTCACGAAAATCCCAGTAAATTTACCAAGAAGAATTTAGATAAATCTGAACTGTTTTATAAAATACTTAGATCAGTACTAGTGTAGTGAAATTGAAAGTACAATTTCATGTTGAAATGCAGTTGTTTTTTGTTTGTTTGTTGTTTTTTTTTTGTTGTTGTTGGTTTGTTTTGTTTTTGCCGCTTTATTGTTGCCTCGGATGCCACTAAATGATTTTCAATCCAGGCAAGGCTGACTATGTTTACCTTGTGTTATTAGAAGATAAATTTGGCTTGCTATACTCAAATTGTATGGATGATCAACATTTATGTTGCTAATTGACTGTAAACGAGATAATGAGTCTTAGAATATAGAAAATGTTTTTCACTAGAAAGAAATAATATACTTATTAGCAAGTTGAATAGCCTTTACTTTGGCAATTTAAATGGTTGTTCAAGTGGAGAAAACTGAGGAACGCCATAGTTGCCATGTTTCATAATAAGGTTGTGCTTTTTGTTATATTCCGTGGGTCTTTCATGATAAGATGGAGCATTTTTATTTTCAATATTATGCTGTGGGTTTATTTTTATATGACTTTTCATTATATCGTAGGTGTCCAATAGTTTTCATTTCAGAAGATACAAAACCTTTTCTTATCGCATTATACAGTAAATGTTGATTCAGCTTACAAAAGGGAATTTTATTAGCGCTGTTTAACAGGATGGATTGCATTTCTTGCTACCACGACTTATAAAGAGTGTCGATACGATTATTCTTTCCATAATATGAGATAAATTCTTGGTACATGCGACTACTGGATATTGCAAACGTCAAGTGGAATTCCAAATTGAATTCAAAATAAGTCAGTAAATTCACCCTTGTATTACTAAATAACGTTTTCAAAAAATGAAGTACGTATCTCCCCTCAATACTAATATTAGATTTTGGATTGACCTGAATGTCGATTTAATACTTGGTTATATTGTTGTTTGGAATTGTTTCCTGAACATCTGTACCCTCTCGTACCATCTCCACATTATATCCTTCCTCATACAAATGTTATAAAAGTGATATTGAGTACACCTCTCATGTATCAATATAGAAAACATGGTTTATATTTCCTTGTGGGTTTTTCATTTATCACGTGTATACAAGATGCTTATTTGTATAATGCTACATGTAATTCCCCTGAACTCGGAAGCATTTCACTGCGTTGTCAGGCGCGGATCCAGAATTTTTGTCCAGTTGGGGGGGGGGGGGGGGCATCCGAACCTTTTCACAAAATCGAACCCGTGATGTAATGTTTAACCCTATATTTTCCAACTCTCGCAGGAAACGCTCTATATAACCACTGCACCACGCGATTTTCTATGGTGATATAGTTTACCAACAACTCTCTCTCCCGCCCCGTGGGGATCCGGTTTAGATCCTCAGTAGCCCTTGATAGTCGTAAGAGGCGACTAAATGGGGCGGTCCTTCGGATGAGACCAAAAAAATTAAAACGAGGCCCCGTGTCACAGCAGGTGTGACCCGATAAAGATCCCTCCCTGCTCGAAGGCCCTAAGCACCTAGCATAGGCCTAAAATTTACAGCTTTTCACCGGCAATGGTGACATCTCCATATGAGTGAAACAATATATAATCTCTCTCTCTGTGTGTGTGTGCATGTGTAACGCCTGGTTCCAGCAGTTCTAAAACAACAGGAGAGAGTAAGTGTAACAGCCTTAGATTATTTTGTTGATCAATGTCAGAAATGACAACTGTGGCTACGTGGGTTCTGTAGTTTATGTGACACAGTATAGGGAATAGAAATTAAACCCTGTTTGTAAATGTCTGATTCCTTCCAATGTCTATGTCATTGAGCTTAATAAAAATTACAAGGCTTCCTCTCTGATCGAGTGTTGTCTGAAGTCTAACTTTGATATGAACAAAGCAACAGGGACTTGGAAGCGGGAAAGTAGAATAAATAAAACTATTGGTTTAAAGAACCAACTGACCTTAATCACATGTCTGAAAGTGACCATACAGGTATAGATGCCTTAGGCTCAAAGAGACCTTTTTAACAATGCAGTAAAAAGAAACAAGAAAGTAATAATACATTATGTGTAACACAATACATTGAACAGTGTATTATATATGATGAGGAATAATGAATGCTGTTGACAATGTAAATGATACTGATGAGTATGTACATGATGATTAAATGAGATAATTAAATCTAAGAAACATTTTCAAATATATTGAAAATATTTTATTTAGAGGTGAGAGAAATATGAAAGGATATGCATAAAATGCACTTAATGTGACATTACTTGATGCATTAATTTAAAAACTACACCCTACTACATAAGTGTCTAAACTTTACTTGCAGTAGGAAAACCTATTATTCTAATTCCAGAAGAGAGTATGAACCGAAACGTTCGACGCGCCGCCTATGTTTTAACAAAGGGAAAAACCGACAAATATCGACCATTGGTACAATATTATGCATGTGTTAACCAACAAATACTGGTTCTATATTTATCGAGTCTAGGGGTTGAAGAAACGAGGGTTGTCTACAATAATTCTAAAAATCAATATTGACTAGTACAATGAGATGACTTACTACCACAAAGTTATAATAAACAGTGTTATGTTCAACTATGCAAAATACTTCCAATATTAAGATGGTTGTACACTCGAGAATGTTTACATTATACTGCAAACCGGAAACACTAAGCGCACACAAATCCTAAAACCAATGACGGACAGCACCTACCCATTCCGTATAAAGAGATTTAAATCATCAAATTAAATATCTACATTTCAAGGACTTTACAAGACTACTTCTATAAGTCACAATAACATGATAACAGTAGGCAACAATACGTAACTTCCTCATATTTTATCGAATAGAATGTGATTACAGCAAAGGAGCACTTTTATGCAATGGCGGGAAATTTCTACATGTGACTCGCCTATGCTTCACATGAGAAATTAAAATATACTAACCCTAACACATTTGCATTTGAAATACAACTGTAAACGAATAATATAAATCATCTTACATGAAATACAATAGTATTTACACACATGAAAAAAAAACCATGGGTAACAGGAAAGAGTCAGTGTCTCAACTTTATTTGCAGCAAGCACAATTGGGTACGTTTTCGGGTATACAAACCCGGGAAGCCCCGTGGGGATCCGGGCTAGAATAGGTCCTCGGTACATCTTGTTGTCGTACGAGGCGATGAAATGGGGCGGTCCTTTGGATGAGACCGCAAAAACCGAGGTCCCATGTCACAACAAGTGTGAAATGTTAAAGACCCCCCTCCTTGCTCAAAGGCCGTAAACGCTGAGGATAGGCCTAAATTTGCAGCCCTTCACCGGCAATGGTGACGTCTCCATATGAGTGAAAGATTCTCGAACGGGACGTTAAACAATATATAAACAAGCAAAGAGAAACCCGGGAAAACAAATGCCGTAAGAGTTATCTCCCGTAGACCATAAACTAATAATCGAGCACCTTCATTGATCTCACTACACGCTCCTCCATAGAATGTAATATCGTCCCGACATTTATAAACATGAAGGAATCGGTATCGCAATGAAAGCTAGACAAAAGATAAATCAAAATGTACTGCAGTACAATATCTCAGTGATGACTAGCAGTTTCACAAAACAATATGTCCTTGTTACTTCAAATATTATTGTTAATAAATGCCAAACTGTTAACTGGTACTGTCACCTAATTCAAAAAGATAACATGAAACATGTTAAGGGTAACCTTCAGTACTTGTGGATGTATATCGAAAGAATTTGTTAAATATATAAACTATTACACAATACCATAATGTAGAGACATCATTAAGCATATCATATACTTTGTATAAGGAATACTACTCCAAATGCCATGTTAAGTAACAAACTACCAAGCAAAAGTCCAGAGTACCCTTACCATACCCCAACAAGATAAAACACCATTAACAATACACAACCTTAGTTCAGGTATAAACAAAGAACAAACTGAAGGTAAGAATCAAACAAGTGAAAAAGCAGTCTGGTGTCACGACCATTACACAAATACTTCAGGTGTCTTACATATGAGTGTGGCACCCAATGCTTGTACATATGCTGGTTTTCCTGGGTTGTCATAAGTGAATTTCAGTGGTGATATAATAGTCTTCCTGGGTCTCTCCGTGACTGATTCTGATAGCTCACTCTGCCTATCCTCAACTTTCCAATTGTTGGTCCTCATCTTGTACCATGTTCTGGTCACTGGAATCCTTCCCGTCTCCGCTGCTAGCTGACTGGAAACATTCACTAGAGCCATCAAGGACCAACAACTCTTCCTGCTCAGCTGGAGGCTTGATTTCCACCAATGAGGAACTGTAATCGGACGCAGCTTGCCTTGGGACGAATGTTGCTGCATTTGGATTCATAGGTATTCTCTGTGTGATAGTACGAATATCTATTTTCTATATGTATTTATTTTATTTTTTCACCAATTAAATTGAATTCCAATTTTCATTTACTAAAGTTGACCAATATTCGGATTGAATTTGCTGAGTAAAGTCTTATTCTGTTTTCTTATTGGTCCTTTCATTTCATTGGTCACTTCAGTTTTCTTTGTCCAATAAGAGAGTTTCACTTTTAGTATAAAGTTACCGGGTTTTATAGTTAAATCAGAGCAGTAATACGTTGTGGAAGAGTTATACTGATCCGGGGTTTCTTCATCTTATGGTATGTAAATTCTATATTTAAATTATGTTTCATTACCATATAAAAGTTGATATCAGTTATAATTTTGATTGTGAGGTATATACTTTATTGTATTTTTACAGTCAAACTTGAAATGATAATTTGTTTCTGTAAGATCTTAATTTAAATTGTTTACAGAATTCATGTACATTTTTTTTTGATAAAGTATAACGCTTCGTCAATTGTTAACTGTAGGTGACTTTTTGTAATTGTGATTCTAATGTTATACTATTTCTCTAGAACTTATACATTTCTTTGTATTATAGGTCAATGCCTTTAAATGTCTAAATAAACTACGAAAACCATCATCAGCCTTACTGCTCGGTAACATCTTGGCGCTGCGAAAAATACCATCAACAGGCATTGGCTACGGAAATTACATTCCAGAGAAACTCCGTGCAATGAATTCCACTCATGTACCATCTACCTGAGCTATGTGAACCTTACTCAGCTCAGCTAGGCACCAACTGTATGGTTGACTCGTCAGTGAACTTTGTTTAGAGTCTACACGGGCCGAAAATGAACAAGAAAGAACTTCAAAATCGTGTTTACGAATTAGAGCAAGAACTTTTACAAGAGAAACAATCTAAGCCAAATATCATTGAAAAACACACGTTCATTCCAGAAAGTCGAAAAATAAAAGTTTTTTCCGGTCGACCTAAATCTGAAAACGATCCCTCAATTGATGATTGGATTGATGATTTGGAATTGGCATTTGCAGCTCGCGAAAGAACAGATGCACAAAAAGTCGATCTCATTTTTACACACTTGGAAGGGCAGGCTAAGGACGAAGTAAAATACAGACAGGACATTCGTCATGACCCTGTGGCAATACTGGACTGTTTACGGACAGCATTCGGAAATCCAGAAAGCGTCGTTACATTACAACAGCGTTTCTTTGAGCGACACCAAAGGGAAGGTGAAAGCATTCGAACCTATTCATATGCGCTTTTGGATTTATTTCAAAAGGTTATTAAGAAAGACTGCAGTGTGTTCCCGGAGAAACAGCGCACCCTCTGTGAACGTTTTGCGAACGGGTTATGCGATTCATTCATGCGCAAAGAGGCGAAACGGATACTAAGAAGTAGATACGGTCACATCGAATTCTATACATTACGGGATGAAATTATTTTATACAGTGAAGAAGAAACTACGCAAAACAATTCGAACACTCCGTCGAGACTTCCAGAAAGCAAGCCGCCACAGACGATCAGCGATCAGCCGAATTTAAATGTCCAGACACAGGATTCGTCCACTGCAGACCAGCTGTTGAAAATCATCCATGCACAGCAACGGCAGATTGATTCACTGACCAACTTTGTGAAAGATAGAGGTACCGGACAGCATTCTACGGAACGCCATAATAGTCACCGTCCGAAGTGTTTCAAGTGCGGAAAACTGGGCCATGTAAAGAGATTCTGTCGTGTTAGGCCAAACAACAATGATTCGGAAAACAAGTAGCATCTATTGATACGGGTCCATTAATAGATGGCAGTTTACAGGACTCTTCGTTATCAAGTCGTATTGTGGGACAGTGTCCACTAACGAACATCAATGTTTTAAACTCGAGTATAACTTGCTTGATCGATACTGGTTCCATGGTCTCGACAATTACGGAGTCATTTTATCGGAATTACATAGAGCCGCTTGGAAAAACTTTGAATTCTACATGTCAGTTACAACTTAAAGCTGCTAATGGACTTACAATTCCTTACGTTGGCAACATTGAACTTGACATCAATTACAATGGAATAGTTATACCGCAGCGTGGATTCTTAATAGTGAAGGACTCTAGTGACGAGAGTACCAGACAACGCAAAATCGGTGTTCCTGGAATAATCGGAATGAACATTCTCAGTGAGTGCAGAGACATTCTTAATGATGTTCGCGCTGATGGCATTTTATGTGAAGCAGTTACGTCAGAAAAACTGAGTGAACAAAAGTCTGTTTGTGGTGTTGCTAGAGTAATTGGAACGGCACCGCTTTGTATTCCCGCAAATACCGCTGTAGTTATCCCTTGTACAGGACCGCATGTCAACGGTGACTTTGTTATAAACCCTTTAACCAATGGCGCACACTTACATAGGAATTTCCGCACAGTGAACACATGTAGCAATATGGAAAAAGGACGAATGTGGGTTCGTGTTGCTAATATTGGAGATGAGGATATTTATGTGAAACCTCGTACAATGATCGGGACTGTGTCAAAATGTGAAATTGAACATTTCGATCTTGGATTTAATCGTGTGGGAAACGTTGAAGAGGTTTTCATTGAACAAAACTGTGAAAATTCGGAAATTACGTCATCTGATGCGAAGTTTGAATTACCAGACGATCTTTTTCGACTTGATTGCAGTAATGAAGAAAAGTCGCTTATCACCGCTTTATTCCGCAAACTCAGCTCAGCTAGGCACCAACTGTATGGTTGACTCGTCAGTGAACTTTGTTTAGAGTCTACACGGGCCGAAAATGAACAAGAAAGAACTTCAAAATCGTGTTTACGAATTAGAGCAAGAACTTTTACAAGAGAAACAATCTAAGCCAAATATCATTGAAAAACACACGTTCATTCCAGAAAGTCGAAAAATAAAAGTTTTTTCCGGTCGACCTAAATCTGAAAACGATCCCTCAATTGATGATTGGATTGATGATTTGGAATTGGCATTTGCAGCTCGCGAAAGAACAGATGCACAAAAAGTCGATCTCATTTTTACACACTTGGAAGGGCAGGCTAAGGACGAAGTAAAATACAGACAGGACATTCGTCATGACCCTGTGGCAATACTGGACTGTTTACGGACAGCATTCGGAAATCCAGAAAGCGTCGTTACATTACAACAGCGTTTCTTTGAGCGACACCAAAGGGAAGGTGAAAGCATTCGAACCTATTCATATGCGCTTTTGGATTTATTTCAAAAGGTTATTAAGAAAGACTGCAGTGTGTTCCCGGAGAAACAGCGCACCCTCTGTGAACGTTTTGCGAACGGGTTATGCGATTCATTCATGCGCAAAGAGGCGAAACGGATACTAAGAAGTAGATACGGTCACATCGAATTCTATACATTGCGGGATGAAATTATTTTATACAGTGAAGAAGAAACTACGCAAAACAATTCGAACACTCCGTCGAGACTTCCAGAAAGCAAGCCGCCACAGACGATCAGCGATCAGCCGAATTTAAATGTCCAGACACAGGATTCGTCCACTGCAGACCAGCTGTTGAAAATCATCCATGCACAGCAACGGCAGATTGATTCACTGACCAACTTTGTGAAAGATAGAGGTACCGGACAGCATTCTACGGAACGCCATAATAGTCACCGTCCGAAGTGTTTCAAGTGCGGAAAACTGGGCCATGTAAAGAGATTCTGTCGTGTTAGGCCAAACAACAATGATTCGGAAAACAAGTAGCATCTATTGATACGGGTCCATTAATAGATGGCAGTTTACAGGACTCTTCGTTATCAAGTCGTATTGTGGGACAGTGTCCACTAACGAACATCAATGTTTTAAACTCGAGTATAACTTGCTTGATCGATACTGGTTCCATGGTCTCGACAATTACGGAGTCATTTTATCGGAATTACATAGAGCCGCTTGGAAAAACTTTGAATTCTACATGTCAGTTACAACTTAAAGCTGCTAATGGACTTACAATTCCTTACGTTGGCAACATTGAACTTGACATCAATTACAATGGAATAGTTATACCGCAGCGTGGATTCTTAATAGTGAAGGACTCTAGTGACGAGAGTACCAGACAACGCAAAATCGGTGTTCCTGGAATAATCGGAATGAACATTCTCAGTGAGTGCAGAGACATTCTTAATGATGTTCGCGCTGATGGCATTTTATGTGAAGCAGTTACGTCAGAAAAACTGAGTGAACAAAAGTCTGTTTGTGGTGTTGCTAGAGTAATTGGAACGGCACCGCTTTGTATTCCCGCAAATACCGCTGTAGTTATCCCTTGTACAGGACCGCATGTCAACGGTGACTTTGTTATAAACCCTTTAACCAATGGCGCACACTTACATAGGAATTTCCGCACAGTGAACACATGTAGCAATATGGAAAAAGGACGAATGTGGGTTCGTGTTGCTAATATTGGAGATGAGGATATTTATGTGAAACCTCGTACAATGATCGGGACTGTGTCAAAATGTGAAATTGAACATTTCGATCTTGGATTTAATCGTGTGGGAAACGTTGAAGAGGTTTTCATTGAACAAAACTGTGAAAATTCGGAAATTACGTCATCTGATGCGAAGTTTGAATTACCAGACGATCTTTTTCGACTTGATTGCAGTAATGAAGAAAAGTCGCTTATCACCGCTTTATTCCGCAAACACAGTAATGTTTTCTCCAAGAATGATGATGACATTGGCTGTACAAGTACCGTGAAACATCACATCCGCCTAATTGACAACACTCCGATTTATCAACAGTACAGGCGCATTTCTCCGTCCCAATTCGAGGAAGTAAAACAGCACATTCGCAAGTTACTTCAGAATAACGTTATCCGCGAGAGTACCAGTCCATTTGCATCCCCTATAGTACTTGTGCGCAAGAAGGATAATTCGCTACGTCTTTGTGTAGACTATCGTAAACTCAACGAGAAAACAGTCAAGGACAAATACCCGCTACCCAGAGTGGAAGAAACATTTGATGTTCTACATGGATCGTCTATGTTTTCAACTATGGACCTCACATCGGGATATAACCAAATACCAGTTGCTGACGAAGATAGAGAGAAAACCGCTTTTACCACTCCATTTGGACTGTATGAGTTCAACAGAATGCCATTCGGGTTAACAAACGCACCAGCGACGTTCCAACGCTTAATGCAGCATTGTTTCCGCGAAGAGGTGTTCAATACGTTGTTAGTGTTTTTGGATGATATTATCGTGTATTCTACAACACTGCGTGAACACATTGACCGCCTTGACAAAGTATTTACTATTCTCCGCAAGCATGGATTAAAACTGAAAATGCGCAAGTGTAGATTCTTTCAGTCATCTGTGAAATACTTGGGCCATGTAGTGAACAAAGATGGAATATCCACAGACGAGGATAAAATCAAGTGCATCAAAAACTGGAAAGTACCGGAAACTGTGAAAGAATTAAAGTCATTTCTTGGATTTGCGGGATATTACCGCCGATTTATTAGGAACTTCTCTCAAATTTCGGAACCCTTACTAGAACTCTCCAAGGCCAACGTTAAACACCCAAAATCAAAGTTTGGTGAAAAATGGACACGTGACTGTCAAAGTTCTTTTGAAAAGTTAAATACTGTCTTGTCTACTGCACCTTTATTAGGATATGCGGACTTCTCATCGCCTTTCATTGTTGAAACTGACGCCAGTGCTCATGGTCTAGGTTCTGTGTTATCTCAGATTCAAAATGGACGTACTGTTGTGATTGCATACGCTAGTAGAACATTACGACCAAATGAAAAGTCAGCTAAGAACATGAGTAGTCTCAAGTTGGAATTATTAGCCCTTAAGTGGAGTGTCACCGAGAAATTCAGGGATTATTTACTGGGAAACAAATTCATTGTACTAACAGACAACAATCCTCTGAAATATTTATCTACAGCAAAACTTGGTGCATATGAACAGAAGTGGGCGGCACAACTTGCAGATTTCGATTTTGAAATTAAGTATAGACCAGGAAAACAGAATGCCAACGCTGACGCTTTATCACGATTGTGTATGGACAGTATGGACATTCTAAGTGAATGTATTCATGGATCTGTGATTCCTTCGGAAATCAAAGTAGCACAGTCTTCTGCAATTTTTATAGAGTCTACGGATGTTTCACATGCAGATACTCTTCCTACGTATTCCAATTCCGAATTGAAGGACATGCAATCAAAAGACTCTGTGATCAACAAATGCAAAGAGTTCATTGAAGGAAAAACTGTCCCGAAACCGAGTTTTTTTCGGAAACAAAGTAAAAAAGTTCAAGTGTTATTGAGACAGCTTAAGCATATGGATGTTATTGACGGTGTTATTCATCGAAAAATCAAAGATCCGAAATTAGGTGACCTTACACAGATTTTACTTCCGGGATGTTTAAAAGATTTGGTGTTGGAAAGTCTCCATGATCATAATGGACACCAAGGCATTGAAAGAACATTTAACATGATTCGACAACGCTGTTATTGGCCGCAAATGTTTATGGACATTAAGAACTATTGCAAAAGGTGTGAACGTTGTGCAGTTTCCAAGATTCCGCCTCCCAAAGTACATACCAGTATGGGACACCTTACTGCGTCAGAACCACTGGAGTGCGTCGCTGTAGATTTTTCCGTGTTAGAAAAAGCGCAGGGATTTGAAAATGTGGTAGTGATGACAGACGTATTTTCAAAGTGGACAATAGCAGTTCCTACACGAGATCAGACAGCACAGACTGTAGCTAAAACATTAGTAAATGAGTTATTCTTTAAATTTGGAGCGCATTCATTCTGACCAAGGGAAGTGTTTTGAGGCAGAGATTATTCAACAACTTTGTGCTCTGTATCGTATTAAGAAGACGCGAACAACTGCTTACCATCCACAGGGTAATGGCCAGTGTGAACGATTCAATAGGACATTACATGATTTACTTAGATCTCTACCCCCAGCGAGAAAGAGACGGTGGCCAGAATACATCAAGGAAGTCGTTTTTTCATATAATGTTACTCCTCATGCATCGACAGGATACTCACCGTACTTTCTAATGTATGGACGCGAACCGAATCTACCGATAGATTTCCTACTAGGAAGAACCAATCTTTCTTCAACGAGCGATACAAGTATCAATTTCGATCGCTGGATTGAACTACACTCCGAAAAGTTGTCATTTGCGTACAACAGAGCGAAAGCAGAAATTCGCCGCAATGAAGATGACAGGAAACAGAGACACGATGCGGGAAAACACGAAAATGAACTGCAGATCGGTGACCGTGTGTATTTACGAAACAGAGGACTCAAAGGACGAGACAAAATACAGGATAAGTGGAAATCAGAAGTGTACACCATTGTTGACAAACCATGTAATTCTGTATACAGTGTGAAACTTGAAAATAGTAATTCCGCAGGAATAAAGAATGTTAACAGGATGGAACTGAAGCCTATTTTTAAGTGATTTTGAATGTACTGTACAGATCATTGGTGCTTATAATTTGGTGGACTCTTATTCTTTGTAGTTTAAATGTGTATATATTTATGTTCATTGTGTATATTTTTACATGTATTTATTATATTAATCTGAGGACAGATTAACTTTTTGGGGGGGAGTATGTGATAGTACGAATATCTATTTTCTATATGTATTTATTTTATTTTTTCACCAATTAAATTGAATTCCAATTTTCATTTACTAAAGTTGACCAATATTCGGATTGAATTTGCTGAGTAAAGTCTTATTCTGTTTTCTTATTGGTCCTTTCATTTCATTGGTCACTTCAGTTTTCTTTGTCCAATAAGAGAGTTTCACTTTTAGTATAAAGTTACCGGGTTTTATAGTTAAATCAGAGCAGTAATACGTTGTGGAAGAGTTATACTGATCCGGGGTTTCTTCATCTTATGGTATGTAAATTCTATATTTAAATTATGTTTCATTACCATATAAAAGTTGATATCAGTTATAATTTTGATTGTGAGGTATATACTTTATTGTATTTTTACAGTCAAACTTGAAATGATAATTTGTTTCTGTAAGATCTTAATTTAAATTGTTTACAGAATTCATGTACATTTTTTTTGATAAAGTATAACGCTTCGTCAATTGTTAACTGTAGGTGACTTTTTGTAATTGTGATTCTAATGTTATACTATTTCTCTAGAACTTATACATTTCTTTGTATTATAGGTCAATGCCTTTAAATGTCTAAATAAACTACGAAAACCATCATCAGCCTTACTGCTCGGTAACATCTGTATTTTTATAGAACCATCACAATCTGTTGAGCTATCGTCTGCATCATATTGATGATTCACTGCTGGCTTTGATGTTTTCACTAAAGACTTGGGTACACTTGGTTTTCTTGCTTTCGCAGGTATCGCTGTGTTGAGAGGCAAATGTTTACATTGCCTGAGTATATTTCCATATATAACCTCCTGATACCACCTTGTCCAGATTTTCTCTGTACCTCATACACTGGTATGTCATCACTGACCTGACGTAAACTGTAGACGTCGTGTTCTCAAGAGGACCTCAGTTTCCCAGGACCCCCTTTCTCCAAAAGGTTCCTCACTAGTCACCAGACAGTGGTCTAGCACTAAACAATGATTTGTTGTGGTTGGTTTTTTTCCCCTGTCCTAAATGCCAACTTGTAGGCTGCTTCCATCCGAAGTTTCCACTCATCCACAAACTGGGAGTATTCACCTTTCTGCCCTGTTTTCTGCGGCTCTGCAAAGATTAAGTCAACAGGAAGGACAGGGTGTCACATGAACATTAGGTAAAATGGTGAACACCCTGTAGACTCATTTTTGGTGGAATGGTAAACATGCACAACCTTATTTAGGTGAGACTTCCCGTCCTTTTTAAAAGGTGGCTCTATTGTTCTAAGAATCTGTAGTAATGTTGCTTAAACTTTTACACCTGTCCGTTTCACTCAGGATGGTATGGAGTGGACAGGAAATGATGAATACCAGATCTGGAATTCCTCAGAGTTCACAAACTCGCGCCCTTGATCATGATGCAGTTAGTAGGCATTCCATATCGCAATACAAAGTCATTAACACCTTCTGTTCTGCTGTCCTTGAAGTCCTATTTCGTGTTGCAGCGTTTATAACGATCCATGATAACTCGTATATATTCGAATCCACCTTTACATTGTTCCATATATAAGAAATCAATGAAGACCATCTCCACAGGGTAGGTGGTTATGATGGGTCTCAAAGCAGCTTTGTGATCACAATGTGGTTTCTTATCTTTGGGGACACTCTTATGTAACATACTGTTCTATTTCCTTGCTCTTTTGAGGCCAGTAGAAACGGTCCCTTGCCATGCTCAATACCCTGCCTGTCCCAAACTGTATCATGTAATTACATACTAAAACATGGAAAAACTTTGGTAATACTATCTGCTGAATCTCACCCTCACGTGAAAGCGATATCTCAGGTTTCAAAATGCCATTTATTATCTTCAGCTTAGGCCACTAACGAAAGAGGCATTTTGCTGCATGTGTTAATTCCCTCGTCGACTTTCTCTCTCTCTCTCTCTCTCTCTCTCTCTCTCTCTCTCTCTCTCTCTCTCTCTCTCTCTCACACACACACACACACACACACACACAGGAAAGTAAAGGTCATCTGTCTGGGTGTTGTTGCTGCTCCTTAATCAATTATTATTAAGTGCGGTAGTGCTTTGCTACGTGTTCGAATTTGGGTAAGGTCATGTGACATTTGGGTATATACGAGTACAGTAATGACACGATGTAGTGCGGCCGCTCGCTAGTGTAAGAAGTATTTACGGTAAAAAAAAAATTCAATATGTTAATGTAGATACAGTTTATGATGTGCTGTTATAAAGTAATGTGTACACGTGTATATATAAATGCAAGTGAATTTTCAGTGATATCTGTGGTTGGTGAATAATAAATGTGCTGGCGAGCAGCATTCCTATGTAGTCTTAGTTTTTATTCTTTAAGCAATTAATCTATTTATATTCGGACGAAAGTAGTGAGAGAGAATATAAGGTAGCATTGTCGATACTAGGTTCTGTCTGTCAGTAAATGACGTCCCTCTCTTTCAGCTCCTTCACTGGAGTTTCAATGCTTGCACACACAGACTTGTCATGTTTCATTGCAGTCACTACTGCATTCAATAGTATCAGGAGAACACTGCTCCGTGTACCTTGATATATCTAATGGCATGCGACTTAGCCCATCTGCATCACCATATTTTACTCCAGATTTGTAATGTGAAACCGGAAGTCAGCTAGCTGAGATACCCACAGCAACCTGGTAGCATCCAGCTTAGGTGCTGTGAAAATATAACGCAGAGGATTATAGTCCATGTAAACATCAAAGAATGGCGGATAATAGAGATAATCCCGGAAACGTTCAGTGCCGGATAGAGATAATCCCGGAAACGTTCAGTACCGGCCCATTCAAGATCACCTGAATGGAGATGGTAATTTTTTCTCTGCTGGGGTAAGCGTCCGTGAAGCGTAAGCAGTTATTGCTAATTTCCCATCCTCCACACTCTGGTAGACCACGGTACCTAAACCTCGCTGAGAAGCATCGATATGAAGGTTATAGGGCTATGAAATCTGGATAAGCCATTCCTGGAGGACTTAACAGCGTGCTGAGAAGAACCTCTAAAATCTCCTGATGCTCAGTGTTCCAATGGATATGCAGCGACGAACCCTTTTGTTCAGTATGACTTGAATGTTTTGTTCCTCTCTGCGGCTTTCTGTCCGAAGTGCCCCCTTTCTCCTCTTTTTTTTTATATCGTAGATTGGTTTCGCTTTTCTCGAGAAGTCGGGTATGTAGCTCCAGAAATATCCAATGAAACCCATCAACTTCCGGATATCTCTTACGGTGCATGGAGTCTGTGACTCACCTACGTTTCACATGAAAAATTAAAATATACTAACCATAATACATTTGCATTTAAAACACAACTGTAAACGAATAATATAAATCATCTTATATGAAATGCAATAGTATGTATACACATAAACATGAAAAAAACATGAGGACTTGCCTAAAATAACGGGAGAGAGTCAGTGTCTAAACTTTATTTGCAGCAGGCACACATATGTTATTGGGTACGTTTCCGGGTATACAAACCTGGGGAAATTTGTGTGACTTTGTCCATCTATCTTTACATGAAAAGGTGAAAATAACGAAAATGATCAAACTCATAACTCCTATAAGAAATAGTTACGCAAACACATACCCCTGGTTATACCAGAGGTGGAATCAGGTACCTGGAGGAGTTAACATCCCATGTCAACCGGTCACACCCACCGTAAGCCCTAGAAACACTCGTGGTTTTAGTGTACTGTGAAATACCCTAAAGTGTGGACCTTGTGGTACCTTTCGAAATGGTTCAATGAACATTTTTGACAGTCTGTCGTCCAATCAGAAAGCAGTAAGTTGAGCCAAGGTATCAACGTTGTCGTGTAAATATATTGTGAATTTCTTAACAGTAATACAACTGCAGATTTAGCAAGTGTCACAGCCGGGTTCAGTTTTTGCAGAATCAATGAAACTCAAAACAACTGTCAGTTAACATATCTAAAAGCATTTCTATATTTAATTTATATCTTACTGAAAATGTTTTTGATTTCTTTTTAATTAAAACGCGCTTACGAAAGTAAAAAAATAATCATGGATAGTAAATGAAAATGGCAGTTAAATGTTTTGTAAAAGTGTGTGTTTCTTATCATTTACTGGTGTTTATTATTTTTGATAATTATAGGGCATGACACCTTTTCCCATAACCTCGTGTGTTATGACAGAACATTGTGCATTGACCAAGCTAATGCCATGCTTTTTATCCTGTGACAAATTGCAGCATATAACCTTCAATGAGTTTTCTACCATTCTCTGCTTTTGCAGCTCACACAATTGAGAAACTCGTGCATTAAGCTACAGATACTCAGTACCCCTTGCATGACGTAATCTTGAGGCGACTAATTGGGGCGGCCCTTCGGAGGAGACCGCAAAAACTGAGGCCCAGCGTCACAGCAGGTGTGGCACGATAAAGTTCCCTCCCTGCTCAAAGGTCCCAAGTGCCGAGCATAGGCCTAAATTTTGCAACTCTTCACAGGTAATGGTGACATCTCCGTACGAGTGAAAAATTCTCAAGCGGGACGTTTGTTTGTTTGTTTATAGCCGCCTGAGCAATTTTTCAGCTATCCGACGGCTGTCACCATTACCGGTGACAGGGCTGCAAATTTAGGCCTATGCTCGGCAGGGAGGGATCTTTATCGTGACACGCCTACTGCGACACGGGACCTCGGTTTATACGGTCTCATCCGAAAGACCGGCACCCACGTCCCACAGTGGGATTCGAACCCCCGACTCAAGGATCATCAGATCTTTGAGCCAGACGCTCTAACCACTGCGCCACGCGGGCGGCTTCAAGCGGGACGTAAAACAACAATAAACAATGTCGTATTACTGTATGCATAGTAGTCCAGTTTCTGTAGTGTTTGTATCATGTCATGTATCATTGTAAAAATGCAATATGAATAAAACTGAATTATTCGGATGTTCTCATATTGCTAAGATAATTTACACTAGCAGATCCAAGGGGTCTGGACCCCCCCCCCCCCTTTGAAATTCACCTATAATTTTTTATATGGCAAAGAAAATATGATGACGTCTCAGGAGGAGGGGGGTCACCTGGACCCCCTCATTTGATTTTTTTACTTATGTTTCACATAAAACAACGAGGAACTGATTTCTATCTTCGATAACATAATTTTAAGGTCATTTCAAATAAACAAACATTAATGTTTTAGATTATAGCTCATAATTTATTAGTTAATTGAATTAATTGTTGTTTTATTTAACGTCCTTTTTCAACATATATTTGGTTATATGTAGATTGTAGGACTTAATCGTGATATTGTAGCAACAATTGAGCAGTGGACAAATGTCTTGCTCAAGGACAATTGCATAGCCCCGGTGAGGAGTTGAACGGTGCTAAAAGTATAAAAATGAAATAAATGAATTTTAATCAATTTCAATTCGATATCAAGACCACGTGGTCTCCCCCTGTGAAAAATGTATCCTATTAGGACAAGGGGATCTAAAACGTTATTTTAATTAGAAACACTCGAAAAAAATTCGCGCCTCACTTCCGCGGTAATATTTATGACACCCTTGTTATTGTCCGACCTTGGACCCCCCCCCCCTTCCTTTCCATATTTATGGATCCGCCCATGATATAGAAACCGCAAAAGCAAATCTTACACGTTAATATAACTATTTGAAAATTAATGTGGGTCAAATCCATTTGTAGCCCCTTCCAGGAAGTAGAATCGGAATATAGGTGGGCATTCATTAATTGATTAATTAATTTTTGGAATTTTTCATCAATTTTATTGTGGTTACCTAAATCGAATATGATAGGTTTTAAACATTTACTTAATGGCTTTTAATTTCTAATAGGTAATTAGTGTGTATGTAAACAGACAAGATATCACATTTTATGTAAATAAGCAGTTCTATTATGAAAGTGCTAAATGAATAACTAAAAATTGTATACTACTAATATGATTGCTGGTATTTATGAAAAGACGAAGATGACAGTCAGTAACGAATCTCATAAGTTTTATATGGAATACAAGTTAGAGAGTTGGGAAAATATAGACCCCTAAATGAATAATTTCATTACATCCACGACACGGTAAGGGAAAAAAAACCCCAACAAAACAACAACAAATCAAAAAAAAAACAACAACAAAAAAAAAAAAAAACAACTTCATTTGTCCTTAACCTTTAAAGATACGTGTACATACTTATATTTCGCCTTTGGATTCCATTGAAATTTTCATATCTTATCGTCTTTTCAAATAAGCAAGTTCACACTTGTTTGTACGTCAGTGTGTAAAATATGCGCTCGGGTTCGATATGCTATTTAATCGACACAGGTACATACAGGTGAGATAACAAAAAAAACAAACAAACAAAAAACCAGATGTCACGTGACGTGTTCTGACTGAAGGTATATACTGTGTCGACAGGTTTTCATTCAAGGGTGTGTCCATTTTGGAAGTTTGGCAGATAATAAAGAACAGAAAATGCGGAACCCATGATGGCAGCCGCTAGATGGACATTCTAAACAATTTAGAGAGTGAACACGTTTCTGAAATCAATGAAGGTAAATCTATATCAATGATGAATTATTTATACCTGTTCACAGCCCACTGTTCGGTTCACTGAAGTTTGACATCCGGGTAGAATAAAACTTCACCAAGAATTCGGAGTTGGAAAATATTTTTTTAATATTTTATTATTTTTTTTAAAGGAAGTTGGTACTTTGCAAGTTCACTTCTAACTTTAGGTCACCGATTGTCTGTTTCGTCAGACGTAAGTTTGAACAGATGCGTTCCTGTGTACTTTCTTCACTGAGTAAAACACAAGGAGACAGGAAAGTGCTACTGTTTCAAACTGTCTTGGCTAATTATCACCGCCCTGAAAATGTGATATAGCTGAATTTTTTTTAACAAGGAAATCGAAGTTTATGTTTAACAGTAAATGTGCATAACTTTCTGTCAAGGGTTAGGGTTAGTTTGCTTAAGTTTTCTTTGTGGTTTCTTTTATTTAATGGAAAAAAATCCATGCTATATTGTACCTCTGTCCTATGTGCACATGTATAGCACTTTCATTAACAAGAATCTGGTGTATTGTTACAGGCACCTAAAGTATCAATAGCTTGTATACAGTATAGATTTTAAGTACATACCCCTTCCCCAGTCCTAAACCCAACACAAATATGTATAGAACCAATAATTCATCCAATATATACATGATTTCCACACCATACTAGTAATTAAGTCATTCTGAATAGTCAGTATTACCTCTTGTAAACTTTCAACATGACCAGTTGCGAGACACTAATATATGAAAAGGTGCTCAACAAAATAATGTAAACAACAGCCAAGGGGCTACCACTTCCAGACCGATTTGTGGTATATAAACAAGTTTACTGAAGCTTCCAGACCAATACATGGAGGTATAAACAAGTTTACTGAAGCTTCCAGATCAATACATGAAATATAAACAAGTTTACTGAAGCTTCCAGATCAATACATGGAGATATAAACAAGTTTGCTGAAGCTTCCAGACCAATACATGGAGATATAAGCAAGTTTACGGAAGCTTCCAGACCAATACATGGAGATATAAACAAGTTTACTGAAGCTTCCAGACCAATACATGGAGATATAAACAAGTTTACTGAAGCTTCCAGACCAATACATGGAGATATAAACAAGTTTACTGAAGCTTCGCGACCGATTTGTGGGATATAAACCAGTTTTTAATTATTATATTTTTACATTTTAAAAATTTAATATAGATAATTGCGTTCTTAATATTTTCTTTATTTTCTTATTTTTAATAATCGTGATATAATTTTAAAATTGATTAGTCTATTAGAATGTACTGCTTTTGACACTATCGAACGCTTTATCCTGTTGCACCGACTAGAACTTCTTTTCGGAATAACGGGCAAATCACTAGGCTGGATATCATCTTATCTCAATAACCGTCACCAAACGGTCTGCATAGATGGTGCCAAGTCAAAGTCAGTGGAAATGACTTTTAGTGTGCCTCAAGGATCAGTGCTGGGTCCCAAATTCTCCACAATGTACACAAAACCAATTGGTTCCATCTGTAGATATCATGGACTTGATCATCAATTTTATGTGGATGACTCTCAACTTTACCTGTCTTTTAAGCCTACGGCATAACTACACAGGCAGAGACATTACATCGTATTGGGCGTTGTCTATATGACACCGTGTCTTGGATGCATGGCAATATGTTGAAACTCAACAAGGATAAGACCGAGGTCATTGTGTTCGCATCCGGTCATAATGCAAACCTCATTAAAAACATTTCAGTTGCAGTGGGTGACTCACAAATTAATCCTTCAACCTGCGTTCAAAATCTTGATGTCATGTTTGACTCCAAGATGGATATGGAGCTACAAGTGAACTATATTAGTAGATCTTGCTATGCACAGTTGCGGAAAAAAGGCCACATCAGAAAATATTTAACAACAGAAGCAGCTAAATCACTTGTGAACTCCTGAGTTACATCAAGGTTAGTTTACTGTAATGCTCTCCTGGTTGGTATACCAAAGACAGTTCTGAGCAAGCTCCAACAAGTTCAGAACACTGCCGCACGTCTCATATCCAGGACCTCTCGCTACGACCACATCACTCCAATACTGCGAGAATTAAACTGGTTGTCTGTTCAGCATAGGGCACAGTTTAAGATACTTACTTATACTTACAAGGCCTTACGTGATGAGTGCTCAATTTATGTCAAACGATTACTAGAGGTATATAGACCTACCCGAAATCTTAGGTCTATACAACGATAGGTTACGCTAGTAGTTCCTAAAAGTCGAACTGTTACGTAAGGGGATCGGTGCTTCATGTCAACAGCTCCGAAACTGTGGAATGCCCTTCCAGAACATGTGAGGGATTATAAATCACTGGGCGCCTTCAAGAAGTAATTGAGAACACATTTTTTCCCATCAGGTTTTCAGTAACCAGCCTCCATCAAGTTGAGATGGGTTTTTTTAATATATAGTTTTAATTCATCCACAAAAGAAATCTCAACAATATTATTTCATCATCTTTACTCTGATATGCCCTGAAACTGATGTTTTATACTTATTTAGCATATGTATTATATCTTTTGTTTATAAAATTTTATTTCAATGTTTTTTTAAAATTGTTTTATGTAATTTAAAGCACCTTTGAGCATACAAATGTATGAAAAGGGTGCTATATGAATATGATATTATTATTATTATATATTCTTATATCGAGGGTTATTTTACAATAATTTCCTAACCAAATACTAGACTAATTTCTGGAAATTGTGCATGCTCTCCACAAAGTTTGGGGTATATATAGGAATCCACATGTCTCTCTATCAGTACCTGAAGCTTCATTCCTCTCAATGGTGAAAACAAAGTGGTGTCTTTAAAACATGTATGTCCATTTCGCTGGTTCTGCCTGGGCCACGCCTTTGTTATAGAGAAATATTTTAATATTCATACTTGACACAAAGATCACCTATGTCAATGTCATTGGCCAAGTAGTGTGTCTTGACATTGTCGTCAGGTCATTTGGGCAAGTGATAAAAAAGGTTGAAGTGAATGAACTTATTAGCATAAGCAATTTCAGCCAGAGCTTTCTTCTTTATATATTTTCATTGTACCCTGTAATACAGTAGTGACGTCGTACCCTGTTATACAGTAGTGACGTTGTACTCTGTAATACAGTAGTGACGTCGTACTCTGTAATATAGTAGTGACGTTGTACTCTGTAATATAGTAGTGACGTTGTACCCTGTAATACAGTAGTGACGTTGTACTCTGTAATACAGTAGTGACGTTGTACTCTGTAATACAGTAGTCACGTTGTACTCTGTAATACAGCAGTGACGTTGTACTCTGTAATATAGTGGTGACGTTGTACTCTGTAATACAGTAGTGACGTTGTACCCTGTAATACAGTAGTGACGTTGTACCCTGTAATACAGTAGTGACGTTGTACCCTGTAATACAGTAGTGATGTTGTACCCTGTAATACAGTAGTGATGTTGTACCCTGTAATACAGTAGTGATGTTGTACTCTGCAATATAGTGGTGACGTTGTACTCTGTAATATAGTAGTGATGTCGTACTCTGTAATACAGCAGTGACGTCGTACCCTGTTATACAGTAGTGACGTTGTACTCTGTAATACAGTAGTGATGTTGTACTCTGTAATACAGTAGTGACGTTGTACTCTGTAATACAGTAGTGACGTTGTACTCTGTAATACAGTAGTGACGTTGTACTCTGTAATACAGCAGTGACGTTGTACTCTGTAATACAGTAGTGACGTTGTACTCTGTAATACAGTAGTGACGTTGTACTCTGTAATACAGTGGTGACGTTGTACTCTGTAATACAGCAGTGACGTTGTACTCTGTAATACAGTAGTGATGTCTTACTCTGTAATACAGCAGTGATGTCTTACTCTGTAATACAGCAGTGACGTTGTACTCTGTAATACAGTAGTGACGTTGTACTCTGTAAAACAGCAGTGACGTTGTACTCTGTAATACAGTAGTGACGTTGTACTCTGTAATACAGTAGTGATGTCTTACTCTGTAATACAGCAGTGACGTTGTACTCTGTAATACAGTAGTGATGTTGTACTCTGTAATACAGCAGTGACGTTGTACTCTGTAATACAACAGTGATATTGTACTCTGTAATACAGCAGTGACGTTGTACTCTGTAATACAGTAGTGACGTTGTACTCTGTAATACAGTAGTGACGTTGTACTCTGTAATACAGTAGTGACGTTGTACTCTGTAATATAGTGGTGACGTTGTACTCTGTAATACAGCAGTGACGTTGTACTCTGTAATACAGTAGTGACGTTGTACTCTGTAATACAGTAGTGACGTCGTACCCTGTTATACAGTAGTGACGTTGTACTCTGTAATACAGTGGTGACGTTGTACTCTGTAATACAGCAGTGATGTCTTACTCTGTAATACAGCAGTGACGTTGTACTCTGTAATACAGTAGTGACGTTGTACTCTGTAAAACAGCAGTGACGTTGTACTCTGTAATACAGTAGTGATGTCTTACTCTGTAATACAGCAGTGACGTTGTACTCTGTAATACAGTGGTGACGTTGTACTCTGTAATACAGCAGTGACGTTGTACTCTGTAATACAGCAGTGACGTTGTACTCTGTAATACAGTAGTGACGTTGTACTCTGTAAAACAGCAGTGACGTTGTACTCTGTAATACAGTAGTGATGTCTTACTCTGTAATACAGTAGTGACGTTGTACTCTGTAATACAGTAGTGACGTTGTACTCTGTAAAACAGCAGTGACGTTGTACTCTGTAATACAGTTGTGACGTTGTACTCTGTAATACAGTAGTGATGTCTTACTCTGTAATACAGCAGTGACGTTGTACTCTGTAATACAACAGTGACGTTGTACTCTGTAATACAGCAGTGACGTTGTACTCTGTAATACAGCAGTGACGTTGTACTCTGTAATATAGTGGTGACGTTGTACCCTGTAATACAGTAGTGACGTCGTACTCTGTAATACAGTAGTGATGTCGTACTCTGTAATACAGCAGTGATATTGTACTCTGTAATACAGCAGTGACGTTGTACTCTGTAATACAGCAGTGACGTTGTACTCTGTAATACAACAGTGATATTGTACTCTGTAATACAGTGGTGACGTTGTACTCTGTAATATAGTGGTGAGGTTGTACCCAGTAATACAGTAGTGACGTCGTACCCTGTTATACAGTAGTGATGTTGTACTCTGTAATACAGTAGTGATGTTGTACTCTGTAATATAGTAGTGACGTTGTACTCTGTAATACTGTAGTGATGTTGTACTCTGTAATATAGTAGTGACGTTGTACTCTGTAATATAGTGGTGACGTTGTACTCTGTAATACAGTAGTGACGTTGTACTCTGTAATACAGTAGTGATGTTGTACTCTGTAATACAGTAGTGACGTTGTACTCTGTAATACAGTAGTGACGTTGTACTCTGTAATACAGTAGTGATGTTATACTCTGTAACACAGTAGTGATGTTGTACTCTGTAATACAGTAGTGACGTTGTACTCTGTAATACAGTAGTGATGTTATACTCTGTAACACAGTAGTGATGTCGTACTCTGTTATACAGTAGTGATGTTGTACTCTGTAATATAGTGGTGACGTTGTACTCTGTAATACAGTAGTGATGTCGTACTCTGTAATGCAGTGGTGACGTTGTACTCTGTAATATAGTGGTGACGTTGCACTTTGATCCTACCTTCGCTTTGTCGGAGTTCCGTGTTGCCCTACACTTGTAGATGTCTTGGGGATTTATGATTACGATTTACACATTGTGTACTTCACCATTCGAGATCTGTAATGCTTGATAGTTTGATTGTTTGTTTGTTTTACGTCGGGTCGAGAATTTTGCACTCATATTGAGACGACACAAGCTGTAGGTGAAGTACCACAAATTTAGACCTATGCTTAGCGCTCAGGGCCGTAGCAGTGAGGGTTCTTTAACGTGCCAACGCCTACCGTGACACGGGACCTCCGTTTTTAAGGTCATATCCGAAAGACCCGTGATTCTCACTTCGAAATGCCGAGCGTTTGGCGAAGGAGCAACCACTACCTATTTTTCGTCTTAGGTTTGACGCGGCCATGGCACGAGCGGGGCTCGAACTCACGACCTCCCGGTTACGAAGCGAACGCTCTAACCACTGAGCTAGTGATGTACTTTTAAAATAACAGATGTACTTTTTTGACAGTGCTGTTTTCTCTGCTGGGCAAGGTGGTGTATTTGATGCAATACTTCCAAGAGCATGTCGCCATCGTAGGACCAATTGGTAGACTTCTTCAGTCAAGCAAACTTGGACATCTCTTCTACATGCTGATGGCGACTGTCATTCTCTACCTCTGAAACAATGGATTTTTATTTCTTCTTTCACTAGAGAAGCAGAAAAAGTCATGGACAGTTGATTCATATTTTATTAAGAATGTCAACTGAAACATGGTTGGTTCTGAAAACTGAAATTTCCCTGACGGCCCTCAGTGAGCCTACTCATTTTCGAAAATCAAGGAAACGATCTTTTACGTGCCAAGGGCGTTGTAATCCTTGACACGGGGCACCCTTTAACGTCCCATCCGACGGACTTAAACGTTAAAAATCGTAAACAGTTAAAATACATATCATTTTGTGTATATGAATAGGTTATATTGTAAAGGATTAAATTTTTCTGTAAAAGTCGCATTCTTGTAAATATTTTATAATAAGATGATAGTTAATATTTGTAAAAAGTTGATACATTGATTGCACATTATTAAAAAGTCTATTTCGTTTGGGTGTAAAATCACTACATTCCAAAAGAATGTGTTGTATAGTTAATGGACAGTCACAATATATACATTCAGGTTGAAGTTCTCTGTTTAATAAATAAGAGTGTCAATTTTGAATGTCCGGTGCGTATTCTTGAAATAATAACTTCGTCCTGGCGTTTCATTACAATGTTACACGGTGTGTTTACTTTGTTTTGAATAGAATACAGTTTACGTCTGTCAGAGAAATCCCAATATATTTGCCAAAGATCATTTACATGTAGTTTTATGTTATATTTCAAATCTGTGTAAGGAATTTTTAATTGTACAATATCGTTTTGTAGTGCATTCTTTGCCTCTTTGTCTGCTTTGTTGTTACCATAGATACCAATATGACTAGGAATCCAGCAGAACTCAACTATTTTATTTTGTTTAGTTAGAAGATAATACTGGTTTAAAATGTCTAAAATATATGGATGATCAATATTCATATTACTTATACACTGTAGACAAGATAGGGAATCTGAGAATATATTGAAATATTTTTCATTAGAAATTTTAATGTACTCTAACGCAAGTTGGATAGCCTTTGCTTCTGCGGTAAAAAATGTTGCTTCATCTGGGAGTCGTGCTGAGAAAACATTTTATTGATTACTGCAGCAGCAGCAACTTTATTTTGGTCTTTCGAACCGTCTGTATAAATATCAGTTGTAGAATGTTTAGATTGTTTTAGTTCAGATAACTTTTGTTTGAAATAGCGGCATTTGTTTCAGATTTTTTATATTCAAAACGTGAAGTGTCAACTTTGGGTTTTAGTCATTTCCATGGTGGTATTTCTGAAAGTGATGAGGGTTTTATGATGTCCATAGGTAAGTCAGAATCATGTAAATGTTTTTTCTCGGAGACCAATTGGTCTTAGTTTTTTCATACAAATCTTCAAACTGTGGGTGAAAAACGCAGTTAAATGCAGGATTGTCATTGTTAGCATTTAATTTTACAACGTATTGTAAGATAAGTTTTATTCTACGTAGATCTAGAGGTGGTGCGTTTGCCTCATCATACAAACTATCTACAGGAGAGGTTCGAAAAGCTCCTGTGCACAGTCGAAGTCCTTGATGGTAGATTGCATCAAGGGCTTTAATGTAGGATGCTCTTGCCGCTCCATATACTATACAGCCGTAGTCTAGTTTAGACCGGATGAGAGAGCGATACAGATGTAGAAGAGTATTCTTATCTGCTCCCCATTTTGTGTTTGCAACAACTTTTATTATATCAAGGGCTTTTGTACATTTCTCTTTGAGCATTGCTATATGCGGGATAAAAGTGAGTTTATTATCAAAATGACACCTAAGAACTTAATCTCTTTTACAACTTTAATTGGAGTGCCATCTAATTCCAACTGCGGATCATCGTGGTGTTTCCGTTTAGAACAGAAAGGCATGCACGCCGTTTTAGTTCTGGAGAATTTACAACCATTTACATCAGCCCAGGATTGCATTTTGTTTAGACATAACTGTAATTTACGCTCGATGGAATTCATATTTTTGGATTTATAACAGAGAACAAAGTCATCGACATACAGACTTCCATGAAAGTCGTTTTTAAGTACTTCAGCGAGACTGTTTATTTCCATGCTTAATAATGTAACCGATAAAATACTTCCTTGTGGCACGCCCATTTCTTGTTCGAAATTTTCTGAAAATGTAGATCCTATGCGAACATTGAAATGCCTATTACTTAAAAAATTCTTAATGAAGTTTGGTAAATGACCTTTAAGACCTATGATACTAAACTGAAACTAATTAGGTGAAAGGAGTAGACCGTCTGTTACCAAAGTTGTAAAATTCGTGATCTGATGGGTAACGGTTTTGATTCCATGGTGGGACCAAAATAATCATAGAGGTTATTGTCGAAAAAATGTTTGCTGATAATGTGTAACAACTAATTACATATTTAGTTCGTAAATATGGTTCCAACCTTGAAATTAGAAGAGTGTTTTGTTTCCACAAAGTATCTGTACATACATGTAATCCTTTTCATAAAAATCATTCCAAATATACATGGCATTCTTTGATTTATTGTACAGAATAATCCTTGAAGTTACGACTGTGGACCATTTTCAATGTGAAAGATGAAGAATTAAAACACATTTAGTTTTAAAATAGTTAAATCAGGAATAAATGAAGTATTGTAACAATTTGTAACAAATAAATATTAATATTAGTAAATGGAGGAAAGTATAAATCATACAAGCATTACTGTCCTGATGTTTGATGTCGGGTATGATTAAGTTCTATGACTTCTGAAGTTTGAAAAAGGTAACAGAAAGTCAATTTCAACGAAAAATTCAAACTGAAAGAATAAAAATCATCAATGAAAATAAAACAATTCTTCCTGAACGATCTTTGAAAATATATCAATTCTTCCTGAATGATAAATGAAAATAAAACCATTCTTCCTGATCGAAAAGTGAAAATAAAACAATTCGTCCTGATTGATTGATTGGTGGATACAATGTACCCAGGAAGAGATCACCGACCATCCGAAAGTACACTGGCAAACTTTCTCACATATTTCGGCGCGAGCGAAAATCGAACCCGCGCCGACTAGGGGCCACGGAGGCCCCTGAATGATAAATGAAAATAAAGCCATACTTGCTGAAAAGAAAATCTAGAATGAGGGATGTAGACGTTGAAAGTGAAATGGACAGGGATTCAGAATGAGAAGGAAAAGTACAACAGACTTGAAAGACACATGGAATTGAAAATTGAATTTAATTAAATTTCTTTTTGTAACAGATTTTCCCTTAATGATAGATGACAAGGAAACTGTTTTGGGGTTCTAAACAAGACGCTTTTTCCGTTGATCCAAGAGTCTCATCAAAAGATGGATTGTTCATTGAATCATCAAAACCCTATAACAATAAATATAGGCTAAATAAAAACATGAATACTATAATTTCACATCAATACTGATATATACAACCAATATATGATTATAGTATTACATCTATGCAATTTACATCAAGGGAGATAACTCTATCTGGGCGCAGGACATTTGCGCTTTTTTTTACCTGAGTTACAAGAGGACATTTGCGCCCCGAACTTAGCGGACACTTGCGCTCCTGATTTTTGTCTACCTGTATGAAATAGAGTGCCCATTTGCGCTTTTTTTTTACCTGAGTCATTTTTCTTATGAAAAATATACTCTGCAAAAAAAGAAACGCATAGCCCTTTTGAAATTTTAAAAATGCAAATTATGTATTTTACCATGTAAACTGAAATGGTCAATTGAGTAATTGATTTTTTACAGGTAAGTATGAAACTTTAAAGGTCTGTTCATTTGATTTGGCTCTCTGCCAAATTAGCTCGGCGACTCTTTAAAATTGCACATCACCTCTATCGCCATGGAATTTGGCTTACGTTTTTAACGAGAACTTTGTGCTTAATTCAACCACTACATTAAAGCGTATAAAAGGACGAAGTTTGAAGCTTGAATTCATCATAACGTTAAAATGCTGCCATGCCAAGGTTGGACCCTGCTACTCGAAATATCGTCATTGGCCGTCTCCAGGCCGGAGTATCCCAAAGTGAGATTGCACGAACTGAAAACGTAAATCAGAGCACAATTTCTCGGCTGTGGAACAGATTCCAGCAGACTGGCTCTACTAATGACCGACCGAGGAGTGGGCGACCTCGCATTACGACTCCTGGACAAGATCGCTACATCCGGGTCTTTCATCTACGGAATCGAACCGTTGCTGCAACAGCTACTGCAGTCGGAATACTTGGATTGAAAAGAATCAGCTCGCAGACAGTCCGCAACCGACTTCGACAATATGGCATTAGACCCAGAAGACCGTAGTTTGGAGCAGTTTTGACACCGTTACACAGACGAAAAAGAGTCCGATGCTGCAACAGATTGAGGGGCTGGACATTCCGCAACTGGCGTAGAATCTGGTTCAGCGACGAGTCCCGTTTTCTGCTACAGAAACGTGATGGAAGAATCCGTGTATACCGGCGCAGGAATGAACGTTTCTCTTCCTCGTGTGTCCAAGAAGTGGATAGCTTCGGTGGAGGTAGCGTCATGATGTGGGCGGCGATCTCTAATGACCGTAAAACAGAACTGGTACATGTCCCGGGCAATTTAACGACTCAAAGGTACAGAGACGAAATTCTCCAACCTCACCTTATGCGCGTAATTGACCGACAGAGGGAGTTATTCCAACATGACAATGCTAGGCCTCACACAGCCCGCTTAACAATTGACTACCTTCAGCAGAACAACATTAATGTGCTACCATGGCCTTCCAAATCACCGGATTTGAATCCGATTGAACACTTATGGGACCAACTGGAGAAACGTGTGCGCCTGTGCCAACCTCCGCCTCAGACCCTCGATCAGCTCCGTCAAATGTTAGAACAGGAATGGCGAACAATTCCACGCAATAACGTAAGAACATTGATTGACTCTATGCCAAGGAGATGCAGAACTTTGTTGGCAGCTCGAGGTGGTCATACACGGTACTAATTTAAACGTGACAGGACGTGTTCTTAACTGTGATGATCTGACTTTTTTTTCACCAATATCTAAGGTTTGGACTGTAATTTTTTTCAATTGAAACAATTCTAGTGAATATCTACATTTTTTTATTGTAAAATCATAATCCAAAATACATCTACTAAAATCTTAAAAAATCCATTATGCGTTTCTTTTTTTGCAGAGTATATAATAAAAATATCAATTTTGTCATTTTTTAAATAAAACTTGAGATATGGTTTTCGATACTGATTTTGAATTCTTGGGATACAGACTTTAATCAGTTTAATCAGAACGTACACTACATGTATTTTCGATGGTCTCATGAAGAGAACTCACTGTGGATTTCTTTAGGGCAGAAAATTCTGACGTATGTGAGTTCTAATAACTATTTTGAATTAAATCTCATTTCGTTTTGAATAGCGTACATGATGGATGTGCAAGTTGTCGAAACGAGTAAAGGGAAAAAAGCTATATATTTTGATGGATTTTTGTATCGTTATGACAAAACTCTAAAATCGGAAGACATTTCATGGAGATGCACTGATTAGAATTGCACATCCAGAGTTAGGACTGACAGTAGTATGACAACCATTTTGAGTCACAAAAATGAACATAACCACACGCAAGATGATAGAAAGATTGAACGTCATCGGTTGAGACAAAGTTCGAAAAGAAAGGCTGAGGACGATCTTACACAGAGACCATCGAAAATAATACGCACTGGTTTAAAAGAAGTCCAAGAAGACAGTCTACATCCTAAGGATTTAAAAGCAGTGTCGAAAGCCATATATCGTGTGCGTAGAAAATCACAACCAACCCTGCCTAAATCTAGAGAAGAAGTTCATGATATCCTAGAGCATCATCCAGTGCAGACTACGAAGTCAGAGAACTTTCTGCAGGCAAATGACAGACAAAGTGGTATTGCTATTTTTACATGTAACGAAAATATAGAGTGCTTAGGCAAAGTTCCTGATATATTTATGGACGGGACTTTCAAATTTTGTCCAAAGTTCTTTTACCATCTTTATACCATACACGGCTTTATGAATTGGAATTATGTACGTCTCGTTTACATTCTTCTGCCAGGAAAGTCTGAGGATATTTACCGCCTTTGTTTCACAAAACTAATAGATATGTGTGAAAGCAGAAACCTAACATTCAGTCCGAATATCATTCATGTTGACTTCGAGGAAAGGGTTATGGTGGTTGTTAGGCAACTATTTCCATTGGCTGAATTGAAATGTTGTCGATTCCACTTAGCGCAAGCCTGGTGGCGCAAAATCCAGAACCTAGGATTATCGAAGGACTACAAGGATTGTTCTAGTGATATCGGAAAATGACTGAACAGATCATTTGGGTTAGCCTTCCTTCCTCACGCTGAGGTAGAAGATGCATTTGTGGAGGATATAATGCAGGATGCACCCAATGAAAGTCGATGCTCGAAGTTTGCCGACTATTTGACAGAAAACTACGTCACAAATGAGTCCAAGTTTCCTCCAGTTCTATGGGCAGAGCAGCCGTCTGACAGAAAACGTACCACAAATGGTCCGGAATCCTTTCATGCCCATTATAACGAACAGTTTTATTCCACACATCCAGCAATCTTCTTATTCTTGAACACTATCATTGAACAACAGTCTGTTACTTACATCAAGATGAGGTACATCAATGAGTTTGCACCTAAATCTAGAATCGAGAAAGAGAAACTTGACTGTCTTTTCGATAAGTGGGGCAAATACCAATCGGGACAAATCTCCAGAGCAAACTTTGTGTTTTCCCTTGGATACAAGTATCATGCACGAAAGGACTTATAATTTTATACTTTTTAGATTGGACTTTTATCCAAAAACTGTGCTGTTTTAGTGCTATAGTGACTGAGTTTATCCTAAATAAATGTAACTTTTAATGAAATAAAGCTTATAAAATCTTTATATTCCGCCAGGTTTTTAAAGCGCAAATGTCCTATATTTAAAGGAGCGCAAATGTCCTATCTGAAAGTCCAAAATGGTCAATAATCCGGAGCGCCAATGTCCTCTGTTTTGGAGCGCAAGTGTCCTTTTAAAAAAGCACAAATTTCCTATCAAAAAGCGCAAACGTCCTTCGCCGACTCTATCTACATGCATTTACTACATAATAAATCTATCTATTCATAAAGATTTCTTAATTTCATAATAAAAACTAATAATTATCCCTATAATATGTATTAACATTATTAATTATTGAAATAAATAAAACCATAGGTGTTCATACCATTATTTGGGAACAGGCTCTTGAACAATTATAGACAGTACCAAACTGGTCTGATCTATATAAATTAATTGCAATACTTTCAGTCTCTCGTAAATTCATAAATAGATACTTTTTCTTTAAACTATATCACAGTGAGATAAATTATATACATTATTCTTATAGAAATATTTACATTATAGAAATTCTCACTCTCACTGACCATTTACTCAAGGGATTTGAAAAAGGGAACTTTATGCAAAATTACTGATTTAACATTTAGTAATGGAATTATAGAATAGATTAGCATTAGTAATACATATATAACTTACCATATCAGAGGAAATATGTTGGTCTAAGTGTCTAAATGTCAAATATGTCAGGTCTATTGAATTACAACTTGCTCCTTCAAAAACTAAACGAAGACTGGTCACAAAGGAACAACTTTTGGAGGGAAAAATCCCAAAGCGCGATTACATGTATCACGTATTCACCGACTGTAAATCAAAACATACTATCTAGGTCAATTTGTGTATCAACCAAACACTCTCTAGATATTATACACTTTTCCGACAGACTCTAAATGACAGACTGACCAGAATAAATTATAATTCACCTGACACTCAAAATATACGTGGTGCTTTCGATCAGATAAGATTTACCAACAGTATACCCTACGCTCAACTGTTATACGTGTTTAATATGTACACGTTATATACTGACTACTATCGTTTTAAATGTCAACATTGTCAGACAGAGGAAGTAGAGTAAGAGTGGAAACGAGGGTGTTAGTACTAGCATGCAGAATTCAAATCGCGGTTCCTACTTTAAACTAAACGGAAAAAATGAATTCAACTGAAATTTTCAAACTGAAGAAAATCAAATGAAATAAACTTATAATTTACATAGTAAATAAAAATAAATATGCAACTGCAGTTTAACGGACAAAGAACAATATATATATATATATATATATATATATATATATATATATATATATATACTCAGGTGTACCTGAACAGAGGTGAGAAAAAAATGCAAGTGCAAAAGGGTAACTTTACAACCTTACCGTACGTACGTACTCTCTTTGTATTTCTACTGGCCAGGAATTCTATTAAAAAACCACACAGATCAATACACTAAAGTTTCATGATAATAAGTCCATGGACCACAATGAAAACTAGTTGTATGCTAGTTGTGTTATCCTGGGTAAATAAAGGTTATTATTATTATTATTTTAGACGTGTCACATTCCCGTTACTCGCGGTCCACTTCCGACGTCGTCACAGTTCCACGAAAAATAATCACTGAGTTGATCACCACCAATACTCACACGATAAACTTCACACTTGGAATGGCATGCAGGGTCCCAGCGTGGGCGCAATTTCAGTAACAGGGTCTTTTTGTGTTATGTACAGAACAACTCCTGTGTCTCAGGTTGGAATATTTATTCATTCATGTTGAATGCATAGGAAAATAAATAGATAAATAAATAAATAAATAACCCTGGAAATATCAATAACAAATTATAAGTATTAAGCATTACATGTTATACTGAGTGTTCAATAAATACATGGAAAAGTAAGAGTTATTTCCCTTATATCGAAGTGTCTTTGAAAACAAGAATATATATAGAACTAATAAAATGAATAGTTCACGAATATATATATATATACAATAGATAGAAAATAAGACAAAATATACCTGATTGTGGATCAAGGCTTTAACAATTCACCCAATCAAAATATCGGGCCTTGATGCGTTTTAATCCTATTAAGAAATAAATATATTCTATATATACTTCTGCAAAAATGGTATTTTAATTACATACTCAAAGAATTTATACTTTAAGCTTCGGTTCACAATCAGTATATCTTCATAAAATAAAATCACAGAATCAATTATCGGAAAGTATAGAAATTATAGAATTAGTAATAGATAAAAGAAATAGCAGTCAACTTACAATCTCTGTCCTAAGGTCTCGTATGGACTCTCAAAACTTTATATGAATAAAAAAAATGTATGTTTCCTTCTCAGTGGTCTATCCATGACTATCCACTCACACCAAGAAAATGGCGGGAAAACGTCCCTAGCTAATCGTTAGCATGGCTCTCAAAGCAGACCAATGATATTAAATACCCTCGGGCTAAGTAATGACTATTAGAACAAACCAATTAATGTTGCAATAGTTTATTACTGATGCGCGCAAACTCCATGAATGATGAAATGTTGCACGATTCTAAAAATAAAATATACGCGTGAATATTAAATTAATGAACTAAATAATAAGATAAATTAAAATAACACTCTATCACAAACATATTAAGATGTTATGGTGGTGCGACTTGTACTCTACGCCTGTACTAAACTAGTGCTCAAACTGTATATTGTGACCTTATGACTATCCCATATGAACCACTATGTTTAAACCCAACAGTGTGCAAGCTATGATTCATACATGATTTGACAATATTGCACCATCAATTCCAAAATAAGACCACAAAGACTTACTTTTGAGTTGCAACATGCTACTACCCTTCCATTCATCAAATGAACATACTTTAAAGTCTTGGGCTTCACAGAGTGAAAAATATCACCAGGTAACCAAAAAGCCAACAGATAAACAGATGCTACGGGCAAGTGAATGATAAAATACATACATCTATCAAAACTATTACATTTCCCTTTGTAAAGAAGTAGAAAAAATCTATTAAAAATTTTAGCCTCTATGCTTACCAATATTGTTTCCCTTTAAAGTGTAATTGAAAAACAAATGTGTCATCTTCGGAATCAATATCTCCTTCAATGAGTTCTCCCCTATATTCTAGTAGTATCTCCCCTTCAATAAAGTTTTTTTTTTGCAATATGCCTTGCCCTAACAAAGCAAAATACATTATTTGACTTCCGAGTAAAGATTTCTCCCTTTCAACGTTTACTTTTATGTACACTGAGTCAAAAAAGAAACTTCACATTCTCTTTTCAAGGCACTTAAAACGATAATAGGATGGTGCCAGTGATTTTATTTCATTGCTGAGATGTGTGTGATGTAATCAATACACTGACAGTGCCACAGATCTGTTCAGTTAGGCTACACGCCGTTCCAAAACATTTGTACACAGAATGTCAAATCACAAGAATGAAACGTCGAAATGTCTCAGTTCAATATTGAGTATGGCCGCCTCGCGCATTCACCACAGCCATGCACCGTCTCCTCATCGACTGCCTGATGTTTGTGAACACATGGTTGGGGATTCGGCGCCATTGATCTTGCAAGGCAGCGCCAAGTTCCTGCAAATTCTGCGGTTGGTTCCTAAGTTCACGAAGCCCTCTCCCTAGTGCATCCCAAACGTGCTCGATGGGATTAAGGTCAGGGGACCTCGATGGCCAGTCCATGACGTTGATGCCAGCATGTTGAAGGAAATTTCGTGTCAACAACGCGGTGTGCGGCCGTGCATTATCATGCTGGAACTGTAGACCTGGACCATGAGCCGCCATGAAGGGAATGAGTTCAGGGGTGAGTACCTGACCGCGATAAGCAGCAGCTGTGAGGTTTCCATGGATGACCAGAAGTCTGGAACGGTTGTTCCCACAGAAAGCACCCCATGCCATGCAACTTCCGCCCCCGAATCTGTCCACTTCCTGCACACAACACTGGGCATACCGTTCATTAGGTCGTCTCCAGACACTTAGCCTGCCGTCCGCAAATCTGAGGGTAAACCGCGATTCATCACTAAAAACGACTCGATTCCAGTCTTTCTGGGTCCATCGGAGGTGACGTTGGGCCCACAGCAAACGCTGACGTCGATGAAATGGCGTCAAAATTGGCCCACGAGACGGACGTCGAGCATGGAGATTGGCAGACCGCAACCGATTTCGGATGGTCTGTGCGGACAGCCGACCTTGAAACATCTCAGCTCTGGTTCGTGCAGCCGGCAGAAATCGGTTACGAAGGTGACGTAGGACGATGTTCCGGTCTTCAACTCGTGACGTTACACGTGGACGACCCGACCTTGGGCGATCAGCAGTGGTGCCAGTTTGTTGTCGACGATGTCGCAAGTCATACACAGTACGACGGCTCCATCCCATTGCTGTTGCGATGTCAATAACTGATCGCCCCGCTTGCAACATGCCAACGGCACGTTCACGTTGCACATTTGACAATCGCGGCATTTCAAGTACTGTTACAAATGTGGCTTAAAAATGGGTTTTTTTAATGTTTGAGGCCATGGCAAACATGTGCAAATGAATCCAACTTCGATGTGGAGTTCACAACATTGAATGCACGTGCAAAACCTGATTTGGCACGAAAGGCATTTACACAAGAAATGGATGGCTATGAGTGGGTTTGGCTAACGGTTTTCCAGAGTCGACAGATAGGGATCCCATGTTGGCTACACAGGTGTATCATCAGGGGGAAAGTATTCAATATTTTACAAAATTAATTTCGTGAGGGTTTTTTTGACTCAGTGTATGTGTGTGTTTCCAGTTTCCTGACCCTACTTACATTTTGCTGCCACTCTAAGTATTTTAATAACCGTATGTATGAATGAAATGATATTTTCTAACTGAATTTTTTTTTCCTTTCACAATTTTGAGTGCTGTTGGGACTAATGGCCAGGATGGTCACGTTTTAAATCATGAAGAGAATTTGGTCAATTTTGTGATGTAAAAACTAAGTTTGTGCTGCCATAAACTGCAGTGGTATTCGGTATCAACGGGATATTACATTGTGCAAAACTTTTGTGAATACGGAAAAAGCGATTTTTGGAATTTGGAACTTTTAAACCATGGCTTCTCAGAGTGAGTACACATCACGCAAGTCTCGAAATAAGAATCATGCTTCCCTGACAGAACTCTGTACCGGTGGTACAGATCATCAAATGTCCGCTTTACAAGAAAGTTTAAAGACAATAACAGGGAAATTAGATGGCATCAGCCAACTCCAAACATCTATTAGTAACATTAACAAGGACTTGTGGGATGAAGTTGGCATAGATGAACATATAAAGTATGTGGGCCAACAATCCGAAGAAAATACAACAGAACTGGAGCATCTGAGAGAAGAAAACATTTATCTACGCAGAGAACTCCAGGTTTTCAAATATGTGGTAATTAATCTTGACAGAAGACTTACACAACAGGAAAACGAAGTGGTGGATCTAAGAGGCAGGTCTATGAGGGACAATATTTTAGTTCAAAACCTTCCAGAGGAAGAAAACGAAGATCTGTCGAGCAAAGTCGGTGCATTAATCAAAGAGCACCTTCAGCTTGACGTAGGCTTTATCCGTATTCACAGAAACGGGCGGAGTAATGGAAGTTCGAAGCCCAGAACAATCACAGGGAAACTAGTGAACTCCAGTCAGGAAGAACATGCCATCAACACTATGCGACAGAAGAGAGAAAGAAATGAACTCTTGGATATGTTCTTCTATATTACACCCCAAACGCCACTGCAGATCAATGAAAACAAGAAAAAACTGCGGGAGGTAAACAACAAGTACAGAGGAGAAAACAACAAAACAAAGATCATCGGCAACAAACTTGTTTTTCTGAACGGGAATGTCTACCGCGATCGAATGCAGCCACCTAGAGTGTAAGATATCCTGATGATGGACGATAAAGAGGTAGAGAAGTTGCAAGAAACCACGGTGATCGAGAGCGAGGAAGTTTCACGGGATGGGAACACTTTTACGGGGGCTATCCTGGAAACATACGCGAAGGTACGAAATGTGTACAAAGAAGTGCCCCGTGATCCACGTTTTGCCATTGCGAACCATAATATACTGGCATACAGATTTAAAGATGTTGATGGTAAAATTCATGACAGATACAGTGACAATAGTGAATACGGAGCTGGTAGACGGATGTTGAAAAGTCTGGCGGACCAAGGACACCTAAATATCGCAGTTATTATTTCTAGGAAATGCGGCAAACATTTAGGTCCTCTAAGGTTTGACATTATTAACAATCTTGCATTAAGTGCTGCAGATAAACTGTGAATCTTCTTATTTCTTTGGTACATTTGAGAAAACATTGTTCCAATGTTCAATTTTAGAACAGATACTTAAATTAACATAGTTGACATATTTTTTTGATATATTATCATAGAAAATTTGAAAATCTCTCGTGTACACAATGTGTATGTTTTGTTTGAATTTTTTCATATGTAATCCGGATTTTTCTTCTCCTTTTCGTACTCATATTTAGTTATTCCGAGGATAAAATTACCTATCGTTGTCAATTCAACATTTACAAGGCGGTTTAATTTTCCGATATGTATTTGTTGGGTGCACATGTGATTTTATTTAGAATCCATGATAAATATTATCTTATATGTTACATCTTGACCACTTCTTTACCGTTATAATAATTGTACGATGACACAACATCGGGCAAGATATTGTTATTGTAAATATGTATTGTTTTTTTCTTTTCTATCTTCACTCTATCTTTCTGTTTTCTTCAGGGGCATATTTTACGTTCCAAAGCTTTTTACTGGAAATGCATAAAGATAATGAATTGAAAATAAGTACCATTTATTGTCAGGGTTTTGGTGATTGTAATAATAGACGTGATATTTTCAACTATTTGAGGGAAAAAAAATTCAATATTTACTTCTTGCAAGATACACATTTTATCCCCAGTGAAGTTCTCGGCCGCGGCGTTATGTGAGGAAGTTTGCCGGTTTACTTGCGGAAGGTCGGTGGTCTCTTCCCAGGTACATTGTATCTGGGTTCTCTCCTCCACCAACAAAAACTGGACGCCACCAGATAACTGAAAAATTGTTGAGTGTGGCGGAAAGCAATAAATAATCAATCCCCAGTGAAGAAAAGTTTATTCAAACACAATGGGGTTATAAAGCTTACTTCAGCTGTTTTAAATCCAATTCCAGGGGAGTAGCTATACTTTTTAATAACAATTTTGATTTTTATATTTCAAGTGAAGTACATGATGAGAGTGGTAACTACATAATCTTGGATTGTACTATTGAGGAGCACATATTTATTTTGGTAAATGTCTATGGTCCTAACACAGATTCACTAAGTTTTTACTCACATTTATTGCCAAAAATTAATGAAATTCATAATGAACAGCATATCATCTATGAATTATAAAAATATAAATAACCCAAAAGCATGACAAGAGGTTTTTCATCTAATGGATACTTTGAATTTAAAAGATGTATTTCGGAAAATGTACCCACAGAGAAAACGTTTTTCATGGAGGAAAAGGTCTCCTATTAAACAAGCTAGGTTAGATTTTTTTTCTCGTATCAGAATCTGTTTTATCATTATCATCTAGTGTGGAATATGAAAATAGTTATCGATCTGATCACTCACCAGTCCTATTAAGTCTGCAAATTAATGATTTTATTAAGGGTTCTGGATTTTGGAAATTTAATTACTCTCTACTGTCTGATAAAAAATATGTTGATTTGATTAAAGAAAAGATGAATGAAGTGAAGGCGCAGTATGCTTGCCCAGTCTACAAAACAGAAAATATTAAGTCTGTGGATAATGTATCCCTATGTTTTACAATATGTGATCAGTTGTTTCTAGATATTTTACTTACAGAAATTAGGGGTAAGACTATCTCTTACTCAACATACAAGAAAAAAAGATGACAAAAATGGAAAATGATTTAGAAAAAGACATTCAAGATTTAGAACAGAATGTAAATAATGAAGTGTCAGATATTCTAACAGAAAAACAAAAGGAATTAGAAAATATACATAAGTCTAAGATGAGGGGAAAAGCTGTAAGAGCTCGGGTTAAGTGGATAGATGAAGGCGAAAAGCCTACGAAATATTTCTGCTCTTTAGAATCTAGAAATTACATTTGTAAACAAATACCTAGAACAGAAAAAGAGAATGGATCAATTATCTGTAAACAGGAGGAAATCCTTTAGGAACTTAAAGATTTTTATGAAACACTTTATAAAAAGCCAGTTGTTTTAGAAAATGAAAATTTTTGTTGTAATCTTGATAAATATAATGATATTCCTAAACTTACTCATGATGAATCACAAAGCACAGAAGGCATGCTAACTGAAAAAGAGGTGCTTGACTATCTTAATAAAATAAAAAATGATAAAACCCCAGGCCCTGATGGTTTCACATGTGAATTTTTAAAATTTTTCTAGAAAGATATTGGTTCTTTTGTTACTCGAGCGATTAATAACTCCTATGAGAAACATACCTTTTCTGATTGTAATAAGTTAGGGGTGATCACTTGTATTCCAAACGCTGGAAAGCCAAAACAGTTTTTTAAAAATTGGAGCCCTATCTTTCTTCTGAATGTTGTTTATAAATTGGCTTCAGGGTGTATTGCAGAAAGGATAAAGCTATATCTTAATAAATTAATACATAATGATCAAACTGGTTTTATTAAAGGTAGATTTATTGGGGAAAATATAAGATTAATTTACGACATTACGCATTATACAGAATCCAGACAGATTCCGGGACTCCTGATGCTTATTGATTTTGAAAAGGCCTTCGATACTGTGTCCTGGAAATTTATTCAAGAAACATTATGGGTTTTTTTATTTTGGTATTTCTATCCAAAACTGGATAAAATTATTTTACAATCAAATAAAGTTATGTGTTATTTAAAATGGAATTGTCTCACAATATTTCAGTCCAGAAAGAGGCTGTAGGCAGGGTGATCCAATATCTCCTTACTTATTTCTTTTATGTGCTGAAATCCTCGGTATTTTAATACCAAAAAAAACCAATTAGAGGTATTACTATTGACGGGGAAGAATATAAGATTTCACAGTATGCAGATGACACATCTATTATTCTAGATGGCTCTCCCTCTTCCATGGATGGCACTATTAGAGTCATTAATTACTTTGCAATAATTTCAGGTCTCAGGATAAATTTTTCAAAGACAAAAATGATCTGGATAGGTAGCAAAAAGTTCTCGAAGGAGGTTTTTCATCATACAAAATGGAAATTTGACTGGAGCAATACAATATTTGATTTACTAGGGATAAAATTCTGTATTGATTTAAAGGAAATGGTAGAACTGAATTATACAACTAAATTTGAGGAAATTAAAAAAAGTATGACGCATTGGAAAAGTAGAAGTCTTACCCCTATTGGGAGACTAGCAGTAATAAAGACGTTACTTATACCAAAACTGAATCATTTAATACTTACAATTCCAAACCCTCAGGAAGAAACCATTCGTGCTTTTGAGAATGATTTATACAACTTTCTTTGGAGTGATAAAGTTCATAAAATCAATAAAAATGTTATAATTCAAGATTATGCTAATGGAGGTATAAAAATGGTTGATTATAGGGAATTTATCACTGCTCTTACAGCAACATGGATTCGACGTATCCTACATTCAGAAGCAAAATGGACAAAATTACTGAGTGAAGAACTAAGGATTAGTATAGATAGATTATGGATATTTGGAATAGATTATATAAATAATTTAAATGCAAAAATGGCCAATAACTTTTGGGTAGATGTGTTTCAGAGCTGGTCAAGAATAAATTCCACAAAGGTCAAAACAAACCCAGATTTGTCTTGTGAACAAATTTTTATAATCCTAATATTACTGTTTGAGGAAAATCAGGTTTTTTTTAAAGCCTATATAAATTAGGTATTGTCTTTAGCAATGATCTTCTAGATGAAAATGGTAATCTGTATAATTTTGATTTTGTACAAAATGTTTTGAAAGCTAAATTAAATTTGTTAGAATATACAGGATTAAAGAAAGCAATTCAACAAAGACAAGTTTCTTTACAAGGTAGTATGAGAACCTGTAAATTATTTTTGCCCATTATACCCTCTACTATATCAGTATTTTTCAAAGACAAAAAAGGTTGTAAGGAAATTTACAAATAACTGATAAGCCAGAAAGCAACTAAAATTAAATCTATTAAAAAATGGGGAAAAGCAGAGGGTGATCTGTCAGAGTTAGAATGGAAAAATATTTTTGAACTTCTTTAAAACAACTCAAGAATCTAAATTGCAATGGATACAGTTTCAAATCTTACACAGAACACTTCCAGGTAACTATTACTTGCATAGACTTAAAATCATTGAGTCTCCAATTTACACTTTTTGTAAGATGGACTGTGATACAATTGATCACTTATTTATAGAATGTCCCTGTGTTAAGGAGATCTAGTATGGAATGGAAGAGTGGTTTAGCCAACAATTTGACAGGCACATAAGTTTTGATAGACATACAATTTTGTTTGGTAAATTTGCAAATAAGAATATACATAAGGTGGAAAATTTAATAATTCTTATAATAAAGCAATATGTTTATATTAGTAAATATTCAAAAGTAAGTAAATTAAGTATCGACGCAGCTAAAAAATTATCACTGATAGAATTACAGTTGAAAAGTATTTGTTGCTAAAAAATTGCAGATATGGGGAGTTTGAACGACACTGGCAAAATATATACAATAGATTACATTTAAAAAAAATTTTGTCTCCAAAATTTCATCAAACTTAGGAAGGTAATATGCCCTACTCTCTCTCTCTCTCTTCTCATATAAATTGTCTTTCACATATATGAATGTATATATATATTGTTGTTCAATGTTATATGGTACCAATGTGCAAGTGAATTTGTTAAAAAAAAATATGAAAAAAAAATTAACATCTGTAAAATATAGAAATGAGACGAATGGAAATGTGAGTTAGGGATTTTCGGGATTCTTGATTCCTCCCTTGTGTAATTATAGATACAGATGGTGTTAATTTTTAAAGGAGATAAAGATCGTGACGAGCCCGTGGGTGACACATGACTTGAAATCCGCAAAACTTCTTGAAATGGTTACGATTTTACCACTTTTTGTATATACAGTGTACCTTTTTGATCATCAAATCATTTCAAAAATTATTATGTTTGTGTTCTATTCAAATTTACTGTACTGATAGGAGTGAAATAAACTTAAATCAACATATAGTTCTCAAACCAAGAAAATCAAACAATTTACAGAACTTTGGGACCGTCATATGTCACCAAGGAGATTGCATATTTCTGGTCAGATTTCAAGCACAATGTATTTTGACTAGACGTGTAATTGACATGTATTTTTTCGTCAAACTAAACAACATTCGCAAGACTCTACACATATTAATTTGAACTGAACAAATCTTTCCTTTCACTAACCCACGTCCCGCCGTCAACTTGGTCAAGTTAAAAATTGTAATCCCGACCCCGATCGTCCAGTACTACATCATAATTTTCTATCTAACTTTAAAAATGAATATCATGGATTATAGATCTTAAAATAACTTAATTTACACTCATGAAAAAATTAAGCAAACCATAACCATTTGCGGGGCGTTTCGCTCCGATGGACGATTCATTTTGTGAACAGGATTTCCGGTACCCCTCCTTGTTTTTGTTTTTTGTTTTGCTCTTTTTTATTCGTTTGTTTTTTTATTCATTTCCATATTTATTTATTTATTTTGGTGGTTTTTTTTTATGTTTTTTTATTTTATTTTATTTAATTTGTTTATTTATTTCCTTTTTAATTTTTAATTTTATTTTGATAAAATACATAACTTCAGATTTTTTTAAAAAAAAAAAGAATTGAATTATTTTTAAATAGTCATATCACCAATCATTATTGAACAGACTTGTATCTTCTATATCGTCCGGTACCGAAACCGGAAGAAGAAATAAAAATAAACTCAAATAATTCTGACGTAGTCATGTCTGTTGTAAGATGCAGATTTCCTTGTGATGAAGAGGAATGCAGGAGACACTACACCAGAGACAGTCTGCATGTCAGCATGTCGTCAATGACGAGAGGGAAATCTCTATCTAGGATTAGTCAATCATATCCATTTTAACATAAGTGATATTTTCTAGTAAATATTTCTATTTCTTCCTCTATTTCTGTTCCATATATGACAGCTACGAACGACACATTCTTAGTCTGCACTACACTTGTTTAACCGTCATACATTGAAATTGGTGTTCTAATTCAATTCACATTTCATGAATAAGTATTACAGCGTCAATCCATACAGAACAAGATGCCAACTACAATACCAATGCACTTTTTCTTTTAACAGAAAAGTTACAACTTTAAAATAGTAACCGGCTCAACAAAACATATACGCTGTTCTGCTAACTCTGTATCAAATAAAGACGAAGAGTGGGGATTTATACCTCATAAATCTTTTTCATCATCCTTTGTTGGTCCCTGGACTGGCTAGACAAAATGGTATTTTATAGTTATAAAAAAGAAACAAATTTAGAATAAATGGTATTATGTACAATTACCAAAAATCACATTAAAGTTAATGTAATCAATTACTAGAACGTGTTGTACGCTTTTGTATCTGTATACGTGTTGACAGACATTTTCGTTTTTTCAAAAAAGCATTTATATTCACGTGCCATTTTACTTATTTCCAGAAATCTCGACGTCCAATTTTTCACCATCATCGTTCAAGAAAGGCCCATTCACAGGATGAAATTTTCCCTTTCAGTGAACTGAAAGGTGACTGAATGATAACTGAATAATCACTGAAAAGTACTTTTCATTCACCTTTCAGTTACCATTCCCTTATCATTAAGCTCAATGAATGGCAGCAACATATCAGTGACCATTCAGTCAGGATTCAGTGATCATTCAGTCCGTTTCCAGTGATCATTCAGAGGTTTAATAACTAGTCTTATATTTCCCTGACCATTAAGACAGGAATCTTTCTGTAATTGTTTACGTACATTATGTAGGTACTCATTTCCGAGTCTATTCTTGTCTCTTTCACGAATTGTTTTGTTGCTTCAATGATATATGTTTATTTCATTGAGCAGTTTGTACTTCTCTAGTTACATATAAATGACCATCATGACCATGAAATTCTTCTTATCTACATTCATGTAACTTTCAATTTGCAGTCATACACACTACCTCAGCATTCATTTCGTGAATGTACAATAAACTCTGTTAGCGATTTGTTGGTTTCACTATTCATACAAATAACTTTCATAGATTATCTACCTATGCTGCATGACAAAGCAAAACTAATACACGGAGTGAAATTTCAAACAATATTAATTTATTTTAAATTAGATCAAAGCATTTTTCACCTTTATCAAACATAGCTAAAACAATATAATGTAACTGACTGAAAAATTAAGTTCATTTGCATCGTATTCTGTATTCAGACTCTTCTGACGAAACGTAGGTTGGTATCACTTCCTCATTCGATTTCATTTTGGACATGCCCAGTAACCAGCCGTCATCCAATGTTTGCAGAGTCATCTTCAGTACATCTTGAAGCTTTCTACAAAAAAAAAAAAGAATATTAAATTACAACTGGAAATGCATACAAGTATATATAATTTTACACATTTATTTCAATCGAACTCGGGAGAATTGGGGGATGCCCTCCTCTCCTATTTATGTATATAGCCTCTATTTACAATGTTTACTTTACACAAAAACAAAAACAAAACACCCCCACCCCCCCAAAAAGCCAACCCAAACTTGTAGCGTAATAATGAGGATGTGCATGGTAACAGACGCTACAGTTCGTCAAATGTTGCTGTGGTATGCAGTATCAAAATAGTATGATGACTTATCTAGAATAAAAACCGTAAAGGTACCTATTTTGATGCACCAGATGCGCACTTCGAGAAATAATGTCTCTCCAGTGATGCTAAAGTCAAAAATGTTGGAAATCTGAAATAAGAACAAACATGGTACAGCTGAATGTGATAAATAGTTAGTGAACAGTCACAAGACAAATATTCAGGTTGACGTTCTCTGTTATTAAGAATGTTTCAGTTTTGAATAACTGATATGGATATATTATAACTTCGTCATGGCGTTTCTGTTCAACGTATATGGATTGTTTACTTCGTTTTGAATAGAATAAAATTTACTTCCGTCGTAGAAATCCCAATATAGTTCCCTCATTCCGAAGTCGTGTATCCCAGAGAAGTGTCCATAGATCATTGTCTTCCCAAAATCCTTCTCCAAATGGTGCCATGTCTCCTGATGGATTCATAATCTTCCCACAATCCTCCACAAAGTGATTTCATATTTCCTGATTGAGTCATCTCTCTAGAAAAATCTTCAATCACAGATGGCAGGGCCACCAGTGTTTGAACTCCAAAATGTCACAATTAATCAATGCTCATCTTGCTCAAATTTACAATGATATGCGAAGACACTTCATTTCACCCACATTTGCTAAAACCTTTCATTCCTATAAACCCCGTGGGGAACCGGGTTAGAATAGGTCCTCAGTGTACCCCTTGCTTGTCGTAAGAAGCGATTAAATGGGGGTGGTCCTTCGCATGGAACCGTAAAAACCGAGGCCCCGTGTCACAGTAGGTGTGGCACGATAAAAATCCGGACCTGTTCAAATGACATAGGCGCCGAGCATAGGCCTAAATTTTGCAGCCCTTCATCGTCAAGAGTGACGTCTCCATATGAGTGAAAAATTCTCCAGCGGGACCTAAAACACTATACAATAAATCAATCATTGCTATCAAGGATGTGTCAAATTCATAAATGTTTTTCCTGTGCTGTTCCTCCAATGACACCGTTTTGAAATATGATTTGATTTGAACATAATTTATTACAAAGATATTTTAACAGACGGATTAGGCACTCTCCTATGACAATCCATTTATACGCAATAATGGTCAGCAAATGAAACACAATGGTATCAAAAGTCAAATATAATTAGATTAATTGCATAAATCACGTAGATCACAAATCATGTCAGTAAATATGCATGTACAAAACACAATATAATTTACATGTAGTGCGTACAAAATAAACGCAATAAGATACAGTATTAAATAAAAAACGACCAGATCTCTATGAATAAATGCACATTAGAAAATAAATACTCGTTTTCGTTGGTACTGATTGAATATCTCCCCATGATAAAACGTGTGTCAACTATATGTAAATTATCCATTCTAAAACACCCAATCGGCGCGGGTTCGATTCTCGCTCCCGCCACTATATGTGAGAAAGTTTGCCAGTTTACTTTCGGAAGGTCGGTGGTCTCTTCCCGGGTACATTGTATCTAGGTTCTCTCCTCCATCAATAAAAACTGGACGCCACAAAATATCTGAAAAATTGAGTGTATTTCGCACATGAGAATAAGAAATGGTAGACATTTTCTGTTTTACCGCAAGTACACAAAGAATTGTCAATTACGTTGATTCTAAATAAATCTATATTCAATGTACAGTTGTGTCTTAATCTCTATGCATTGCATTCCAATAGCATTCACTGAAAGAGAAAGGGATGAAGGGGTTATTCTAAATGAGCTAAGTGTCGTGGATTGTCTTATTTCTAGGGGCAAGGAATTCCATACACGAATCGCTCGTTTAATCTGCACTTAGGGATGCAATAATAATGTGATTGTCTGGTAACGTAATTTGATTCGTGTGAACGAATGCTTGGTATGATTTCTTTCAGATACTCGGGTACCACATCGTATGAATTTGAAACAGTTATTCTTAATTTTGCCATTCTTCTAACGAAAAGTGAAACATCAAATAGGGAGTAGAGAGGAGGGATGGAGTTGGCAACACATGCATGTTTTGAATGCTAAAACCCCCCCCAGAAAAAACAGACTTATAATCTGAAACGCAAAACAAATTTTATCACAAATTTTAAGTTTAGTATTTAAAAACACCACAGCATAGATATATCTTGGGTTGGAGTGCTAACTATATTCCTTCTGTACACCTTGTTTTTTATATTGATGAAATATCGAATATTAATTAGCTGGAAATAATGTTACAGATTAAGCCTTTAAATGAGCAAGGAAGAAAACACAGTATGTGAAATCAACTAATGCAATAATGTTTTAGAAACTTTATTTTTCTATAATGTACTATTTCATTTGTCATATTACTTTACTTAGTGTGGTATTATTTTATAAACTACATTTACTTTACTATTTTACTTCCCGTACCAAATTTACTGTCGTGTTTTATTGATACAGAAATTTATCAATGTTATTTACTATTTTACTGGATGTACTATTTCATTTACTGTAATATTCTCTTATCTGTACCATTTTCTCTACTGTACTAACACATTTACTACTGTGAAATAGAGATATCTAATTAGAAATGTGAAATAGAGGCTCAAAATAGCGACAAAAAGACAACACATTCTTTATGAATTTTCAAAAACCACAGAGACTCAAAACAACTTGCCACGGAATATTTCTAAGTCTAATATGTAATAGAAATATAATTTTAAAAAAAAAATTATCCTTTACATGACAATCAGTGTAAATCAGTCATATCGTGTGTATTTGTGCCGCTGAGCAATTCCACGTGTTCCACTTTGTAAATGATTATGGCACAGGACCACTAACCCCACACTACTATTAATTATAGAATGATAATCCTTTTCATTCTGCTTTATATATATATATATATATATATATATATATATATATATAGACGCCAGATGTGTAAAGTGAAGGAATTCCAAGTTCGTTTAACCTTTAACTTCAATAAGATTATGAAATAATCCAAAAACACCATACAATCCTAAAATTATCCTACCCTGTGAAACTTCAAAACTACTTAAATTCTAATTCTTTTGATAAATGCATATGATAAAAATTTACCCGTGAACGGAAAAATAATGATTTTTGTTATCTGGTAATATTGATGGCTCAATCGGGAAATGAATTTATACAACAAGGATAAGTGAACCTATTATGTTGGAGGTGCACGGATGATATCTTCTTTATTTGGACGAACACTAGCAAGGACCTCCATGCCTTGATGCCTCCACTAAACAAATTCCACCGTTCCTCTAATTTACTTATGAACATTCCACAAAATAGATTAATTTCCTTGACAATATTCTCAAAATCACCCGAAGCATATAACGAAGAGTATCTCATTCAGCCAAACCGTAAATATCTGAAGATGAATTCCGGTAGTGGATTTTGGATTTGAGATACCTGTCACTAAACTAAAAAAACATTTTTAAGCCAGAAATTACCCCTTTCTATGCTTAACAAGGTAATAGAAAAAGCCTAAACATTAAATCAAAAGTAAATAAATAAATGCATAAATAAATAAATCTTGCCATACTTTTAGTAACTAAATCTAGCAATGCCTTTCGCAACTATGTTCAAGTTAAACCCAGATTCCCCATCAATCATCAACAAATACAGGACAATCTTGGACAAATTAAACACAGATATCCGAGGAATCATCAATGAATGCTGGACAATCTTGGAACAGTCCCCAGACACAAAGGAATTAATGAGGAAAATAATTATAGCATAGAGAAGACCCCCCCCCCCTCCCCAAACCTCACAATTATCCTGGTTCATTCCAAATTGAATAATACACCTTCAAACATTGGAAGCCACCCGTGTTATGAGAATTGTCAAATATGCCCATATGTCAGGAACACCAACACATTCAAATTATTTTCATAAAAAATTACATATCACACAAAACTTTGCAGTTTAATGCAAAAATGTTCAAATCGATACATCGGACAAACTGGTTATATTCACTCAGAGATCGCATGTACTGACACTTCGCCGATATCAAAGCTGTCAATCAACAGAAGGTTATGTCTCGACATTTTACAACACAAAGCACTACTCAAGTGAATACGTCACGATCACACACAGTACAAGATATTTAGATCACGTAGGTTATGAAAAACAACAATATAAACCAACGTCTCAAATAGGAAGAAATATTTACAAACATTTTTAAAACAATAAATCCCCAAGGACTCAATAAAAATATTGCTATGGTACACGAAGAAGATTGATCCAGAGAAAATCAAAACGAAAAATATGGACTAACTGCACAGATCGTGACCCAGTATTGCTATATATATATATATATATATATATATATATATATATATATATATATATATATAGAGAGAGAGAGAGAGAGAGAGAGAGAGAGAGAGAGTGTGTGTGTGTGTGTGTGTTAAGCAATAGTATTAACCTGCTTCATTTCTTTGTTTCATAGCAACACCAGCAACATTTTTGTTTATAAATAGAAATGTTAGCCACATTTTTACGTTTGCAAACTGTATCAACGCATAAATTGTTCTGATGACCATTGCTAAAGGTCGAAACCGGTCAAGTTCCTCATGTACCATTGCATGGTTTGAGTGAATAAACTGAAACCCGTCAACCACATAAAGCTATCGGTGCATTCTCATGATGTGCAGACGTTTCAATATGAGTGAAGAATTCGCGACGACGGGACGTAAAACAGACAAACAATCAATCAATCATGATGAGTAAGTTCTGTGTTCATTTGTTGGAGTTTATACTTTGGATGCAGACCCAATTGAATACCATCTGGTATGCACTTGTGAGAATATACCGCGAATTAAACCCCAAGGTATTGGTCTTCAGCTTTGACTCTGAATGTAAGAAAGTGAAAACACTTAAACAATATTACTAAACGAACATATTCCCCATCGTACTAGGAAAAATATAGAAAAATAAGAAACAAAAGTGCAAACCAAGTCAGAAACACGAAACAATGATTACCAAAAAAGTGTCAGAAGGAGCAGACAAAATCTTTCTTCGAAACAATGGTGGTGCACGCTGCATAAAAATTACAAACTGAAAAAAAAGCACCATAAGAGTATATATCCTCCTATGATAGTTGCTGATAACTCAAAAGGGAGTATAAATAAAACAAAATGGAGAACTTTTTCCTTTGAATTAGAATTTCAATTACTCTCAACTATTTAACTTTAATTACTATTCATAATGTATCATTTTATTTATTAGAACTCTATCTTAATATTCTATTTCCTATGCTAATAGTGAAATAGGGAGGGGTATAATTGGAAATGTGTTTAAGCCTTTCAATTAATAACAAAAAAGGCAACACATTCATAGATTGAAAATTTTCATAGAACACAGACTTAAAATCTGGAACTCAAAACAAAAGCAATCACACACCGTTTTTAAATCTAGTATCCAAGGAAATATTCATCGTGTAAATGTATTGCTCTCTCGTTACTAATTGTATCCCTCTGTTTACCTAGCTACTTATATAATAATGAAATATCATAAGCTGGAAATCATTTTACATAGAAACCTTTTTTTATTTTTTTTTTAAATTCAATGTGTAAATAACTTACTTTCTCATTAACAGTATCACCTTCTCCACCTACTTATTCATATTTATAAATGAACTTCGATAAGAGTATGCAATAATCCTAAAACCCGTAACATACCTTATCTTTTTCGTAATTCTGTAACCTCAAAATTACATAATCGTTTTCATAAATTCACAAGGGAGTTTTCACACTTGAACAGAAATATCAGACTGAAAAGATAGCTGATGTTTCTAGTAAATGAAATGAAAAATAAGGGAGAGGGTGAAGCAGAAGGTGGGTAGAAAGAGAATATTAATGGGAGGATTAAGGTTACTAACGTCTAAATATATAATTTATAAATAAATAAATGAAAAAAAATTAATGAAAATATATTTTAATTTTGATCTGTTACACAGAGAAGGCCACAGATGAATATGAATATATACGAGAAATGTTTCAAAAACATGTATGATCCCTGTGTGTACAAATGAAAAGGATTTATACAGATGTATCATATTAGCGTACTGTATACACTGTGCTATTAGGTTAACTTTATCATTGGAAGGCTTGTTTTGTTCACAATCCTATTTTCTTTAGTGAACTATTTTCTGTAATATCATATTCATTGTATCACTGTGAAGATATAATTTGAATGTGAGCAACAATAAGACAACACATTCATACTTTGAAAATTCTCATAAAACACAGAGACTTAAAATCTGGAACTCAAAATAACTGTAATGACACACCGTTTTTAAGTCTAGTATCCAAGACAATCTTCATCGTATGAATATATTACTCTCTCGTTACTAATTGTATCCCTTTGTGCACCTAGTTACTTATTTAATTATATGAAAATTCAAATATCATGAATTGGAAATCATTTTACATGGAAAACCTTTTTTAGCTTTCTTAAATTTAGTATCCAAGAAAATTATTATTGTATAAATATGTTATTCTTTCGTTAACCCCTTGTACACCTACTTATTCATATTTAGAAATGAACTTAGATAAAATTATGCAATAATCTTAAAATCCACAACATACCTTAACTATTTTGTGATTCTGTAACCTCAAAATTACATAATCGTTTTCATAAATACACTGGGGAGTTTTCACACTTGAACAAATACCAGAAAATTGATTGACCTGGAAAGATAGATGAGGTTGCTAGTAAATGAAATGATACATGAGGGAGAGGGTGAAGCAGAGGGTGAGTAGAAAGAGAATATTAATGGGAGGATTAAGGTTACTAACGTCTAAATATATAATTTATAAATAAATAGATGAACAAAATGAATGAAAATATATTTTAATTTTTATCTCTTACAACGAGAAGGCCACAGATGAATATGAATATATAAGAGAAATGTTTCAAAAACATGTATGTCCCCTGTGTGTACAAATGAAAAAGATTTATACAGATGTATCATATCAGCGTACTGTATACACTGTGCTTTAGGTTAACTATCATTGGACGCCTTGGTTTGTTCACAATCCTATTTTCTTCAGTGGACTATTTTCTGTAATATTATATTCATTGTATCACTGTGAAATAGGAAGGAGAGGATATAATTTGAATGTGAGACAGGGCTTTCAGTTAGCAACAATAAGACAACACATTCATACTTTGAAAATTCTCATAAAACACAGAGACTTAAAATCTGGAACTCAAAATAACTGTAATCACACACCGTTTTTAAGTCTAGTATCCAAGACAATCTTCATCGTATGAATATATTACTCTCTCGTTACTAATTGTATACCTTTGTGCACCTAGTTACTTATTTAATTATATGAAAATTCAAATATCATGAATTGGAAATCATTTTACATGGAAAACATTTTTTAGCTTTCTTAAATTTAGTATCCACGAAAATTGTTATTGTATAAATATGTTATTCTTTCGTTAACCCCTTGTACACCTACTTATTCATATTTATAAATGAACTTCGATAAAATTATGCAATAATCCTAAAATCTACAACATACCTTAACTCTTTTGTGATTCTGTAACCTCAAAATTACATAATCGGTTTCATTAATACACAAGGGAGTTTTCACACTTGAACAGAAATATCAGAAAATTGATTAATTTTACTGGAAAGATAGCTGATGTTTCTAGTAAATGAAATAAAAAATGAGGGAGAGGGTGAAGCAGAGGGTGAGTAGAAAGAGAATATTAATGGGAGTATTAAGGTTACTAACGTCTAAATATATAATTTATAAATAAATAGATGAAAAAGATGAATGACAATATATTTTAATTTTTATCCCTTACGATGAGCTACAGATGAATATGAATATATACGAGAAATGTTTCAAAAACATGTATGTCCCCTGTGTGCACAAATGAAAAAGATTTATATAGATGTATCATATCAGCGTACTGTATACACTGTGCTTTAGGTTAACTATCATTGGACGCTTTGCTTTATTCACTATCCTATTTTCGTTAGTGGACTATTTTCTGTAATATTATATTCATTGTATCACTGTGAAATAGGAAGGAGGGGATATAATTTGAATGTGAGACAGGGCCTTCGGTTAGCAACAATAAGACAACACATTCATACTTTGAAAATTCTCATAAAGAGACTTAAAATCTGGAACTCAAAACAACTGTAATCACACACCGTTTTTAAGTCTAGTATTCAAGAACATCTTCATTGTATAAATATATTACTCTCTCGTTACTAATTGTATCCCCTTACGTAGATTGGTATTTATGTAATTTCGTTTTAAGCTTTTCTTAAATTTAGTATGCATGAAAGTGGTATGAATTATCACTCTCTCCGTATTTACAGTATCCCCTTGTACATCTACTTATTCATATTTATAAATGAGTTTCGATAAGATTACGTAATAATCAGAAAACCTTTAACATACCTAAACTTATCTTACCATCTCAAAATTACATAATCCTTTTCATAAATACACAAAGGATCAGAAATTTTAGAAAATGTCCCTGCAAATATTGATCTTTCTAGCAAAACAAACGAATAAAAACATAAGTTACCCTATCATTATGACATAAAAAATAAATATATGTAATTTGTTGAATAAATGAAATGATACATGAGGGAGATGGTGAAGGAAAGGGTGAGTAGAAATGTAGAGGATTAAGGTTATTAAGGTTGTTCTTGTCTAAAGCGATCAAACAATAAAGTTACTCTATCATTAGAAAACCCAATATAGATATATGTAACTCAATAAATACATGAATAAATGACTGAAACTAGATTTTAATTCTTAATCGTTACAAAAACCCGCAGATGAATATGAATAAACAAACATGTATGACCCCTTTGGTGTACAACTCAAAAGGATCTTGAGATTTATATAGATGTATAATGTTAATGTACTATATACTTTGTTGTTTGTTTTCCTTTATAATATTATTGAACGTATGATTTGATTGAATGTACTATTTTCGTTATTGTACTATTATATTTACTGTATCATTGTGAAATAGGGAGGAGGGACATAATTGGAAAATGTGATATAGGGCCTTCAGTTAACAACAAAAGGGCAACATATTCCTACTTTGAAAATTCTATAAATACACAGACTTAAAAAATCTGGAACTCAAAACATTCTAATCACACACCGTTTTAAAGTCCAGTATCCAAGAAAATCTTCATCGTATAAATATATTACTCTCTCGTTACTAATTGTACCCCTTTGTGCACCTAGTTACTTATTTAATTATATGAAAAGTCAAATATCATGAATTCGAAAGCCTTTTTTCTTAAATTTAGTATTCAAGAAAATTGTTATTGTATAAATATGTTATTCTCTCATGAACCCCTTGTACACCTACTTATTCATATTTATAAATGAACTTGGATAAGATTATGCAATAATCCTTCAACCCATTACATATCTAAACTTATCCTGCCATCTCAAAATTACATAATTTACAAATTTGCATAAATGGACAAAGGAACAATTTCACACTTGAACAAAGTATCAGAAAAATGTACCTGGAAATATACCTGGTGGTTTTAGTGAAGCAAATATATAAAATTATAAGAAAGTTACCCTTGCATTATGAAACACAAAATAAATATATGCAACTTATAGAAGAAATCAAATGACACATGAGGGAGAGGGTGAAGTAGGTGGTGAGTAGAAAGAATACTAATGAGAGAATTAGGGTTTTTAACGTCAAAAGAAATCGATAAACAAATAAATAAATCCTAGTTTGCTTGTGTCTTTTACGTCCCGTCAGGAAATTTTCACTCATATTGGGATGTTAAATATAACCTCCCATTAGGAAACCACATATAAATAATCTCGGGGTCACGGAACACATCAGATCCAATTCAACAGTATTTATAATATCCATGCAGAAGTGCCAGTACAAGGACCGATAGTTTTAAACCAGAACTGAATTATAGTACCCCAGTCTCTACAAAAAAGAGAACACTGGATACCACGCATAAAACGCACCACGAAGTCGTTAAAACTACGAGGAAAAAGTATGGTGGCCACCAATGGATGCAGAGGTGGAAACATGTCACCCTTGCCAGTAACTGTGCAAACCAAATCAACAACCTCCCGTAAAAATGACAAATACTGCTAGATTGACCATCAAATAAAATTGGAATGGATTTATGCGAACCAATTTCCAACAGGAAAACAAGAACTAGTATTGGTATATTGCTATTGCATATACTGAGATGTACCGATAAAGAAATCGGTAACATCAGAAAGCATCATCCGACGTCTGAATAGTAAAACCAAAAAACAATCATGTTTTCTTGACCTTATTCATATACTGAGCTTGTAATATACTATTTTATTTACTCTACTATTCATTTTCTGAGCCATGTAAGTTGTTCTTTTGTTTACTGTATTTATTTACTAAGCCATTTAATTTACTATTTTGTTTACTACGCTATTCATTTACTGAGCCATGTGATATACTATTTTTTTTACTGTACTATTTATTTACTGAGCCATGTAGTATACTATTTTGCTTACTGTATTTACTGAATCATTTAACTATTTCACTTACTGTGCTATTTATTTACTGAGCCATGTAATTTATTCTTTTGTTTACTGTATTATTCATTTATTGAGCCATTTAATTTACTACTTTGTTTACTCTGCTATTCATTTAATGAACCATGTAATTTACTATTTTGTTTATTGTATTATTCATTTACTGAACCATGTAATTTACTATTTTGTTTATTGTATTATTCATTTACTGAACCATCTAATTTACTATTTTGTTCACTATGCTATTCATTGACTGAGTCATGTAATTTTCTATTTTGTTCCCTTAACTAATTTACTGTACTGTTTATTTCCCTGTTTCGACTCCATTCCATGCGATGCCAACATTTCCCCCATCCTCCTCCTTCAAGTGTCTGGAAATCGTTTCCTAATGTACACGTCTCTCTGGAAAAAATACTCAATCACAGGCAGCCCTTAGGGATACCAGTGATTGAATGAAAAGAGAACACAATTAATGCTTATCTTGCTTTGAGCTATTTGATAAACGTCTTCCACACTGGCATATTGAATGGGTATTTCAAAAGTTGAACTTAATCTTCTTTTTCATTAGTGATAATATTAAGGGGAAATGTATCAATTATGTTGCACTATGATAGAAAACAAACTACAGCTTAACACCCCCTTACATTCTCCTATTATGTTAGGATACGAGATGTGTAAAGCGAGGGAATTCCAAGTTCTCCTAACCTTCAACTTCAATAAGATTATGAAATATTAAAAACAAAAAACAAAAAACAAAAAAAAAAACAAACAAAAAACAAAAAAAACCAAACAAAAAAAAAAACCAAAAAAAACCAAAATTCCTAAAGTTATCCTACCATTACGAAACCTCAAAATTACTTAAACGTATCCAATCCTCTTGATATATACAAGAAACAATTACACTTGAAACATTGTTTTATATATGTTACAAAAACAATAACCGTTTTGCTGAAGTAACAGCAGGGAATTAAACACATAATTTTACATGAACAAAAGCTACATAACACTCCCTCCTCTGTGATCAAGACCCACTGTAAATCATTAAAAAAAACATAGATCCATGGATCAGAACAATATAACATCAATAATCGACCATGAGACAGAAGGAATATTCACAAGCTATTTCACATCTTTAAATCCACTACAACATTTAGGACAATAAATGGAACTTATTTGACATCCCGACAATATGCAGATCTACAAATGACCATAAAACATCGTATAAAATTTCAAGTCTATCCAACAAGCCATAAAAAGAAGTGACTATGGACTGAGATACACTGTTTAAAAATGTTGTCTGTGAAATTACATTATAGTGATTTCCTTGGAATCTTGTTTATAGTAAACATTGCTTTAGAGTAAACAAAATACTGATTAAGAAAACCTCCTCGCGCATTAGATGTGCGAGAGGACGTGGAAAGAGCAAACACCAACAGAGAAACCAAAAACCCACACAGAGCACGGGGGAGCCAAAGAAGAGCGCAGGAAGGGAGAGAAATATAACTGCACCTCCGCAAGGTGGTACCAAACAGCGAGGTTCCCGGAGAAGAATGGCCCCGTAACTGCAGGGTAGTGCTGAGGGGAAGAAGAGTCCGTTTTGTCACAACAGCAGAGGGAATATTTTTTGGCGTCACCTGTAGGATTTGCAAATCAAACCGACGTGCGTTGGTACCACAAATCTAGTAAAAAGAACTTTTCAAGTTACCGTTAGAACTGTATGTATTCCATCGGATACGTGCTAGTAGTACAAATACATTGAGTCGGACAAAAACCTATGGTGGTGAAGGGAAAAAATAAACTCTAGAAAGCAAGGAAGTCATAGTGAATCAGACCAATTTATAGATTTGGCATACGAGAGGTCTTTTTGAAATCGGACATTTCGAAACCACAGCTAATGAATTTGAATCATCCGAGGAAGATGAAATCCCATATACTAATAGGGCACGGATTAGAAATGTTACTGCTCAAATTCATTTAGGTAGTAGCCCATTACAGCCATTAATCGCAAAAGAAGCAGAACCACATACCGTGAAAAGGTCAAGTCCAATATCGCATATTGGAAGGAGAAGTCTATTAAACCTATATTCAACTGACCCGCAACTCCAACTAGACATCCCACCAATGATGCAGGGGCAATTCACTTAGTATCTATGGTGGAGTCAAAGGAGCAATGATGGAAAAGACTAGCCAGATAGTATCGGTTATCGAGACAGCGTTTGGGGGATTGGCTTGTCATCAACAACCTGATCATTCCGAATTCAAGAATAGTCCTATGAGTGGGAGAACCTCTGATTGCCTTGCAAAGAACAGATGCAATAAGTGCCAATTTCAACCTGAAATCAATGGAAGCTTCCTTCATCTTCAGAAGAAGAAAAATCAGATTATTACCTCATAGAAGGCCATCCACCAAACAAAGGTCATTCAGCAACACTAGCATACAAACTAATGAGGTCTAACAACCACCCAACCGAAGTCAGAAGTCCAGACTGAACTACCAGCATTTACAGCCTCAACTGAGAAATGGGAAGTCTGATACAACAGATTTAAGACAGAAGCCCAAATTGAGCAGTGAACACAGGAAGAAAAGCTGCGTAAAATCCTTCCAATATTACAAGAATAGCTGATGAGTTTGTATATGAGTAGCTACTTACGTCTGTCCTGAGTAACTATAAATGCTTGTTCAAGGAGCTGCACAGTTGGTCTGGCAAATTTGAAACTACCACACTGTACATCATGCAGTTCACCCAAAGAAACCAGCTTCTAGGGGAATCAGCAGGCGAATCTGCTGCTGAGCTGAAACAGTTAGATGGCAAGACTAACAAGAACAGAAGTGCTTCAATCAAACAGGATGACCTGCTATGAAGGTTCCTTCTTGGATTTTGCGACCACAAGGCAAAGAGTCCATGTAAAATTGAACAAGGAACCATAGACCATCGAAGATGATGTGCATTATGTGATGCAATGTCTAGAGACCACGAGATATCGTCGCATTCGGGAAGGTATCGATAGGATGGACCAGAAAGACAGAAGACAAGAAAAGGGTCCAGATAAAGAGAACCCTGACAAGAGAGTGCTTAAACCAACAGAAAAGCAATACACAGCAAAGAACTCTGTTCAGCACAAACCTGGAGTAGATGCTTCCAACACCACCAATTACAATTCAGAAAGCAAATATTGGGTGAACCAGTCATTCGCTCTTGTCCAACAGATGCAATTTAATGGGCAAAAGAAATAACCTCATGCAGAATATCAGAGCTATACCTGAGAATATTGAAAACTAACGATCACCTGGGAGACATAAGGATATCAACCACCCGAAGTAAATGATGGACTTTGCTTTGTTTGCAACCAATATTTCCACTTCGCCAAAAAAATGTCTAAACAGAAACTTGCAAGAAGCTCTCAGAGTAAAGGAAAAGTCTAACAGGACTTTCAAGATTCCCCTATTGCCACCAATAACGATCAAACAGTATTCTATGAGCGGGGTATGAGACAGATTAACTACAAAGGTCATCTTCAATTCTGATCAACTCTTCGTCAAACTAGAGAGGGTCACTCTCGCTGACCAGTAATTGACTCACAAAGAGGGAACTGATAAGGTCAGGAAGAATCTAACGCTACAAACCAACCAACAAAAGAAAATGCTTTTTGTGACCAGCAAGTCACCCAAATTGCAAGTCAACTTTTGAGGTGTGAGGATATCTACAAAAGAGGGAAGACTCAGGGAATAAAGGTCATGTTTACAATCGACAGGGAGCGATACGGACAATGCGAGTCTTTCATAAGATCCCTAATGATATACGACAACACTTGCATGTTAACCAGTGTACATGGCCAACCTCTAGCAAATATGGGGAAAGCCAGGTTTCAGATTTTGAATCTTACTAGGACATATAAGGACATGATGACCTTATAATAAATACAGCAGTTTGCGAAACATGCAAGTTGTGTCGGATTTGCCGGCAAAAATTGTAAATCTCTGACAAACGTTCAGCAATATTCGGTATTCATGTCTGATATAAAAAGTAACACATCCTATCTTATTCAACAATTTTAAGCTTCATTGATCACTTCAAAATAATGTGTATACATACATGTAAACAAATACTGAATTTTGTTTTATTGACTGACAAATCTTGAGAATGACCTGCAAAGCTGAAACTTGCAGGTCAAACTGAGTGAAAGAATTTTTCAACTTTTCAAACATGTTGTGAGAGAGGGTTGAAAGAATTGACAAGTGACCACTGATTGAACCGAAACTTCATTATTATTAGTATTTGATGTCTATGAACTTACAACATTATTGATAGTTAATTTAAGAATTGAGTATAACTTTGGTAACGAATTTAGGAATTTCTTGATATCTTTCCACAAACAAATATGTAAGTTTAAATAACTCTTCAAAATAACATGAACGAAAAGGGACACGTATAGAGACTTACTGCGATACACAAGCAAAAATATCGACATCTCACGATAAGCTTTGTGTTTATCGATACTAGACTCCAGAAATGACTTTTTTGCTTTTGAAAATGCGCGTGCGTCTTACAAGTCTAAATACCGAAACTGGAGTGATGACCCGGATTTTCAAAGAATTTATGGTTTTAATAGGTGGTGACCCCTCAAAATAAGCCACTGTTAATCAACCCATTTTCGGCAATCTGATTAAAACCACCCCCTTCTCCTTAGGAATGGAGAGAGAGAGAGAGAAAGAGAGAGAGAGAGAGAGAGATTTTCATTTATTCTTTTATCTACTTTTGAAATATTAAATCTGCATTTTGCATTTACTAAATCAATCGACAATTTTAACACATACTAGATTCGGAATATTCCCACAATTGCAATGCCTAAATAACGGTGTGTGTGTGAGAGTTCCAGATATCTAGACACCGCATTCGTAAGAATTGATTTACTGTAAAATTTATCCCTTTTATCCATTATACCATTTTATATACTGCTATATTTCATTTACCATTCGATCAGATTGCATTTTGTATTTACTATACCAATTTAATCATCGTACATAGAATTATACTAATAAGATCTTTGGTACGGTACATTACCCTCCCTCACAACAATCGTGCATAATATACAATGATTGCAATAAAGTCACTGTAGTATGTTAATGTTTAGGATTTCTCACATGAATAAAACATCTCTTAAAAATGGAAGAAATGGAAACAATGAACTTTGATGGATGTGCTATTTTTTTTTATAACATTACCCGTTGTCAAGAAGTTTTATCCGTTGCTAGATACTATTACCATGGAGCTTGTACGTTCTAAATACCGAAACCGGAGTGATGACCCAGATTTTCAAAGAATGTATGGTTTTAATAGGTGTTGACCCCTCAAAATATTCCACTGTTAATCAACCCATTTTCGGCAATCTGATTAAAACCACCCCCCTTCTCCATAGGAATGGAGAGAGAGATCGAGAGAGATCTTCATTTATTCTTTTATCTACTTTTGAAATATTAAATCTGCATTTTGCATTTACTAAATCAATCGACAATTTTAACACATACTAGATTCGGAATATTCCCGCAATTGCAATGTCTAAATAACGGTGTGTGTGTGAATTCCAGATATCTAGACACCGCATTCGTAAGAATTGATTTACTGTAAAATTTATCCCTTTTATCTATTATACCATTTTATTTACTGCTATATTTCATTTACCATTTGATCAGATTGCATTTTGTATTTACTATACCAATTTAAACATCGTACAATTTTACCACATACTAGATAAAACGATTCTCATAATTGCAATGTCTAAATAACGGTGTGTGTGAGAGAGTTCCAGATATTTAGACACCGCATTCATGAAAATTTTACTAACTATAAGATTTTATCGATTTTATTTATTATACGATTTTACTCAATGTTATGTTTTTTTTCATTTATGATTTGATCGAGCTTGCCAACTCTTTCAACATATTGGAAAGAAGTGTTGGGAATCGGACAAAAAATGATTGCTTTTTAATGCAATGATCAATTTTAATCAGTTTATTAATATATATCTATCAGAGGCAATCAATTAACTTTCTAATTCAAATTTACTTTAAATATGTCTTTATATATTGTATCTAATAAGAAATATTTCGAGTAAATACATTTTAAAAAGTATTTAAAAATGATAATATATTGTCGATGGGAATAAAATCAATTGATTTTCGATTACAATCGATCATCGGAATAACACTATTGGAAAGGGAAAAAAAATTCCCTTAAATCCTATTCAGAAAACCTTCCCCCAATCCTTCTAGAGAACATTTTAAATCCTATTTAGAAAACCTCCGAGTCGCTCTGGAGGAAAATCCCATGACTGAAGCTGATACACCTCTAATGAACTCCTAGCTATATTACTTAAGATTTCCAACTATAAAAATTCCAGAAAAATTTTAAGTCTGATTTCATGAAACTGGTCTAATTACAAGTTTACAAACTTTCTTATTGCGTAGCACACAATTCATTTATGCTCAAATTTCAATACGTCCTAAGACTTAACTGCAAGAGGTCATAGTTTCCAACAATGTTTACTTCCTTGGTAAACAACTCCTGATCTTGACAAAAATTCCTCATAGCATCCTCAAATTTCTACAAAAGCTCTAAAAACTCCAACCTCTTTTATGAAGTACTATTGAAACTGGCTCTATTCAAGTCAAAATACAAAACACCCAAACTATGATTGACGTTGGCCCAAAATACGTGTTTTATCCTCTAGACACTTTTTAGACTCCATTAATTTTTACCTATATTTACAATTGAGCTCTTCTGCATTAGAGAGTAAGACAGTCTATTGTTGCCACTTTGTACCCCAAAACTACTGTTTCATTCAATCACCCAAAAGTTCTGTAACAACATATGTTGAAGCATAACACTCCTAAGCTGTTACACCCCAAAACACATCGTTGCTAATTAATTCAGAGTGGAAAAAGTGCGCGACCGCTACTATATTAAAACATGACGTAAAGTTTGAAATATATTGGGGAAATATTAAATAACAAAACATGACATTTCTTGACGCGTACGGGTGCAACGAATGACCGTGAGACGATATATTATGGTTATATTATGCTACGGTTTATATTCACTATATTTTCAACTATATTGCGGTTTGGTTTGGTGACACCTAATTACATACAAACTGTTAATAATAGATATGCACTATCAAGTTCAACAACTCTACATAAAATTACACTAATAAGATCTTTGGTACGGTACATTACCCTCCCTCACAACAATCGTGCATAATATACAATGATTGCAATAAAGTCACTGTAGTATGTTAATGTTTAGGATTTCTCACATGAATAAAACATCTCTTAAAAATGGAAGAAATGGAAACAATGAACTTTGATGGATGTGCTATTTTTTTTATAACATTACCCGTTGTCAAGAAGTTTTATCCGTTGCTAGATACTATTACCATGGAGCTTGTACTTTGTGTTCTTAAAGGGAAACATTGTTATTTGCATTTTTTTCTTGATCAATCAGATTCGAATATCTTACACGGAAGTATAAAAATTGTAATTGGTTAAGAAGGAATAGAAATCTACAACACTTTTTCTTGTAATCCATGTGATCAAGATTAACTCCTTCATCCTCATTAAGAATTCCAAAATCAAAAAACTGTTGCAAGACAGATTCAATTTAATACTCAGAGGCAAGGATCTAGTGATAGCATTGAACAGTATGCCACAGAACGTAAAATACAAGCAAAAGACAGTGTATTTGAACATTTGGAGATGGTATCATCAGAGACAGCAAGCATTGTCCGTGGAGCTCACCTGTCAAGCGTGAAAGAACTACTCTTCCGAGAAGATAAATTATCCCTTTAAAATCATTGAGGTTTTTATCATGCAGATGAAGAGTCCAGAAAAAGTATTCAAAACAACATAATTCTCGGTTGGTTGGTTGGTTGTATATTGATGATTTTTCCCTCAAATGGAGAAATGAAAATATCAGATTTGAAAAAGCAAAAGCAACTGTTACACTGAGAAAATTTCTTCAAGAAACAGCCTATGACTATATAACACATGAGAAAACGCATTTTAAAAAATGCAACTGCCCATCATTATGAAAAATATGTCACAAACACAACAAACCAAACCCCATTCAGAATTTTCGCTTGTCCAAAGAAACAAGAAAAACAGTTCACAACTTAGAAGAAGCTTCGACAAATGACTCCGAAAATGCAGAAGGCTACTTTATAGCAGCTATTAACAGGAAAGTGAAAATATCGGACAACTCTTGTTTTACTAAGACAATCATAGGGCTTTTCCCTAAACTATATCTGAAATACATACCTATTTTGACAGGGATCGAGTAATGTTTACGAAGTACCAACATACACAGAATACACACTTTCACCAAGTCTTGAAGATGACTGCAACACATCATATCACAAGGAGAACCATGACAGATCTCAGTTTTCCGATTTCTTTATGAAGCATAGTAGAGGTACCTAAAGTTTAAAAAAGAATTATTAATAATGACATACAACATGAAATAGCAAGCAATATTATCTATCTTAAAAGTGGTGGCAAAGAATATGAAAACTTAAATATCAGTGTACTCTAATGGAAGAGTAAGTTAAATGATTTCTGAAAATTCTCAGTTTTTCTTCATTGGGATCTACCCCGTGGCGATCCGAGTTGTTAGAATAGATTGACTGATTGATTATATATTGTTTAACGGTACGTTCGAGAATTTTTTACTCATATGGAGACGTCACCATTGCCGGTGAAGGGCTGCAAAATTTAGGCCTATGCTGTCCTTCGAATGAGACTGCAAGAACCTAAGTCCCGTGTTACAGCAGGTGTGGCACGTTAAAAATCCCTCCCTGCTCAAAGGCCATTAGCACAGAGCATAGACCTAAATTTTGCAGTCCTTCACCGGCAATGGTGACGTCTCCATACGAGTGAAAAATTCTCAAGCGGGACGTTAAACAATGTATAATCGAATCAATCATTGGTAACTATCGTAACCATCATAAATATACATTACTGTACCTTGGTAAATATCTGGCAAATGTTTGCTAAACTTCTAAACTGTCATGGCATCCTGCTGTTGCACTGTGCACAGTCATGCATCAAAACTTGAAAGATGTGTACATGAAATGATAAAAAACCTTTTTTACACAATGAAGGAAATCGAATCGGACATCAGGGAGTTATGCAAAAAAATGTTGAAGACAATGAACACCAAATTACATCTTCTGAAGAAGAGCCGACAAACCGTTCACCAAATCCCTACCGCCCGAATCCTGAATGGCAATGAAGGAAGCATCCATTCCAAGTTGATGCCGAACAGAACCTTCTTCTGCATATCACTTCTCCGTCGGTCAAGTTTCCCTCCCGTCAGGACCTCGTTTATCGGGGCCCCTCACCCGTCCTCCGTCCTCCCCCTCCCATCGACACTCTTCCGAATACAATGACATCACATAGTCTCCAGATAATGCATCACACAACACACAGCATCCTCCATGACACTAGGCTCCGTGCCAAATCTCACACAGACTCCCGCCCCGTATTCGCAAAGTCCAAGAATGAACCCCACCAGCAGTCTCTCACGTTCAATCGAAGCACCTCTGTTCCCAAATACCCCCATGTAACTGTTTCAGCTCAGCAGATTCCTCCACTGCTCCCCCACCCGCCGCTGGCCTTCTCCAGTGAACTGCATTATGTACATCTGGGCATCCCCTTCCTCGCCAAATCCAACGTGTAGTTCCCCAAGCAGGCGCTTGCAGTTCGTCAGGATAGAGGTAGATAGCCACCCACACGCAAACTCTTCAGCTACTTCCTGTAGCCCTCGAAGGATTTCACTCGGTCCCATCCCGCGTTCACTGCCAAATTTGAGCCACCGTCCCAGGTTCAGTGCACCAGACCTCCCATCCCCCCACTGCGGCCGCAATTGCCAGCAGTCTCAGACTGGATCCTCCACTCCGGAGTGTCGGCCGACAGACCACACTGGCCCGCATGCTAACACTGCCGAATGACCCTCGACCGCTGGATGACCGTTCGTGAGGCAACGTTCTGGCTCCTCCTCCTCTGAAGATGAAGGAGAATTGCACTGATCCCAGGGTAAGACCGGCACCCGCCGCACCATGCTCCCTGCAAGACAACCAGAGGTTTTCCTACTCGGAGGATCATCCCTGAACTCGGAGCGATCAAAGAGTTGACGACCGACCTATCCTTCAAAAGCCGTCCAAATAGCCGACACTATATGACCAGCCACTTCCATCAACGCTCCCTCAATTATACCATAAATACCAGGTAAATCACCTCCTACATAGTTTGAAGAATGTCCAGCTGGAGCCAAGACTTCTCCCTCCAAACCGTGGCACCAGACCCGACCCGCTAACAGTAGGTCACTCTGCTTCTTCAGCCCAGGGACCCCATCTTCCTCAGAGGATCTAAATCAGTCAGCTATTGCTCCAGAAATCGGAGAAATTCGTTTCTCCGTAACTACGGCACCAACGCATCTCAATCTGAATTACATATCCCACTGGCGATTCCTAGAAACAATACCGCTGCTGTCATGATGGCCGGACCCTTTCTCCCGTCGTCACCACCCCGAAGTAAAAAGTCCACTGCCCCCGGGACCCTTGCTGATCGGCCCCACCTTGTGGAGCTGCAGCCGTCCCTCTCTCCCACCCTCCCCCACTGCCCCATTCTCTCCATGGGTCCTGCTCTCTCCACTTACCCCCGCGCCTTCAACAAGCAGGGAGGCTTTCAGTCAGAAACCTGTTCATTCTAAAGCAATGCTCACCAAAATTATGACTCCCAAGGAAATCACAAAAGTCCCACACACCTACAACCGTTCCCACCCCAAAGTCCAAATGAATAAGAAGGGATAAACACTCTTAGGTTCCCAACCAAAAATTAGACTCGCATCTCAGGTTTACCGTTTAGTAATATTGTAATCTCAAAGACAACAAATGTCAACAACAATGAAGTCTCAATTTAGTCTCTGTCAGTAGTAACGTGACAGCTCTTTCAAAAACTCTTATGGTGGAAAGTAAAACTCGGAAACAAAATTATCCTAAATCCTATTTAGAAAACTTCCTCCCAGTCCTTCTGGAGGAAAGTTAAAATGGCATTACTAAAACTGATATATCTCCCTCTACTGAATTCCTATCTACTGTATATTTCTTAAGATTTCCAACTATAGAAATTTCAGACTAATTCATCAAAATGATCTAACTACAAGTTAAATATCTTTCTTAATTATGGCAAAGCATATAAGACACAATTTCTAACAAATTTCACTAATTCCTCGTAACTTTAAAACTGCAAAAAGTCAACGTTTCGAACAAAATTGACTTCCTCAGTAAATAACTGCAGAAATTCCCTAATAAAATCTTCACATTAATCCACAAGTTCTAAAACCTTCTCCAACTCCTGTAAGAACTACAATTAAAACTAGTTCCGCAAGTCAAAAACCCTTAGGGAACAAGTGGAGATCATGACCAAAACTCCTGAAAACATTCTTGAAACAAATCTCCCCTTGGGGAAGGACACTATCCGTCATTTTAACAAACTTGGAATTCCCTTCACCTAAGATTTTTTTTTTTGGCCAAGTTTGGTTGAAATTGGCCCAGTGGTTCTGGAGAAGAAGATCAAAATATGGAAAGTTCACGATGCCAACGCCGACTACAACAACGACGTGAAAGACGGACAACGGAAATTTTGATCAGACAAGCTCACTTGAGCCTTTGGCTACGGTGAGCTAAAACTGTGCGAGAGATAATCCTAACTTGTTTTAAGACCCAAAATTAAATCTGGTTACTTAAGTAAAAAAAAACAACCCAACCCATCATGCATGTAACACCTGACGTGGTTTCTTGTCTTCTGAAATCATACAAAACTCCAATGAATGCCTATTCAATAAATTCTGTGAATAAAAGTAAACACCAAATATATCATTAATCAGTCATAGCAATTATTCAAATAAAAATAAAACAAGAGTACCAATAATAATAAAAAACAGTACATAATACGCCCATGAAAAGCTAAGACTTAAGGCATGATTTGTAAACTTTGCTTCAGATAGCATCAGTCATCAGCATGTTGTGACATACTTTCTTTGCATATCGTGTGGATAAAAGGTCCTAGCTTAGAAACTTTGAAAAGAGGTACATAGACAACGCAAGAGTTCTGCAGTTATGATTATCTGTAAAATTTAGGCCTATGCTCGGCGCTCAGGGCCTTTGAGCAGGGAGGGATCTTTATCGTGCCACACCTGCTGTGACACGGGACCTCGGTTTTTGCGGTCTCATCCGAAAGACCGCCCCCATTTAGTCGCCTCTTACGACAAGCAAGGGGGTACTGAGAACCTATTCTAACCCGGGTCCTCACGGGGTCTCAGACTAGAGAATTCAAATTGAATCAAAGGTGCAACATAGGCGTATAGCGTGATATGTGACAGAGAAGTGAAAACTGAAATAAATCTCAAAACGGACGGACGTACAGGCATCACTGTACCACTATGCATCCTGTCTAAAGTCGGACGTATAAAAATGCCATAGTTCTGACACCAAAAATATCCATACTATCGTAACGTGTCTGATCGGGTCGACATTCAACAACCTACAAGTCTGAGGATTGGATTCAAAATATCAGTCTAACTATCATTTGATGAATATGCTAATACTTCATTTACTGTACTATTTCAATTATTTCATCATGATATTAACTATATATACTATTTCATTGACCGTATTGTGCTATTTATTTCATTTACAGTACTGCTTTAGTAACTGCTCTACGCCAGTTATTCCATGTACTGCCTTATCTTGTGCATTAATTACATTGACTGTACTGCTTCATTGACGTACATCTATTCGATGTCTGCTACATTTCATTTATTAGTCTATTTAACCGTTTATTTACTGTACTATGTGTTTTACGTATTCATATTAATATCTCTGTATGCAAAATGCTCTAATGTTTCTAGTGTTTAAAATGGGATAAATTTGTATAATATGCCTTTTCGTTTCAGCCTTTGTGATATCGTGAGGACCATCTTGGAACGGCTCAAAGACGTACTCTCAGTTCCAGCGATATCTTCAACTAAAAGATAAAAATAGATTAAGTTAAAATTCATTTTTGTACTTGCTGCTATTGATATAGTATCCTACCAATTGCTGTTCCCTGTGATTTGTTAAGCATATGAATTAACAGTCAATTTATTGATGCAGAGGGAAATATTCTGGATTTTAAGATCACGGTAATTTTAAGCAATACTTTCACAAACACAGTAAAATCTTCAAGATTCATTGCTACTCCTGAACACCTAACAGACAAACTGAACTCCTTGCAGTCAAACTGAACACCTAGCTGACAAACGGAAGCATACGAAAAAGATGTGCCTTGACAACTTTTTCTTACAAGTTACCATAATACATCTGATTCTTTCTTGATAATGAATTTATTGAACAGGGGGTACATGTACGGAAACACTACAGTGTCGATTAAGTTTATACACATCATGAATGACCCCCAGGGCCCACGGAAGGGAGTGGGGAGTTAAACATAAAACCAACAAGCCTTTTGCTCTGTGTGTCAAATACAATTAAATGGGCATTGCCATGATTTGAACTGAAAATTTTCAAATTTTATTTCCCCAATTTTGATGTTTACAATGTTTAATTTAGATAGTTTTATTGATCATCAAAAATTTGAATGTTAGTTGTTCAGAACTTTCCAAGTGAGATACAGCACTTACTATTCTTTGTTATGTAAATAATCAAGGATCATGCCACGTTTCTGTTTACATATAGATGACTTAATATAAAACATGTTGAAAACAAAATGAGATTTGACAAACGCTAGAAACTATTGAACTGTGTTTAGAATGAACTTGTAAATTGAAAACAATGCTTTCAACTATATTTAACACATGTGAACAAAACACAACGGTAGTCCAAATAGCATACTTCTGTGAGATTAAGAGATAGAGACTATGTAGGAATCTAATAAATCTAACGATTCCGACGTAGGCGAGATAACTCCCCCCCCACCCCTACACAAGAACATTCCAGTGACGGATCCAGATAGGGGGGGGGGGGGGGGGGTCCGTGGATTGGACCTCCCTTTCGTCAGATAATTTTACTTAAAAATGTAAAATGAATGTATTCGCCTCTACGTTAGGGAATACAAAGTATCGTAACATGGAATGATTAAGAGGGCATGTAGTACCCTGGGATTTCTACCTTATAATAAGGGCGTGCATATAAAAATAAAAACGTGTACCTCCTCCATACAAAAGACCAGAGATGGATCAGGTAGTGAGGGACCCTCTCCTTGAGACAAGGAATGCTCCTGCGATCAGGGTGTTGCCGCCTGTTGATACAGGGAATGCTCCTGCGATCAGGGTGTTGCCGCCTGTTGATACAGGGAATGCTCCTGCGATCAGGGTGTTGCCGCCTGTTGATACAGGGAATGCTCCTGCGATCAGGGTGTTGCCGTCTGTTGAGACAGGGAATGCTCCTGTGATCAGGGTGTTACCGCCTGTTGAGACAGGGAATGCTTCTGCGATCAGGGTGTTACCGCCTGTTGAGACAGGGAATGCTCCTGCGATCAGGGTGTTGCCGTCTGTTGAGACAGGGAATGCACCTGCGATCAGGGTTTTGCCGTCTGTTGATACAGGGAATGCTCCTGCGATCAGGGTGTTGCCGTATGTTGAGACAGGGAATGCTTCTGCGATCAGGGTGTTACCGCCTGTTGAGACAGGGAATGCTCCTGCGATCAGGGTGGTGCCCTCTGTTGAGACAGGGAATGCACCTGCGATCAGGGTGTTGCCGTCTGTTGAGACAGGGAATGCTCCTGTGATCAGGGTGTTACCGCCTGTTGAGACAAGGAATGCTCCTGTGATCAGGGTGTTACCGCCTGTTGAGACAAGGAATGCTCCTGTGATCAGGGTGTTGCCGTGTGATGATGTCCCGGCAGCTAATAAAACAAAGAGGGAATCATTGCTGTAATGCACCGACTTCAGACTTCATTATTGTTAGTTTGAGAGAGAAGTATCACTATCGATCCATCCATCTATCTATCTATCTATATATACATATATACTGACATAAATCCGGGTCATCACTCCAGTTTCGGTATTTAGACTTATAAGACGCACGTGCATTTTCAAGAAACAAAGTCATTTCTGGAGTCTAGTATCGATACACACAACGCGTATCGTGAGATATCAATATTTTGGATGGTGTATTGCAATTCGTCTCGATACGTATCACTTTTCTTTTATGTTCTTTGAAAGAGTTATTTAAACTATATAACAAGTGTGCAAGTGCAACCATTTGTAAATTACAACCATTTAAACTATTAAACATTTTCTTTAAAAACGAAACAGCAACAAAACCATGAAATAATTATATAAGCATTTCTTTGTTTAAGGACCACATTTACTTATAGATGATTGTGAGCTTTTTCACTCGAAATGTAATGACTCAGATGAATCGATGTCTGAGGACCTATTCTAACCCGGAGCCCCACGGGACTAATCACTTGACATTAACTTTTGAGAGGGGGAGGGAGGGCAGACAGTGTAAGTTAATTTAATCTAAATAAAGTAAATCTCAAATGAATCGAAGTCTGATGAAGGGGAATATTTGTGTGCTTTGTTATTTGTACACTGAGTCAAAAAAGAAACTTCACATTCTCTTGTCAAGGCACTTAAAACGAACAAGAGATAATAGGATGGTGCCAGTGATTTTATTTCATTGCTGAGATGTGTGTGATGTAATCAGTACACTGACAGTACCACAGATCTGTTCAGTTAGGCTACACGCCGTTTCAAAACATTTGTACACAGAATGTCAAGTCACAAGAATGAAACGTCGAAATGTCTCAGTTCAATATTGAGTATGGCCGCCTCGCGCATTCACCACAGCCATGCACCGTCTCCTCATCGACTGTCTGATGTTTGTGAACACATGGTTGGGGATTCGGCGCCATTGATCTTGCAAGGCAGCGCCAAGTTCCTGCAAATTCTGCGGTTGGTTCCTAAGTTCACGAAGCCCTCTCCTTAGTGCATCCCAAACGTGCTCGATGGAATTAAGGTCAGAGGACCTCGATGGCCAGTCCATGAAGTTGATACCAGCATTTTGAAGGAAATTTCGTGTCAACAACGCGGTGTGCGGCCGTGCATTATCATGTTGTAACTGTAGACCTGGACCATGAGCCGCCATGAAGGGAATGAGTTCAGGGGTGAGTACCTGATCGCGATAAGCAGCAGCTGTGAGGTTTCCATGGATGACCAGAAGTCTGGAACGGTTGTTCCCACAGAAAGCACCCCATGCCATGCAACTTCCGCCCCCGAATCTGTCCACTTCCTGCACACAACACTGGGCATACCGTTCATTAGGTCGTCTCCAGACTCTTAGCCTGCCGTCCGCAAATCTGAGGGTAAACCGCGATTCATCACTAAAGACGACTCGATTCCAGTCTCTCTGGGTCCATCGGAGGTGACGTTGGGCCCACAGCAGACGCTGACATCGATGAAATGGCGTCAAAATTGGCCCACGAGACGGACGTCGAGCATGGAGATTGGCAGACCGCAACCGATTTCGGATGGTCTGTGCGGACAGCCGACCTTGAAACATCTCAGCTCTGGTTCGTGCAGCCGGCAGAAATCGGTTACGAAGGTGACGTAGGACGATGTTCCGGTCTTCAACTCGTGACGTTACACGTGGACGACCCGACCTTGGGCGATCAGCAGTGGTGCCAGTTTGTTGTAGACGATGTCGCAAGTCATACACAATACGACGGCTGCATCCCATTGCTGTTGCGATGTCAATAACTGATCGCCCCGCTTGCAACATGCCAACGGCACGTTCACGTTGCACATTTGACAATCGCGGCATTTCCAGTACTGTTACAAATGTGGCTTAAAAGTTTTTTTTAATGTTTGAGGCCATGGCAAACATGTGCAAATGAATCCAACTTCGATGTGGAGTTCACAACATTGAATGCACGTGCAAAACCTGATTTGGCACGAAAGGCATTTACACAAGAAATGGATGGCTATGAGTGGGTTTGGCTAACGGTTTTCCAGAGTCGACAGATAGGGATCCCATGTTGGCTACACAGGTGTATCATCAGGGGGAAAGTATTCAATATTTTACAAAATTAATTTTGTGAAGTTTCTTTTTTGACTCAGTGTAGTACTTATTTGTGTGTTTATTACTGTGTGTAGTGGTCACTTGTGTGTATTGTTATGTGTAGTACTTATCTGTGTGTTTATTACTGTGTGTAGTGGTCACTTGTGTGTATTGTTATGTGTAGTACTTATTTGTGTGTTTATTACTGTGTGTAGTGGTCACTTGTGTGTATTGTTATGTGTAGTACTTAACTGTGTGTTTATTACTGTGTGTAGTGTTTACTTGTGTGTATTGTTATGTGTAGTACTTATCTGTGTGTTTATTACTGTGTGTAGTGGTCACTTGTGTGTATTGTTATGTGCAGTATTTGTCTGTGTGCTTATTACTGTGTGTAGTGGTCACTTGTGTGTATTGTTATGTGTAGTACTTATTTGTGTGTTTATTACTGTGTGTGGTGGTCACTTGTGTGTATTGTTATGTGTAGTACTTATCTGTGTGTTTATTACTGTGTGTAGTGGTCACTTGTGTGTATTGTTATGTGTAGTACTTATTTGTGTGTTTATTACTGTGTGTAGTGGTCACTTGTGTGTATTGTTATGTGTAGTACTTATTTGTGTGTTTATTACTGTGTGTAGTGGTCACTTGTGTGTATTGTTATGTGTAGTACTTATCTGTGTGTTTATTACTGTGTGTAGTGGTCACTTGTGTGTATTGTTATGTGTAGTACTTATTTGTGTGTTTATTACTGTGTGTAGTGGTCACTTGTGTGTATTGTTATGTGTAGTACTTATTTGTGTGTTTATTACTGTGTGTAGTGGTCACTTGTGTGTATTGTTATGTGTAGTACTTATCTGTGTGTTTATTACTGTGTGTAGTGGTCACTTGTGTGTATTGTTATGTGTAGTACTTATTTGTGTGTTTATTACTGTGTGTAGTGGTCACTTGTGTGTATTGTTATGTGTAGTACTTATTTGTGTGTTTATTGCTGTGTGTAGTGTTTACTTGTGTGTATTGTTATGTGTAGTACTTATCTGTGTGTTTATTACTGTGTGTAGTGGTCACTTGTGTGTATTGTTATGTGTAGTACTTATCTGTGTGTTTATTACTGTGTGTAGTGGTCACTTGTGTGTATTGTTATGTGTAGTACTTATTTGTGTGTTTATTGCTGTGTGTAGTGTTTACTTGTGTGTATTGTTATGTGTAGTACTTATCTGTGTGTTTATTACTGTGTGTAGTGGTCATGTGTGTGTATTGTTATGTGTAGTACTTATCTGTGTGTTTATTGCTGTGTGTAGTGGTCATGTGTGTGTATTGTTATGTGTAGTACTTATTTGTGTGTTTATTGCTGTGTGTAGTGGTCACTTATGTGAATTGTTACGTGTAACCCTAACCCTAACCCAAAATGGGGAGTTTACAAGCATACAATCGAAAAATGATAAAATTCTATTTTCTTTACAAAATTAAAAAAAAAGTGCATAATGAAAAACAAGTAATTATGATCTTTACAGATGGTTCTGTAAATACACGAGGAATTGGTACAAAATATCTCGCCACGTGCATCAATATCATTCCACCTTAAGCTGATTTGCACAAACATTAATTTTCAAAAGATCCAATCACACGCATATAAGATCTCAACACAACAGAATAATTACTTTATACATATGGATTAGATATAATTAACATTTTCCGTTATTGCTCACATCAAAATCAATCATTGCTCTCATCAATACTCAGTTTCGAGAGAAGAACTCTTCTGTGTAGGAGGTGCGTTTAGTCGAACTTTAAATGTTGAAGTGAGACAGGGTGGACCTTCGGTCAGTGAGGGAGACGATAAAATATTAAACACGGCTTCTCTCGATATATTAACATAGAAAATACAAATATCGAATGAAAAGTTTTACTAACGTGTAAGTATAAAACGAATGTCGTATTTGCATTTGATACGTACGACCGATGAAATAACGTGATAACTGATATCAAAAAGAATTCCCCGTATTTAATAACTCTACAGGGCACATTCACTTACTTGCCCCATTCCCGCATGTAAACATTGTTTCGCGATTTCTCCAAAGGGAAATAACCCGGACGTATCTCAAAACAGCGTTACTAAATTGACAAGAAATTAATTCAATTAATGAGCAAAAATTGAATTGAAGCGCATTAGATTCAATTGATGAGAAAAATTATTTTATGCATGCATTATTCCAATTGATGAGAACAATAACTTTAATTATCTAAGGATCTGTTAATTGGCGCTCCACATATAACCCCGCCCTACTTTAACTTTCGTGCCCCAGGGGTTCTTGAGAAAAAACAAAATTGAAATCACCCCACCTTACTTTTTGTTGTTTTGTCATTATTTCCCTATTTGAATGGGCATGACCCTTTATTAGAACAAAATTGAGTTCTCTTTACCCAAGGATGCTATGTACTAAATTTGTCGAAATTGACCCAGTGACTAAAATGTGAACAGTTTACAGACAGACGGACAAAACAAACAAATGCTCACTTGCACGTGAACTTAAAAATATATAAACACTATAATCAATAAATCAAATAATGCATACCGTAAATGTCATCTCCATCTTGAATTAACTAGCTGTCTTCAGATCATTCAATGGCGGAAGTTCCGGTGTTCTTCTTCACAGTATTATGAACTCTAATTAAAGAAGAGTGTTCTGGTTACTTCAAAGTTTGACATGTTCAAAAATTATTATACGAGTTCTTTGCTATGCTATTGCACTTAAAAAAACCCAATCTAATTCAATTTAAAATAGGTTTTGTTTGTTTGTTTGTTTATAGCCGCCTGAGCAATTTTTCAGCTATCCGGCGGCTGTCACCATTACCGGTGACAGGGCTGCAAATTTAGGCCTATGCTCGGCACTCAGGGCCTTTGAGCAGGGAGGGATCTTTATCGTGCCACACCTACTGCGGTTTATACGGTCTCATCCGAAAGACGTCCCACAGTGGGATTCGAACCCCCGACTCAAGGATCATCAGATCTTTGAGCCCGACGCTCTAACCACTGCGCCACGCGGGCGGCTTTTAAAATAGGTAAATCAAACTATTTAAAATGGCTTTATAAAGCTATATGGCTAAATATAAAGAGTGTTTTGGAGCCGCATGAAACTATTACCTATCATTATAATTTTAAATAGTTGATAAAACTTTACCTGTCTACATCACCCTATATATGTGTCTTCCTAATACTGTGTGTTTCCGTCTTGACAATGTGTGCAGGTATGGGCCCCGATATGAACACAAATCACTCTCAGGTACCTTTCTACCCAGTCACGTGATATTCAAACAAGGTGAATCTAGCATTATAAGCCTGAACAACAAATGGGTGGATCAAACCGGATATCCGAATTTTGATCAATAAATAGATATCAATACGACAAAAAAAACCCCAGGGAAAACCTCTCTCTATATCAATACATATATAGACAGAGCCCCCCCCCCCCGCATTTATTTCTATTTATATATTGATTAAAATTCAGATACCTGTCATCCAAGATCCTACACCCAGCTACATATATTCTCCAGTGGTGGATCTTGAGGGGAGATTCTAGGGACAAAACTGGACCATTTTCAGGCATTTCATTCAACTCCATCTAATAAAGATAATGTTTTTACAATAGTATATACATGTGTGGAATCACGGGACGTGTTTGAATTCACTAAATAACTTTTTTAATGCCTAAGATCAGGATAAGATAAGAATGTTACTGTGACAAATATTTAATTTTTTAAGACGGAGGCTGTATGCTCTGGGACATTGCTAAACGTAGATTTTATCCGCTCGTCGGTCGTATTGATATCTGAAATTATCCGAACACCATCAGCCAGGTCTTGGAATAAGTTAATTATTATGATAGAATTTGCCATTAGTGTACTTTCACTTTTACATGGTTATCAAGCGTCGCGAATAATTCAGAGAATCGCTTTTTTATTGCTGAATGTGTAAGTCCCCCCCCTATCTCTCTCTCCATTCTTCAAGAGAAGGGGGGGGGGGTTCTAATCAGATTGCCAAAAATGTATTAATTAACAGTGGGTTATTTTGAGGGGATGCACCACCTATTAAAACCACACATTCTTTGAAAATCTGGGTCATCACTCCAGTTTCAGTACTTTATAATGTGTGTGTGTGTGTGTGTGTGTGTGGATTGATTGATTGATTAAATATTGTTCAACGTCCCGCTCGAGAATCTTTCACTCAAATGGAGATGTCACCACTGCCGGTGAAGGGCTGCAAATTTAGGCCTATACTTGGTGCATACCATCTTTGAGCAGGGAAGGATCTTTATCGTTCCACACCTTCTGTGACACGTGACCTCGGTATTTGTGGTCTCATCCGAAGGACCGCCCCATTTAGTTGCCTCTTACGATAAGCTTGGGGTGCTGAGGTTCTATTCTAACAACCCGGATCCCCACATACCTCGAAACCAGCGTATTAAATTGACGAGCAAATTAATTCAATTGATGAGCAATAATTGAATTGAAGGGCATTGGATTCAATTGAATAGAGAAATAATTGATTTTATGCACGCATTATTTCAATTGATGAGAACAATAATTTTAGTTATGATATCTTTAATAAGTAACGATATCTTTAATTATCTAAAGTCCTGTTACTTTGGCACTCCACACAGGACCCCGCCCTACTTCAACTTTCGTTCCCCAGGGGTTCTTGAGAAAAATATTTTGAAATCACACCACCTTAATTTTTGCCGTTTTGTGATTATTTCCCGATTTGAATGGGCATGACCCTTCAATATAATAAAATTGAAGTCTCTTTACTCAAGGATGATATGTACTAAACTTGTTGAAATTGACCCTATATAAACATTAAAATCAATAAATTAAATAATGCATACCTTAGGTGTCATCCCCATCTTGAATTAGCTAGCTGTCTTCAGATCATTCAATGGCGGAAGTTCCGGTGTTCTTCTTCACAGTATTATGAACTCTAATGAAAGAAGAGTGTTCTGGTTACTTCGATGTTTGACATGTTAAAAAATTATTGTACGAGTTCTTTGCTATGCTATTGCATTTAAAAAATCCAAACTATTCAATTTGAAATACGTATATCAAGTTATTTAAAATAAATTAATATTGATTGTTTGTTTTACGTCCCGTCGAAAATTTTTCACTCATTATGAGGCGTCACCAGCTGTAGGTGAAATATCACAAATTTAGACCTATGCAGCGCTCAGGGCCATGGCACTGAGGGTTCTTTAAGGTGGCAACGCCTATCGTGACACGGGACCTCCGTTTTTAAAGTCATATGCGAAAGACCCGTGATTCACACTTCTAAATGCCGAGCCTTTGGCAAAGGAGCAATCACTACCTCTTTTTCGTCTTAGATTTGACATGGCCATGACACAAGCGGGGCTCGAACTCACGACCTCCCGGTAACGAAGTGAACGTTCTAACCACTGAGCTACCGCGACCGGTAAAATGACTTTATAAAGCTATATGGCTAAATATAAAGTGTTTTGGAGCCGCAAATGCCGTGGAGATCATAAAAGGCAGAACTCTTCAATTGCTGCAAAAATTCTTCGAAAATGCAGAAAAAATGCATTGCTCCATCATTGTTGCTTAACATTGTCGCGGGTTTAGAAATCATGTGATTACTGACTAGTTTTAACCATGTATACATTCATCTTACGTCACTATATATCCGTCGGTAGATTGGGTTTAATAAATTTCATTTGTATGGGAAAACCCTGCATACAGCATACTTATTGTCCATACGAAACACGCAGTTCACGAACTTCACATACGCCAAATTCCCTTAATCTGATTGCTTGTTTCTGTAGTGAAACTTTCCCAGCTGTAGGTGAAGTCCTATAATTAGCGTTCAAGTTCGTAGCAGTGACGGTTCTTTAACGTGCCAACGCCTGCCGCGACACGGGATCTCTGTTTTTAAGGTTATATCATTAAGGGCCGTTAATCTCATTTTTAGATTGCGAGCGTTTTGTGAAGGAGTAATCACTACCTATTTTTTAATCCTAGGTTTGACGCGTACAGGGCATGAGTGGGGCTCGAACTCACGACCTACCAGTTACAAAGAGAATTATCTAACCGCTAAACTTAATGCTTAAAAAGTTTACTTCAATTAAATGTAATGCATGAAACATTACCTATCATTATAATTTTAAAAAGTTGATAAAACTTTACCTGTCTACATTACCCTATATATGTGTCTTCCTAATACTGTGTGTTTCCGTCTTGACAATGTGTGCAGGTATGGGCCCCGATATAAACACAAATCACTCTCAGGTACCTTTCTACCCAGTCACGTGATATTCAAACAAGGTGAATCTAGCATTATAAGCCTGAACAACAAATGGGTGGATCAAAGCGGATATCCGAATTTTGATCAATAAATAGATATCAATACGAAAAAAAAACCACCAGGGAAAATCTCTTTCTATATCAATACATATATAGACAGAGCCCCCCCCCCCCCCCCCCCCCCCCCGCATTTATTTCTATTTATATATTGATTAAAATTCAGATACCTGTCATCCAAGATCCTACACCCAGCTACATACATTCCCCAGTGGTGGATCTTGAAGGGGGGTTCTACGGATAAAACTGGACCATTTTCAGGCATTTCATTCAACTCAATCTAATAAAGATAATGTTTTAACAACAGTATATACATTTGTGGAATCACGGGACGTGTTTGAATTCACTAAATAACTTTTTTAATGCCTAAGATCAGGATTATCAAAAAGTAGATAGGAATGTTACTGTGACAAATATTTAAATTTTTAAGACGGAGACTGTATGCCCTGGGATGTTGCTAAACGTGGATTTTATCCGCTCGTCGGTCGTATTGATATCTGAAATTATCCGAACACCATCAGCCAGGTCTTGGAATAAGTTAATTATTATGATAGAATTTGCCATTAGTGTACTTTCACTTTTACATGGTTATCAAGCGTCGCGAATAATTGAGAGCGTCGCTTTTTTATTGCTGATTGTGCGAAGTCCTCTCTCTCTCTCTCTCTCTCTCTCTCTCTCTCTCTCTCTCCATTCTTAAAGGGAAGGGGATGGTTTTAATCAGATTGCCGAAAATGGGTTGATTAACAGTGGGATATTTTGAGGGGATGCACCACCTATTAAAACCATACGTTCATCACTCCAGTTTGGGTAAATATATATATATATATATATATATATATATATATATATATATATATATATATCTGTGTGTGCGTGTGGTGTGTGTTGTTTGATTGATTGAATATTGTTTAACGTCCCGCTCGAGAATCTTTCACCCATATGGAGACGTCACCACTGCCGGTGAAGGGCTGCAAATTTAGGCCTATGCTCGGCGCTTATGGCCTTTGAGCAGGGAGGGATCTTTTACGTGCCATACCTGCTGTGACACGGGACCTCGGTTTTTACGGTCTCATCCGAAGGACCACCCCATTTAGTCGCCTCTTACGACAAGCAAGGGGTACTGAGGATATATTCTAACAACCCGGATCCCCACGGGGAAATATATATATATATATATATATATATATATATATATATATATATATAGATAGATATACTGGTCAACGACACGAACAACTAAATAAATCTTATGAACGACTTGTCAAACTAAATACGTTTTACGGATAAGATTAGAAATGAACGACTGGTTGAATACAGATTGCCTGCTTATAGGTGTAGCACAGGAAGAAAGGAGACCTTTCAGTTAAAACTGAAAGGTACATTGACTTTTCAGTGACATTTCAATCGACCGAATGGAGGCACATTTCAGTGACATTTCAATCGACTGAGAGGAGGCACATTTCAGTGACATTTCAATCGACTGAGTGGAGACACATTTCAGTGACATTTCAATCGACTGAGTGGAGGCACATTTCAGTGACATTTCAATCGACTGAGTGGAGACACATTTCAGTGACATTTCAATCGACTGAGTGGAGGCACATTTCAGTGACATTTCAATCGACTGAGTGGAGACACATTTCAGTGACATTTCAATCGACTGATTGGAGACACATTTCAGTGACATTTCAGTGACATTTCAATCGACTGAGTGGAGGCACATTTCAGTGACATTTCAGTGACATTTCAATCGACTGAGTGGAAGCACATTTCAATAACCATTCTGTTAGTATAATGCAATGGAACACCAAAGTCCTCGGATTAGGTGCCTTTCGGAAAACAGACTATACAGGTCATTTGCCGAAAGAAGGCCGAAGGACTATGTCGCGTAAGTACTACTTATTGCTATATATAAAAAAAAAATCGCATCTCATAGAAGTTTTGATGTCAAAATAAAAGAGGTGTTCATACAATGATGTAATATTTATTCCAAGTATAACACCATAATGATGACTATACAAAATATTTTCTTTAACTTAAAGAGAATTTCCTTTATATCACAAAACTGAGACATGACATTATAATATTCAGTATAACCGGTGACAGAAAACGGGGGATATAAATGCAAAACAAATCCGCCGCCTTATCCCCCCGCCCCCAATTTTTTGTTTTTTGTTTTGTTTTGTTCTTTTTTTTTTGTTTTTTGTTTTTTGTTTTTGTTTTTTTTTGTTTTTTGTTTTACGACCAGTAGAGATCGCTAATGACGATATCATGTTAATGATATTTAAATCCCCTGTATGTATTGATCTATTACAGTAAATACCATTATTTAGGGTATCATTTAAATAGACCGTACTCTTTATAAGGGAGCAAAATAAAATACATTCTAAGCAAGTAAATAATTGCGTACAACCAATTTCATCACATCGATTAAATGCATGCATCAACATCGAATAATACGATGAAACAAATAAAATGTGAATTTTGTTGTTGTTGGTTAGTTATAAGTGAGCAAAGATATTCAAAAATAACAAAAATTATATCTTAATTGCCATATATTGAACCTTTTTTTATTTGTTATTCAATGAGACGCGGTTTTCGTTTGATGTTTATTTGCTTACTCGGTCAGACTCGGTTTTCTTTTAATGTTTATTTGTTTACTCGGTCAGACTCGGTTTTCTTTCGATGTTTATTTGTTTACTCAGTCAGACTCGGTTTTCGTTTAATGTTTATTTGTTTACTCAGTCAGACTCGGTTTTCTTTTAATGTTTATTTGTTTACTCGGTCAGACTCGGTTTTCTTTCGATGTTTATTTGTTTACTCAGTCAGACTCGGTTTTCTTTCGATGTTTATTTGTTTACTCAGTCAGACTCGGTTTTCTTTTAATGTTTATTTGTTTACTCAGTCAGACTCGGTTTTCGTTTGATGTTTATTTGTTTACTCAGTCAGACTCGGTTTTCTTTTAATGTTTATTTGTTTACTCGGTCAGACTCGGTTTTCTTTCGATGTTTATTTGTTTACTCAGTCAGATTCGGTTTTCTTTTAATGTTTATTTGTTTACTCGGTCAGACTCGGTGTTCTTTCGATGTTTATTTGTTTACTCAGTCAGACTCGGTTTTCTTTCGATGTTTATTTGTTTACTCAGTCAGACTCGGTTTTATTTCGATGTTTATTTGTTTACTCAGTCAGACTCGGTTTTCGTTTAATGTTTATTTGTTTACTTGGTCAGACTCGGTTTTCTTTCGATGTTTATTTGTTTACTCAGTCACACTCGGTTTTCTTTTAATGTTTATTTGTTTACTTGGTCAGACTCGGTTTTCTTTCGATGTTTATTTGTTTACTCAGTCAGACTCGGTTTTCGTTTGATGTTTATTTGTTTACTGAGTCAGACTCGGTTTTCGTTTAATGTTTATTTGTTTACTCGGTCAGACTCGGTTTTCTTTCGATGTTTATTTGTTTACTCAGTCAGACTCGGTTTTCGTTTAATGTTTATTTGTTTACTCAGTCAGACTCGGTTTTCGTTTGATGTTTATTTGTTTACTCAGTCAGACTCGGTTTTCGTTTAATGTTTATTTGTTTACTCGGTCAGACTCGGTTTTCGTTTGATGTTTATTTGTTTACTCAGTCAGACTCGGTTTTCTTTTAATGTTTATTTGTTTACTCGGTCAGACTCGGTTTTCTTTCGATGTTTATTTGTTTACTCAGTCAGATTCGGTTTTCTTTTAATGTTTATTTGTTTACTCGGTCAGACTCGGTGTTCTTTCGATGTTTATTTGTTTACTCAGTCAGACTCGGTTTTCGTTTAATGTTTATTTGTTTACTTGGTCAGACTCGGTTTTCTTTCGATGTTTATTTGTTTACTCAGTCACACTCGGTTTTCTTTTAATGTTTATTTGTTTACTTGGTCAGACTCGGTTTTCTTTCGATGTTTATTTGTTTACTCAGTCACACTCGGTTTTCGTTTAATGTTTATTTGTTTACTCAGTCAGACTCGGTTTTCTTTCGATGTTTATTTGTTTACTCAGTCAGACTCGGTTTTCTTTTAATGTTTATTTGTTTACTCGGTCAGACTCGGTTTTCTTTCGATGTTTATTTGTTTACTCAGTCAGACTCGTTTTCGTTTAATGTTTATTTGTTTACTCAGTCAGACTCGGTTTTCGTTTAATGTTTATTTATTTACTCAGTCAGACTCGGTTTTCTTTCGATGTTTATTTGTTTACTCAGTCAGACTCGGTTTTCGTTTAATGTTTATTTGTTTACTCAGTCAGACTCGGTTTTCTTTCGATGTTTATTTGTTTACTCAGTCAGACTCGGTTTTCGTTTGATGTTTATTTGTTTACTCAGTCAGACTCGGTTTTCTTTTAATGTTTATTTGTTTACTCGGTCAGACTCGGTTTTCTTTTAATGTTTATTTGTTTACTCGGTCAGACTCGGTGTTCTTTCGATGTTTATTTGTTTACTGAGTCAGACTCGGTTTTCTTTCGATGTTTATTTGTTTACTCAATCAGACTCGGTTTTCTTTCGATGTTTATTTGTTTACTCAGTCAGACTCGGTTTTCGTTTAATGTTTATTTGTTTACTTGGTCAGACTCGGTTTTCTTTCGATGTTTATTTGTTTACTCAGTCACACTCGGTTTTCGTTTGATGTTTATTTGTTTACTGAGTCAGACTCGGTTTTCTTTTAATGTTTATTTGTTTACTCGGTCAGACTCGTTTTTTTTTCGATGTTTATTTGTTTACTCAGTCAGACTCGGTTTTCGTTTGATGTTTATTTGTTTACTCAGTCAGACTCGGTTTTCGTTTGATGTTTATTTGTTTACTCAGTCAGACTCGGTTTTCGTTTGATGTTTATTTGTTTACTCAGTCAGACTCGGTTTTCGTTTAATGTTTATTTGTTTACTCAGTCAGACTCGGTTTTCGTTTAATGTTTATTTGTTTACTCAGTCAGACTCGGTTTACGTTTAATGTTTATTTGTTTACTCAGTCAGACTCGGTTTTCGTTTGATGTTTATTTGTTTACTCAGTCAGACTCGGTTTTCTTTTAATGTTTATTTGTTTACTCAGTCAGACTCGGTTTTCGTTTAATGTTTATTTGTTTACTTGGTCAGACTCGGTTTTCTTTCGATGTTTATTTGTTTACTCAGTCACACTCGGTTTTCTTTTAATGTTTATTTGTTTACTTGGTCAGACTCGGTTTTCTTTCGATGTTTATTTGTTTACTCAGTCAGACTCGGTTTTCGTTTGATGTTTATTTGTTTACTGAGTCAGACTCGGTTTTCGTTTAATGTTTATTTGTTTACTCGGTCAGACTCGGTTTTCTTTCGATGTTTATTTGTTTACTCAGTCAGACTCGGTTTTCGTTTAATGTTTATTTGTTTACTCAGTCAGACTCGGTTTTCGTTTGATGTTTATTTGTTTACTCAGTCAGACTCGGTTTTCGTTTAATGTTTATTTGTTTACTCGGTCAGACTCGGTTTTCGTTTGATGTTTATTTGTTTACTCAGTCAGACTCGGTTTTCTTTTAATGTTTATTTGTTTACTCGGTCAGACTCGGTTTTCTTTCGATGTTTATTTGTTTACTCAGTCAGATTCGGTTTTCTTTTAATGTTTATTTGTTTACTCGGTCAGACTCGGTGTTCTTTCGATGTTTATTTGTTTACTCAGTCAGACTCGGTTTTCGTTTAATGTTTATTTGTTTACTTGGTCAGACTCGGTTTTCTTTCGATGTTTATTTGTTTACTCAGTCACACTCGGTTTTCTTTTAATGTTTATTTGTTTACTTGGTCAGACTCGGTTTTCTTTCGATGTTTATTTGTTTACTCAGTCACACTCGGTTTTCGTTTAATGTTTATTTGTTTACTCAGTCAGACTCGGTTTTCTTTCGATGTTTATTTGTTTACTCAGTCAGACTCGGTTTTCTTTTAATGTTTATTTGTTTACTCGGTCAGACTCGGTTTTCTTTCGATGTTTATTTGTTTACTCAGTCAGACTCGTTTTCGTTTAATGTTTATTTGTTTACTCAGTCAGACTCGGTTTTCGTTTAATGTTTATTTATTTACTCAGTCAGACTCGGTTTTCTTTCGATGTTTATTTGTTTACTCAGTCAGACTCGGTTTTCGTTTAATGTTTATTTGTTTACTCAGTCAGACTCGGTTTTCTTTCGATGTTTATTTGTTTACTCAGTCAGACTCGGTTTTCGTTTGATGTTTATTTGTTTACTCAGTCAGACTCGGTTTTCTTTTAATGTTTATTTGTTTACTCGGTCAGACTCGGTTTTCTTTTAATGTTTATATGTTTACTCGGTCAGACTCGGTGTTCTTTCGATGTTTATTTGTTTACTGAGTCAGACTCGGTTTTCTTTCGATGTTTATTTGTTTACTCAATCAGACTCGGTTTTCTTTCGATGTTTATTTGTTTACTCAGTCAGACTCGGTTTTCGTTTAATGTTTATTTGTTTACTTGGTCAGACTCGGTTTTCTTTCGATGTTTATTTGTTTACTCAGTCACACTCGGTTTTCGTTTGATGTTTATTTGTTTACTGAGTCAGACTCGGTTTTCTTTTAATGTTTATTTGTTTACTCGGTCAGACTCGTTTTTTTTTCGATGTTTATTTGTTTACTCAGTCAGACTCGGTTTTCGTTTGATGTTTATTTGTTTACTCAGTCAGACTCGGTTTTCGTTTGATGTTTATTTGTTTACTCAGTCAGACTCGGTTTTCGTTTGATGTTTATTTGTTTACTCAGTCAGACTCGGTTTTCGTTTAATGTTTATTTGTTTACTCAGTCAGACTCGGTTTTCGTTTAATGTTTATTTGTTTACTCAGTCAGACTCGGTTTACGTTTAATGTTTATTTGTTTACTCAGTCAGACTCGGTTTTCGTTTGATGTTTATTTGTTTACTCAGTCAGACTCGGTTTTCTTTTAATGTTTATTTGTTTACTCGGTCAGACTCGGTTTTCTTTCGATGTTTATTTGTTTACTCGGTCAGACTCGGTTTTCTTTCGATGTTTATTTGTTTACTCAGTCAGACTCGGTTTTTGTTTAATGTTTATTTATTTACTCAGTCAGACTCGGTTTTCGTTTGATGTTTATTTGTTTACTGAGTCAGACTCGGTTTTCTTTTAATGTTTATTTGTTTACTCGGTCAGACTCGGTTTTCTTTCGATGTTTATTTGTTTACTCGGTCAGACTCGGTTTTCGTTTAATGTTTATTTGTTTACTGAGTCAGACTCGGTTTTCTTTCGATGTTTATTTGTTTACTCAATCAGACTCGGTTTTCGTTTAATGTTTATTTGTTTACTCGGTCAGACTCGGTTTTCTTTCGATGTTTATTTGTTTACTCAGTCAGACTCGGTTTTCGTTTAATGTTTATTTGTTTACTCGGTCAGACTCGGTTTTCTTTCGATGTTTATTTGTTTACTCAGTCAGACTCGGTTTTCGTTTAATGTTTATTTGTTTACTCAGTCAGACTCGGTTTTCGTTTAATGTTTATTTGTTTACTCAGTCAGACTCGGTTTTCGTTTGATGTTTATTTGTTTACTCGGTCAGACTCGGTTTTCTTTCGATGTTTATTTGTTTACTCAGTCACACTCGGTTTTCGTTTGATGTTTATTTGTTTACTGAGTCAGACTCGGTTTTCTTTTAATGTTTATTTGTTTACTCGGTCAGACTCGGTTTTCTTTCGATGTTTATTTGTTTACTCAGTCAGACTCGGTTTTCGTTTAATGTTTATTTGTTTACTCAGTCAGACTCGGTTTTCGTTTGATGTTTATTTGTTTACTGAGTCAGACTCGGTTTTCTTTTAATGTTTATTTGTTTACTCGGTCAGACTCGGTTTTCTTTCGATGTTTATTTGTTTACTCGGTCAGACTCGGTTTTCTTTCGATGTTTATTTGTTTACTCAGTCACACTCGGTTTTCTTTTAATGTTTATTTGTTTACTTGGTCAGACTCGGTTTTCTTTCGACGTTTATTTGTTTACTCAGTCACACTTGGTTTTCGTTTGATGTTTATTTGTTTACTGAGTCAGACTCGGTTTTCGTTTAATGTTTATTTGTTTACTCAGTCAGACTCGGTTTTCGTTTGATGTTTATTTGTTTACTCGGTCAGACTCGGTTTTCTTTCGATGTTTATTTGTTTACTCAGTCAGACTCGGTTTTCGTTTAATGTTTATTTGTTTACTCAGTCAGACTCGGTTTTCTTTCGATGTTTATTTGTTTACTCAGTCAGACTCGGTTTTCGTTTAATGTTTATTTGTTTACTCGGTCAGACTCGGTTTTCTTTCGATGTTTATTTGTTTACTCAGTCAGACTCGGTTTTCGTTTAATGTTTATTTGTTTACTCGGTCAGACTCTGTTTTCGTTTAATGTTTATTTGTTTACTCAGTCAGACTCGGTTTTCTTTTAATGTTTATTTGTTTACTCGGTTTTCTTTCGATGTTTATTTGTTTACTCAGTCAGACTCGGTTTTCTTTTAATGTTTATTTGTTTACTCAGTCAGACTCGGTTTTCGTTTAATGTTTATTTGTTTACTCAGTCAGACTCGGTTTTCGTTTAATGTTTATTTGTTTACTCAGTCAGACTCGGTTTTCGTTTGATGTTTATTTGTTTACTCGGTCAGACTCGGTTTTCTTTCGATGTTTATTTGTTTACTCAGTCAGACTCGGTTTTCGTTTAATGTTTATTTGTTTACTCAGTCAGACTCGGTTTTCTTTCGATGTTTATTTGTTTACTCAGTCAGACTCGGTTTTCTTTTAATGTTTATTTGTTTACTCGGTCAGACTCGGTTTTCTTTCGATGTTTATTTGTTTACTCAGTCAGACTCGTTTTCGTTTAATGTTTATTTGTTTACTCAGTCAGACTCGGTTTTCGTTTAATGTTTATTTATTTACTCAGTCAGACTCGGTTTTCTTTCGATGTTTATTTGTTTACTCAGTCAGACTCGGTTTTCGTTTAATGTTTATTTGTTTACTCAGTCAGACTCGGTTTTCTTTCGATGTTTATTTGTTTACTCAGTCAGACTCGGTTTTCTTTTAATGTTTATTTGTTTACTCGGTCAGACTCGGTTTTCTTTCGATGTTTATTTGTTTACTCAGTCACACTCGGTTTTCGTTTGATGTTTATTTGTTTACTGAGTCAGACTCGGTTTTCTTTTAATGTTTATTTGTTTACTCGGTCAGACTCGGTTTTCTTTCGATGTTTATTTGTTTACTCAGTCAGACTCGTTTTTTTTTCGATGTTTATTTGTTTACTCAGTCAGACTCGGTTTTCGTTTGATGTTTATTTGTTTACTCAGTCAGACTCGGTTTTCGTTTGATGTTTATTTGTTTACTCAGTCAGACTCGGTTTTTGTTTGATGTTTATTTGTTTACTCAGTCAGACTCGGTTTTCGTTTAATGTTTATTTGTTTACTCAGTCAGACTCGGTTTTCATTTAATGTTTATTTGTTTAGTCAGTCAGACTCGGTTTTCGTTTAATGTTTATTTGTTTACTCAGTCAGACTCGGTTTTCGTTTGATGTTTATTTCTTTACTGAGTCAGACTCGGTTTTCTTTCGATGTTTATTTGTTTACTCGGTCAGACTCGGTTTTCTTTCGATGTTTATTTGTTTACTCAGTCAGACTCGGTTTTTGTTTAATGTTTATTTATTTACTCAGTCAGACTCGGTTTTCGTTTGATGTTTATTTGTTTACTGAGTCAGACTCGGTTTTCTTTTAATGTTTATTTGTTTACTCGGTCAGACTCGGTTTTCTTTCGATGTTTATTTGTTTACTCGGTCAGACTCGGTTTTCGTTTAATGTTTATTTGTTTACTGAGTCAGACTCGGTTTTCTTTCGATGTTTATTTGTTTACTCAGTCAGACTCGGTTTTCGTTTAATGTTTATTTGTTTACTCGGTCAGACTCGGTTTTCTTTCGATGTTTATTTGTTTACTCAGTCAGACTCGGTTTTCGTTTAATGTTTATTTGTTTACTCGGTCAGACTCTGTTTTCGTTTAATGTTTATTTGTTTACTCAGTCAGACTCGGTTTTCTTTTAATGTTTATTTGTTTACTCGGTTTTCTTTCGATGTTTATTTGTTTACTCAGTCAGACTCGGTTTTCTTTTAATGTTTATTTGTTTACTCAGTCAGACTCGGTTTTCGTTTAATGTTTATTTGTTTACTCAGTCAGACTCGGTTTTCGTTTGATGTTTATTTGTTTACTGAGTCAGACTCGGTTTTCTTTCGATGTTTATTTGTTTACTCAGTCAGATTCGGTTTTTTTTCGATGTTTATTTGTTTACTCAGTCAGACTCGTTTTTTTTTTCGATGTTTATTTGTTTACTCAGTCACACTCGGTTTTCGTTTGATGTTTATTTGTTTACTGAGTCAGACTCGGTTTTCGTTTAATGTTTATTTGTTTACTCAGTCAGACTCTGTTTTCGTTTAATGTTTATTTGTTTACTCAGCCAGACTCGGTTTTCGTTTGATGTTTATTTGTTTACTGAGTCAGACTCGGTTTTCGTTTAATGTTTATTTGTTTACTCAGTCAGACTCTGTTTTCGTTTAATGTTTATTTGTTTACTCAGTCAGACTCGGTTTTCGTTTAATGTTTATTTGTTTACTCAGTCAGACTCGGTTTTCGTTTAATGTTTATTTGTTTACTCAGTCAGACTCGGTTTTCGTTTGATGTTTATTTGTTTACTGAGTCAGACTCGGTTTTCTTTTAATGTTTATTTGTTTACTCGGTCAGACTCGGTTTTCTTTCGATGTTTATTTGTTTACTCGGTCAGACTCGGTTTTCTTTCGATGTTTATTTGTTTACTCAGTCAGACTCGGTTTTTGTTTAATGTTTATTTGTTTACTCGGTCAGATTCGGTTTTCTTTCGATGTTTATTTGTTTACTCAGTCAGACTCGGTTTTCGTTTGATGTTTATTTGTTTACTCAGTCAGACTCGGTTTTCGTTTAATGTTTATTTGTTTACTCAGTCAGACTCGGTTTTCGTTTGATGTTTATTTGTTTACTCAGTCAGACTCGGTTTTCGTTTGATGTTTATTTGTTTACTCAGTCAGACTCGGTTTTCTTTGATGTTGAAGGAGTATCCAGTCAGCGAGTCCGATTGGACATCTCCGCGTCCGTAATGTGTATTATACACATCGATTGGTCGCTAGTGATCTTCTCGAACAAGCAGAAACACTCCCCCCCCCCCCAAAAAAAAATTACTATATCAGAGAGATTATGGTTCTGACTTTTGGGTGGATTTCAATCTATTTTCACCCATTCAGATACAGGGGGAATGGGGAGGGGGTCGAAACGTGTCGCTTGGCTACATGAGAATTTTGAAATATTAATCTTTAAATTTGTAGAAGATTAGGATTCTCAACAATAATGACATTGAATAGGATTGAAGCAATGCTGCATGGGGATTATTTATCTAAAATTTAAGGCAATCACCTTGCTATCAAATATTGTACGATGCAATCCTCTAACAGATTTTTGTTGTTGTTATAAGTAAAGGCTATATGTATAAGACGTGCGTAGGAGTGGAGAGACATCCCACACTTCCCTTCGAGTTTTATAGATATAAATTTGTACAATTATATGTTCTTGTAAGAAGATGTAAAAATATAATGTTTTAGGCCTTAGTGTAAGTATATAAAACATGTCATTGTCTTCAAGAAGAGTAAACTCTATAGGATCAGGCGAGGTTCTGGTGGATATAAAGTGAATATGCATTAAAATTAAATAATGTTTTTGAAATCGTCCACGATGTTGGTACTATCCTTAGGAGCTCATTACCCCCCCTCTACTTTATCATTAGTGTGTGTGTGTGTGTGTGTGTGTGTGTGTGTGTGTGTGTGTGTGTCTGTGTGTCTGTGTGTGTGTGTGTGTGTGTGTGTGTGTGTGTCTGTGTGTCTGTGTGTGTGTGTGTGTGTGTGTGTGTGTGTGTGTGTGTGTGTGTGTGTGTGTGTGTCTGTGTGTGTGTGTGTGTCTGTGTGTGTGTGTGTGTGTGTGTGTGTGTGTGTGTGTGTGTGTGTGTGTGTGTGTGTGTGTCTCTGTGTGTGTGTGTGTGTTACACCTTATTTACTAACTCATTCAGGAGGGTATATGTGCAATGTTTTCTCAACATATCACTGGTTTGAGTGAAGGATACTGAGTAAACTAAGAAAAATCTATAAAAACTGTTTTATTTTGCCAATATAGAATTTAGATCTTACACAGCTTAGGAAATGTTGTTCAGACTTGTAATCGGTATATTAGGTACCCAAAGAGAAATGCCAGACACTATTTAAATTCCCTCTATTACACGTACAGAACCGGCTAAATAATTAGTACAAATTAATTAATACTATCAATGCATCTTTAGAATTTAAAAAAAAAGTGAAATCAGTAATCAATTTGAAATACAAAAATTTATTTGTTGAGGTGAATTTATGTCTTTATTTATATTGCTGACTGTAAGTGCCTCCTAATATTTCGTGGTTCTTTATAAATCATAGAGATTCACTTGGACTACTGTTTAAGGATCATACGACACCCAAACTTTGGATGCATCAAACGATGTAGCATCGTGTTGTGATTATGAAGGATTTTTTTATTATTTGATCAAACAACGAATTGGTCATTTACAACTGAATTGCATCGATAAAAGGACATTTTTGAATGCTTTAAAAAGTTTTGGTTTTTTAAATTTTTAAACAAAAATTATTGAATTTGTTAAAGCATGGGTTCTAATATCAAAACATGTGACGTCTACATTTGAGTGAAAAATCTTTAAGCAGGATGTTAAACAATATACATACATACATACATACAATCAATCAATCAATCAAAACATCTACTATGGCATGTACGGTCATTTTACATTGATAAGGGGGGGGGGGGGGGTCTGAAACCAAGAACATTATTGCAAAGTAATCCCTACAATACCACCAGAAAAATCCGGGTAAAGTCCGTGTTTGTATTTCGGTTTATAGGTGTGTCATGTGCAAGCAGAAGCCATGTCAGTGACTGAGTGAGGTATGTGCCAGTGGCGGATTTAGAGGGGGACCCAGGGAGCCTGGATACCCTTCCCCTTTTTGGCCACAAGTTTACAATATTTTGAGTGAAGTTTCAGATTTGGCACCAAAAATGGCAGAGTATTTTAGCTTTCGAAATTCCTGGATCCGCCACTGTGCAGGACAATCTCTGATGGTATGCATCAAAAGGCATTTATATTTAGTACTTTCTGTTCTTAGTTTACATGCACATTTAACTACATATTGTGTTAACCAAAATTTACTCTGCTTTTCGAAGTGGGATTGATTGATTGTATATTGTTTAACGTCTCTCGAGAGAATTTTTCACTCATACGGAGACGTTACCGGTGAAGGGTTGCAAAATTTAGGCCTATGCTTGGCGCAATGGATTTTGAGGGGTGGAAATTTTCAATACTACCCACAACTACATGAACTATTTGTTTTATTACACTGAATATCAATATGTATTAGTTGTATACAACAACGCAAAAGAATCGCAGAGGTTTGAGGCAGTTAACGAGCATTAACAAGATGGAAAGCTGTGGATTGTGATGTCATAATAGACTGACACAAAACATAACGTCAAGCATAAACATTTCATCACATATTTCATAATATAAGCAAAATTCAACAAAAACAGGATGTAAACATCAAGCAAAATTAGAATGGGAATATTTATCTTCTCATTTGTTATTTTCTACTGTTAATGTTGATTTGACAGTTGCAAATATCCATTTTATCATAAATTTACCAAGAATCATACACATGCATGCAATTTGTGTACATGAAATAATTTTTGTAATATCAACCATTGCTTAGAAACTATCACCCTGGAGACATGTTTTCTCTATTTCAACTTTAAATGAAAATAACATCTTGATTAGGAAAATATTGGACAAGTTAATAACAAGCTGATATAATTTTATATAAGACATTCAAAAGAGTTATTGGACGCCAGTTTTTCAAGAAATGCCTGGGTTTGTCGTCTTTCGGCAAACATGATATTATTCCTAATCTTTGTGTGATTGGGAGCGCCTTTTGAATAATTATGTTATTAATTGATTGCACTATGTACATTTTTAAATCTTTCCAGAAGAATTTGAAAAATTCAACTGTAAAACCACTTCCTGGAGATTTGCTATTTTTCAAAACATGAAACACCTCCCTTTCATCTATACTTTTTTCAAGATTATCTACTGTATCTTGATCAAGCTTCCGTACTTCACTTGTTTTGATAATGCCTTCAATAGATATGTCTAGTAGCATATGATCTGTACTAGTATAAAGTGTTTGGTAACAAGATCATATATGATTTGTTTGTTTACTAATTCTACTTTTTTATTATTTTGTTCAAATAATTAGGAGATTCCATATTACAGAAGTACTTTCATAGTTTTTCTCCTTCTTCAATCCATTTTGCTCTTGACCTTATAACATGACCTCATAGTTTTTTATTTCTTAAGTCTTGAAGGGCATTTTTGTTTTGTTCAATTAAATCTATATTCATTTCTTGTTCAGATTCCAGAGCCCCTATTTCTTTGATTAAAGAATTCTCTAGTCTGTCCCTTTCCTTTTTCTTGTATGAAGAGTAAGAAATAGCAGTGCCCCTTATTTCCATCAAAAGAACTTCTAGGAATGTACTGTCATCGATAATGTGAAGATTGCTTGTTCTCACTGCCTTCAGTTTCCAAAAATTGTTGTTTGACTTTTTGAATTGTGTCTTTCACCTTTTCTACAAATGTTGGGTCTGTTAATAAGCTATTATTGAATTTCCATAGCCCACGTCCTCTTTCAAATGAGTTAAATTTAAGTTCCAGTAGTACAATTGAATGATCTGATCTATACCCCGGTTTTATTAAGAATTTTCCGACATTGTTTGATAAGCTTTCTGAAATTAGAATATAATCTAAACGTGCTTGTTTAAAAGGTGTTTTTCTTCTCCATGGGAACACTTTTTTTATCTGGATTTAAGATCCTGTAATAGTCCAATAACTGTAATTCTTCCATAATTTCCAACAACTTTTCTCTTGCCCTTGGATTGTTTACTGCATTATAGTTATGTGTATCTAATAATTGATTAAGTACAAGATTAAAGTCTCCTAAAACAATAAAGTATTGGTTATCAAATTCTAATAGAGTTTCTCTGACCTGGTCATAAAATTCAGGATTATCTTGATTTGGCCCATATATATTAATAAGGGTTACTCTATTATCTTCTGTCCTTAGATCCAATGCTAAAAAGTTTCCTTCACTATCTTTTATTTCATTATGGATTTTGAATTCAAAGTTATTATTAAATAGTATGCATACTCCTACAGTATTTGTCTTAAAAGAATTAAAAATGCATTTATATCCCCATTGGGATTCTACAAGTGGTTCAGACTCTTGAATAAAATGAATGTCTTGAAGGCAAATCATAGAATAGCCCTTTGTTTTATAGTAATTTAGCACATCTTGCCTTTTTGAAAAAGTGCCAAGCCCTTGACAGTTTACTGTAACAATTTTGATGTTTTCCACCATAGCAGGAAAGAACAATTAGTAGGTACAGGGTTATGTTCAACGAAAAAGTTTATAAAGTACCAAGTACAACTATTGTGATATAAAGTAATTAGACTCTCACACACTCTCTCACTGACTGACAGACATACTTCTACCACACCTGCTAGCAGATTGAAGGTAAACATACCGCTTATGCTTTGATCTCAGCCAAATGATGTGACTACTCCTTTGGTGGGTAATAATGTTTAATACATATTGTGCATAGTTATTCGACCGCAGACAGACTAAGACTCGCCTATCCTTCTGGAGTCTCATGTTAATATTATCAGTGATGTCAGTTTGTGGTGTTTTCCTTTCATGTCCAATGCAAAAATGTATCCATTGTAAAACCAAGCATGGTCAATTGCTTCGGTTTTGGATTTCAGATCTTTTAACACTTTAGCATTCATAGGTGTTATGTGGTCCAGCATCTGGAATGTTCGTTTGAAATTTTCTCTCTTTGTTATGTTGGACCTGTGAATGTCATTACTTAGGAACTTCACGATCACTGGCCTTGGATGATTCTTGTCTGTGGATGGAATCCGGTGGAATCACTGTATACTGTCAACTTTATGATGTCACATAATTCAAAGCATTATGTGAAAAAGATATAGTTGCAAAATCAATAATAGTATATGTGTTTATAATTTATCAATGTTAGAAGTATTCAACATTGAAAAATTGCCAAAATTTAAATATGTTGATTTTTCCAAATCAATAGCGCATAACACAGCTTTTAAAAATGGTTTGAAAAACACTGCCATGTTGTTTGTTATGTGTTTATAGCATTAAGGAAAGGAGACTGGGTTTATGGGTACTGAAGTTTAATAATGTTAGGCCAATTAAACATGATTGATTGATTGATTTTGTTTTCCCCACACTCAACAATTTTTCAGTTATGTGGTGGATTCAAGTTTTCTATAGTGGTGGAGGAGAGAACCTAGATACAATGTACCTAGGAAGAGACCACCGACCTTCTGCAAGTAAACTGGCAAACTTTCTCACTTATATTGTCGTGAGCGAGAATCGAACCATTCGCTATCTAGAGGTGAGAAGTCTTGTGATTTTGAGCATGATGCTCTAACCACTTGGCCACGGAGGCCCCCTAAACATGAATTTCTCAGACTCTTTGGCCTGGTGGATTATCGAACTTTTTTTTTTTTTTTTAAATTGGTATTTATTTTGTACAAATGTTATTAAGTGCAGTTGTTATGGTGGACACATATTTTTAATGTCAATGATAGCATGCATTAGAAATGATGTCAAAATAGATTTGGCTCCTTAGTTTCCATTTTTTTTGCAATGGCATTATCAATTGCTTTGCTTCATATAAGATTAAGATTTTATCCATGATCATATCAAATTATATTGACTACATTTTACAAAATCATAATGAAATTAGGACAAGTTTATGATTTTTTTTTCATAAAATTACTCATAATTTTTAAAGGGAAAACTGCTCCCAATTGCTAATTTTGTTTAAAGTTTGATATTACTTTCATTCCTGAAATCTTTTGTATTTTTCTATTCATTCTCACTCAGTGTTGGTTATTTATATACATCAGTTGCATCCAAATGGTTTAAAAAATTGTGAATCAAGTCCCGTGGGGATCCAGGTTAGAATAGGTCCTTACAACCCCTTGCTTTTCGTAAGAGGCAACTAAATGGGGTGGTCCTTTGGATGAGACGTAAAAACCGAGGTCTTGTGTCACAGCAGGTGTGGCATGGTAAAGATCCCTCCCTGCTCAAAGACAGTAAGCAGCAAGTGTAGGCCTAAATTTTGCAGCCCTTCACCAGCAAGGTGACGTCTCCATGTGAATGAAACATTCTCGGGTGGAAGATAAAAGAATAAAGAATCCATCAATCCTTATTTTCTGATGATTTTCTTTAAATTTGATTCTTCTGATGAAATGCCTATCAATTTCAGATCCCTCAAAACCATTTGCAAATGATGGGGAATGTGTAGGTCAGAATTTGAGTATTTCCCTGTTTAGACATGTGAGTGGCATTTAATATTGTCTGAGTCATGACAAAAAAATTCTGTTCAAGAAAGAAATTGTTCTGCTAAATCAAGAACTTTGAGAAAATAGATCGGGATTTGTGTTATAAAATAAAATGTTTATCATTACAGCATGTATGTAGTGGGATTCCTGTTACACACATGTAGTGGGATGTCATAAGTGTTTAATTATTGCAGTGTGTATGTAGTGAGATTCCTGTTACATACATGTAGTGGGATGTCATAAGTGTTTAATTATTACAGTGTGCATGTAGTGAGATTCCTTTACACACATGTAGTGGGATATCAGGAGTGTTTAATCATTCCAGTACACATGTTGTAATATTGCTATTCTGATTAGCTTTATATAGGCATTTTCAGTCAAATAATTGTTATCATCCCTTAAATTCAGCCACGACATCAGCTGGAGATGGGAAGCCTTGCAAAGCATTCCAATATGCACAAAAACAACACACACATCATCAGATAACAGGAGCCAATGATGTTGATGAATCGGATACCATTATTGCTGTTGATGATCCAGGTATGTATAGATAGGATATTGTGATATAAAGTGATATATTTATATGTCTCCCTTCTTCCAGGGACAAACATAATATGTTTTGTCTTTCTGTCTGACCATCTGTCTGTGTGCAACAAAATCTTGTGGACTCCTATATGGCTTATCAGTTAGACTTTAAACTTTGTACAATGTTTGCCATTGTAGATGTACATATTGTTGGGACAGGAAGATGTCATTATTTTTCTAAAAGTTGTAGTGGATCTAAGAGGAGTGGAGGATGTAAAATAGCTTGTGAACGCTTCTCCGCCAATATGGCTTATCAGATAGATTTGAAACATTGTACAATGCTTCATTGCCATTTGTAGATGTGCATAGTTTTGGGACAGGAGGATTCATGTCTGTTCTTCTGTCTATCCAAGGTCATATCTCCTAAAATTGATTATCTATATTCCTTGAGAAAGGAACCTTTTGACCAAGACAATTTGACAAAGGTCAAGGTCTCTCAGAAAGTATACCTTATTTCAGGACAAATGTCTTTATTTCAATAGTTTTTAAACAGGTATTGGTCATATATCTCACAAGTAAGTATCAGGTAAATGAGTTGTGAACTCCTATGAATCTTATCAGATAGACTTTAAATTTTGTACAGTGTTTCAGTGCCATTTGTAGTTTCCTAAAAGTTATAATGGATCTAAGAGGAGTAGAAGATGCAAAATAGATGAATGCTTCTCCTCCCATATGGCTGATCAGGTAGATTTGAAACTTTGTACAATGCTTCATTGCCACTTGTAGATGTGTATATTGTCGGAACAGGAAGATTAAATATTTATCTATAAATTTCTAAAGATATAATAGATCTAGGAGGGATGGAGGGTGGAAAATAACATGTGAAGACTTCTCCCATATGGCTGATCAGAGTTCATATTTCTATTATGTTCCTGCTCATGCTTTCTTCTTGATACCATGCAGTACATTAAGGGAAGGAAATTTAATTTGGAGCACTTTCAATTTGGGGAGCAGGAGAAACATTTGTTTTTCACAAAAAACTATCAGTGGTTATAACAGTGTGAATGTACTGAGATTCCTGTTTCACACTGTGTGTGACACATGTCGTGGGAAATCCTAAGTGTTTAATCATTTAAGTACAGGTGTTGTAAATTGGTATTCAGAATAATTGTTAATGCTCCCCGAAAATTTATAGGGGAACATATAGTCATCATTATGCCTGTCGTTCTGTCTGTCCAATGTCCAAGCTCACATCCCCTAAATTTGATCATATATATTCCTTGGATCAGGGATTTTCGACCAAGATAAGTTGGGAAAGATCAAGGCCTCTCAGAAAGTATACCTTATTTCAGGAAAAAAATTATTTATTTCAACAGTTTTTAAACAGGTATTGATCATATATCTCAGAAGTAAGTAACAGGTAAATGACTTTCAGACAAAGATCATGCAAGGTCATTTGTAAAGTCAGTGTCCTTCACCTCATCACATACATTATTTGTATATGAAAAAAAAAATTAATTGAACAATATTTCAAGAGTTATTGATCACTGCAAGTCATTTGTCATATGAAGTTGTTCATTGTTTAGGTGCAGTTGGGTGAACATTCATCAGTTCTACTACTATTCTTGTGAAATAATTCTTATCATTCCTTCATTTCAGCCACATCAACTGGAGATGAGAGGCCACACAAGCATTCAGATATGTATACATACAACAGACACATCATCAGATGACAGGAGCCAATGATGTTGATGAATCGGATACCATTATTGCTGTTGATGACCTAGGTATGTATAGATATGATATTGTGATATAAAGTGAAATGCTTATTATGTCTCCTTTCTTCCAGGGGAAAACATATTATTTTTTGTCTTTCTGTCTTACCATCTGTTTGTGTGCAACAAACTCTTGTGAACTCCTATATGGCTTATCAGTTAGACTTTAAACTTTGTACAATGTTTGCCATTGTAGATGTACATATTGTTGGGACAGGAAGATGTCATTATTTTTCTAAAAGTTGTAGTGGATCTAAGAGGAGTGGAGGATGTAAAATAGCTTGTGAACGCTTCTCCGCCAATATGGCTTATCAGATAGATTTGAAACATTGTACAATGCTTCATTGCCATTTGTAGATGTGCAGAGTTTTGGGACAGGAGGATTCAATTTTTCTCCTTAAAGTTATAGTGGATCTAAGAGGAGTAGGGGATGTAAAATAGCTTGTGAACACTTCTCCTATATGGCAGATCAGAGTTCATAATGTCTATAATGTTCCTGTTCATGCTTTCTCCTCCACACCATGCATTACATTAAGGGAAGGATGTTTAATTTGGAGCACTTTCAATTTGGAGAGAAGGAGAGACATTGTATGGAAGAGCATAAAGTTGCCATCATGTCTGTTCTTCTGTCTATCCAAGGTCATATCTCCTAAAATTGATGATATATATTCCTTGAGATAGGAACCTTTTGACCAAGATATTTCGATAAAGGTCAAGGTCTCTCAGAAAGTATTCCTTATTTCAGGAAAAATCCCATGAGGATCCCGGTTGTTAGAAAAGATCCTCAGCACCCCTAACTTGTCGTAAGAGGCGACTAAATGGGGTGGTCCTTTGGTTGGGAGTGCAAAAACCGAGGCCCCGTGTCACAGCAGGTGTGACACGTTAAAGATCTCTCCGTGCTCAAAGGCCATAAGCGCCGAGCATAGGCCTAAATTTTGCAGCCCTTCACCGGCAATGGTCACATCTCCATATGAGTGAAAGATTCTCGAGTGGGACATTAAACAATATATAATATAAATGCTATATTACAGATAGCAAGAAAAAAGTGTTTTACTGATTCAACTGGTTAAATCAATGTTGATGTCAAACCCAGTGTTAAAAGAGACGAGTATTTCGTGATGCGAAGAAATCAAAATCTTTTTAACCGATGGAGCAATAAAATAAAATCTATCAATAATTTTGTCAATAATGTTTTCCAGCAGGAATAATTTTAATGAGGCAGGCGGCAATTCCACACAAACTATAATGGTATATTTGCCTAAAGTGAAATGTTTATTATTACAGTGTGTAGGTAGTGAGATTCCTTTTACACACATGTAGTGGGATATCAGGAGTGTTTAATTATTACAGTGTATATGTAGTGAGATTCCTGTTACACATGTAGTGGGATGTCATAAGTGTTTAATTATTACAGTGTGTATGTATCATCATCATCATCATATCCGTTTTATAGTCCGTTGTCCTCATCTGAGGGTTGGACTTGTTTGACAAGTCTCCTTCTTAGACGACCTCTCCACTCTGAGCGATTCTGTAGTGAGATTCCTGTTACACACATGTAGTGGGATGTCATAAGTGTTTAATTATTACAGTATGTATGTAGTGAGATTCCTTTACACACATGTAGTGGGATGTCATAAGTGTTTAATTATTAGTGTGTATGTAGTGAGATTCCTGTTACACACATGTAGTGGGATGTCATAAGTGTTTAATTATTACAGTGTGTATGTAGTGAGATTCCTTTACACACATGTAGTGGGATGTCATAAGTGTTTAATTATTACAGTGTGTATGTAGTGTAAGGGAGAACATTTCTTTAATAAAAAAAAAATAAGTGTGTCAGGTTGGATTCGAACCGGGTGCTGAGGTGCCGTGGTGTGTGTGGCGGACGGTCGATGTTAACCTCTGCGCCATTGAGACATTGCAGCTTTACGTATGCTTATATTTCTGGTATTTTATGTGTCTGATTATTATTGTTAAATTAATCATATTTGACTTTCAAGAGTATTATTATTTTATTATTTTTGGTAAATATATCTCTTGTTGGGTTAAAATGATTTCTTGTAATATTTTTCACACTTGTGAACACGGTCAGTTATTTGTCAGTGTGTGTAATAATAGAACCAGCCATTGGCGGTATTTTTGCACGAGATTCTGCACTACAAGGACGTGTCTGATGTTGTGTAAGTTTTTGGTGATATATTTGTCATTTTCAAGTACACAATAATTTGTCGATGAATACTTTGAGTGCATAGATTCATTACTACCGTGTGTAAGGTATTATAGGAGATTCTTTGCTAAACAATGCTGTTAGGAGGTGGAATTTAATACTTTGCATTTTCTTTAGTCAGGTATATAGAACTAGGTTATAGCTTAATGTTTTCTAGTTATTAATGGGAGAATATAATTGAGTTTTACATACATGTAATTCAGCGACACAACGGTGTTGAGTGATATATATGTGTGTGCAGTATATTTACAGTGTTTATTTTATTAACAGGTCGACATGTATTGAGTTAACCTTGACCTGTCATGGTGGCCAACTTTTTGGGCCGGATATTGCGTGCCTTGTTTAGGTTTGTGAACTTTGCGTATTCACAACCTTTTTCTATTTTGCAATTGCTATTCGATCATGTTGTTGATTATGCATGTGTGTTTAAATATGTACTACATATGAATCCTTGCATAGGAAATATGTTTGTATATATGATTGCGGTCAAGCAAATTGATATCGGTTAGTTACTAGCACAAATTGTAAATGTTATATTTATTTATTTATAGGAGCACTGTCATTGTCATCGTTGATGAATGCACACAACACTGAATAAACGTTGAAAGAACTTGTGTGTTACATACATAAGTGTCTAAACTTTACTTGCAGTAGGAACACCTATTATTCTAATTCCAGAAGAGAGTATGAACCGAAACGTTCGACGCGCCGCCTATGTTTTAACAAAGGGGAAAAACCGACAAATATCGACCATTGGTACAATATTATGCATGTGTTAACCAACAAATACTGGTTCTATATTTATCGAGTCTAGGGGTTGAAGAAACGAAGGTTGTCTACAATAATTCTAAAAATCAATATTGACTAGTACAATGAGATGACTTACTATCACAAAGTTATAATAAACAATGTTATGCTCAACTATGCAAAATACTTCCAATATTAAGATGGTTGGTTGTACACTCGAGAATGTTTACATTATACTGCAAACCCGAAACACTACGCGCACACCAATCCTAAAACCAATGACGGACAGCACCTACCCATTCCGTATAAAGAGATTTAAATCATCAAATTAAATATCTACATTTCAAGGACTTTACAAGACTACTTCTATAAGTCACAATAACATGATAACAGTAGGCAACAATACGTAACTTCCTCATATTTTATCGAATAGAATGTGATTACAGCAAAGGAGCACTTTTATGCAATGGCGGGAAATTTCTACATGTGACTCGCCTATGCTTCACATGAGAAATTAAAATATACTAACCCTAACACATTTGCATTTGAAATACAACTGTAAACGAATAATATAAATCATCTTACATGAAATACAATAGTATTTACACACATGAAAAAAAACCCATGGGTAACAGGAAAGAGTCAGTGTCTCAACTTTATTTGAAGCAAGCACACATATTATTGGGTACGTTTTCGTGTATACAAACCCGGGAAGCCCCGTGGGGATCCGGGCTAGAATAGGTCCTCGGTACATCTTGCTTGTCGTACGAGGCGATGAAATGGGGCGGTCCTTTGGATGAGACCGCAAAAACCGAGGTCCCATGTCACAACAAGTGTGAAATGTTAAAGACCCCCCTCCTTGCTCAAAGGCCGTAAACGCTGAGCATAGGCCTAAATTTGCAGCCCTTCACCGGCAATGGTGACGTCTCCATATGAGTGAAAGATTCTCGAACGGGACGTTAAACAATATATAAACAAACAAAAAGAAACCCGGGAAAACAAATGCCGTAAGAGTTATCTCCCGTAGACCATAAACTAATAATCGAGCACCTTCATTGATCTCACTACACGCTCCTCCATAGAATGTAATATCGTCCCGACATTTATAAACATGAGGGAATCGGTATCGCAATGAAACCTAGACAAAAGATAAATCAAAATGTACTGCAGTACAATATCTCAGTGATGACTGGCAGTTTCACAAAACAATATGTCCCTGTTACTTCAAATATTGTTAATAAATGGCCAAACTGTTAACTGGTACTGTCACCTAATTCAAAAAGATAACATGAAACATGTTAAGGGTAACCTTCAGTACTTGTGGATGTATATCAAAAGAATTTGTTAAATATATAAACTATTACACAATACCATAATGTAGAGACATCATTAAACATATCATATTCTTTGTATAAGGAATACTACTCCAAATGCCATGTTAAGTAACAAACTACCAAGCAAAAGTCCAGAGTACCCTTACCATACCCCAACAAGATAAAACACCATTAACAATACACAACCTTAGTTCAGGTATAAACAAAGAACAAACTGAAGGTAAGAATCAAACAAGTGAAAAAGCAGTCTGGTGTCACGACCATTACACAAATACTTCAGGTGTCTTACATATGAGTGTGGCACCCAATGCTTGTACATATGCTGGTTTTCCTGGGTTGTCATAAGTGAACTTCAGTGGTGATATAATAGTCTTCCTGGGTCTCTCCGTGACTGATTCTGATAGCTCACTCTGTCTATCCTCAACTTTCCAATTGTTGGTCCTCATCTTGTACCATGTTCTGGTCACTGGAATCCTTCCCGTCTCCGCTGCTAGCTGACTGGAAACATTCACTAGAGCCATCAAGGACCAACAACTCTTCCTGCTCAGCTGGAGGCTTGATTTCCACCAATGAGGAACTGTAATCGGACGCAGCTTGCCTTGGGACGAATGTTGCTGCATTTGGATTCATAGGTATTCTCTGTATTTTTATAGAACCATCACAATCTGTTGAGCTATCGTCTGCAAACTAAAATGTAGGGGTTAGGATACAATTAAATTAAAGAAAGACGATGGTTTATGTGAGAAAATTTATGAAATTAAAATCCTCAAATATTCGTTATCGAATATCAATTACACCAACCAATGAATTCAACAATTTTATTTTTACGAAAATAAAGTCTCAACTGCACACTTTTATTGAGAATGAGTGAGAACAGGAAATAGTACTCTGTGAATTGGTGGCGGGACCTTCATTTGAAAGTAAAAAATACCAAACCTTATTTAAAGTGAAAGAAACATAAGACAGGGTACAGCGCTAAATTTACTGGATTTGAACTAACAACATGTGTAACAGCATTTTCATATCCTATACCATACCGTATCGCCGGCTGAAATAGGAATTTGCCTGTATAGTGTGCATGGATAGCTTAGCGTTGTCAAATCATCACTTTCTCATGAAATTCAGCGTATATTGCAACAAAAATGGAAAATTCACTTAATGAAATTGAATGTTCACTTCTATATCAAACAACCTAACATCTAAGTGAAATCTACTCGAAAGAATTTATATTAACATGTGAAATGTTGTTTTCTTAAATAATAAATGTAGCATACAATTTTAGAATGGAACAGTATTTTATTCAATTGATAAAAAATAAAATGGAATATTTGAACAAGTTTGTATATATATATATATATATATATATATATATATATATGTGTGTGTGTGTGTGTGTGTGTGTGTGTGTGTGTGTGAAAATATCACAAATTCGATTGAGTGTATACTTGACTAGTTTCTTCAATACTTCAGGAGTATACTGAATATTGCTTAGTTACACAGGGATTGCAAAGTGATATCATAAAGCGCCGATATATCGTTACGCTTTTAAAAGCAGAGTTAATTATGTTATAAATAGTTTTTCTTTGGTTTCACATTCTTTTTCTGTTGTGTCTTTATAGAATGTATAAAGTGATAATCTTAAAAAATCAGAATGGAAACTTAAAAAATGATGAAAGCATCAAAATTAAGCAAGCCGTACATATACAGGTACATACATACATACTTACACACACACGCACACACACACACACACATATATATATATATATATATATATATATATATATATAAGTCTCGAGAGTGAGAGTCTGGGGAAAGCGAGACTACATTTCATATTGTCTTTAATTTCATCGGGTGTGGTATACATTTTGATACGTCACGCATGCAATGACGCCCAAATAGCTTTCACTTTGTTCAGAATTCTCAAGGAAAACAGCTGTATAAAGGTAATTATACCCATATACTTTACAATTAAAGCATTTGTACATTTATAAACCATCTGACACAATTTCCCGGGTGATTGTCCCTTTTTGTTGGTGATTGTACCTTTGGGGGGGGGGGGGGGGGGGGGGGGCGTGATTGTACCTTTGGGGGGGGGGGGCGTGATTGTACCTTTGGGGGGGGGCGTGATTGTACCTTTGGGGGGGGGCGTGATTGTACCTTTGGGGGGGGGGGTGATTGTGGTATTTTTAAGGTGATTGTGGTTTTTCCTAGCACCGCGGTGACTGCTGACGTATGTTAGGGTTAGGTTTTGTTTTTTTAAAATTTCACGTTGTATCAAACAGAACGGAGGAAGGCTCCTGATGTAAAAGTTGACAGGTAATTTTTCCGTTTACGTACTTTGAAAACAAAATGGATAAGAGGCCCGTTTTGGTACAAGTACGTAAACGGAAAAATTTATAGGCCTTTGTAAATATCTTAACATTAAGATACAGGCGTTTACCCAGTTCCGGATCACATTAACGATTGCTTGCAAACTCCGCACAGTCTCAATTCAACAGGACTACTTTTCCCTCCAAATAATGATAATGGGGTTGTAGCGTAACGGAAATCTGACCGGAGCTTGGATTGCTTGCGGTTTAATCCATGCAGATAATTTTGAGTATATACTCAATTGGCTTTGTGATATTTTTATTTTACACACACACACACACACACACACACACACACACACACATATATATATATATATATGTGTGTGTGTGTGAAAAAACGATTACAGAAAGTTGTGTTATATGTTAGCAGCTTGCTGTAGTGTGTGTTGTCTTTACACAAAGAAAAAGTTTGTTAAGAGTGTTGTTTAAAGTTTTAATGTTTCCAGGCAATTAACAGTTACTTCTGAAATAATTTACAATCCCAACCATTTACAGCCAACAAAGTAATTTGGCCTCTATAAAATTTTACAATGAGAAGTAATCATACTTTTGTATGCCTCAGTGCCCATGTACAGTTAGTTGAAATATTAAATGTTCCTTTAGCTGAAAAGTGTAAAAAGACATAATAGAATCTAGGTGTGATTTTTTTATTACTTGAAGACGTCCAGCATTTATGTTGATACTTTTCAAAACATGACTAATGTGAGAAACTGAGAATTGTACAAAAACAACCACAGCTGTATGAAATAGCTTTTTAAAGTTTGGATGGACTAATCAAGTTATGTGGCTAAATTAAGAGACTGTGCTAATCAAATTGCCAAAATTCAACACTATGCCTTACTTTCATTATCTTCTCATTTGTGCTGAGATAGCTAATTAAAACTCCTTTTTGTAAGTTTCAATACCTAACATGCTTAAGTAGGTGTTTTGTTTGTATGATTTTACATCCTATTTGTGAATTTTTCACATAGAGAGAAGAGACCTCACCAGCATTAGGTTACGTGCCATAAATTTTGACCTATGCATGGTGGTAAATGTTCTAGCAGTGAGAATTCTTTATTGTGCCAGTGCCTACTGTTTTGAAGGTCATATTTTGAAGACCTGTAACTGTCCATTTCTAATACTTGGTGAAGGAACAGTCACTAATATAAACATCTTAGGATTGATGCAGTATTGGAATTGCAGGGGTTGAAACTAACCTTTGAGTCTGCCAATCAAGCTGGACTGATAGACAACAATTTTTATCCGTCTGCACAGAAATTATTCAGTCCGCCACGTACACTGAAAATTAGGGTAAATGAAAGAAATGAAACAATGCAAGACATTCATGTTTTAATCAAAAACTAATTTTATTATAAACACTGTTGATAATCATGATCATGATGTAATGTTCACATAAGGAACAAAACATCAACCGATTCTTCTGGTCATACCACAAACATTTCCAACCATTTACCCAGAAAACTTTGATTATTTCTAATTTTCATAAAACCTTTCGTGCTCTTTCTTGCTTCCATTAGAATCTCTTTGTTATGATGAGTTTTGTGATGGTGTACAACATGGTGAACAACTTGTACATATCACCACATGGTGCCCGCTTCGATTTCGTCACTGTTTTAGTAGTACTTACATAAACACTGTTACAACTCTCAATATTGCAAACGCTTTAAGTCCATCGTTCTACCCTTGTTGTTGGATTTTAAAATCATTTTATACATTCACAGAAATTTTTTTTAAGATTTTGAAATAGATATATCAAGAATAGATATATCAGGCCGAATGTGCAGATTCAGGCTGAAAGCTGACTTGACTTAATCCACTGCGTTCCTTGGGGGACATAGGGCAGCTACAGTGCGTTCCATTTCCCTCTGTCTTGCGCAATGGTCTTTGCTTCTCCCCAGTTTTCTTTAGGTCTGATGTTAGTACCCTGCGGCAGGTGTTCTTTGGCCGTCCACGCTTTCTCTGTCCTTGTGGATTCCATTCTAGGGCTTGTTTTGTGATGTTTGTACTGGGTTTCCTCAGTGTATGCCCTATCCAGTTCCATCTGCATGTTCTGATGGTGATTTCCACTGGTTGTTGGTTGGTCCTCTTCCACAGGTCTGTATTGCTAATAGTATCTGACCACCTTATCCCGCAGATGTTTCTCAGGCGCTTGTTTACAAAGACCTGGACTGATTTCATGGATGTTGATGTTTCTCTACAGGTTTCAGACCCATATAGTAGAACATACTTCACGTTGGTGGTGAAAAATTCTGATCTTGGTGCATGTTCTCAGTGCCTTGCTTCGCCATACTGGTCTTAACATGGCCAAAGCTTACTGGGCCTTTTCTTGCTTTAATGACTTTGTCTGTGCCCCCTGATGTACTGACAATACTTCCTAAGTAGGTGAAGTCTTTGATGTCCTCTACTTCCATGTTGTTTATCTTAATATTGTCAGTTTGTTGGGAGTTGATTCTCATTGATTTTGTTTTCTGGGCATTGATGTAAAGGCCAATTCTTTTTACTATTGCTTGGAGGTTGGAGGTGTGATGTTGGGAGTCTTGAAGATGGTGAGATAGTGTGCAGATGTCATCAGCAAAGTCAAGGTCTTCCAGATGTCTTGTTAGTGTCCACTGAATGCCAGTTGGGTTGCTATAGGCTGGTTTGCTGACCCAGTCTATCACTAGAAGAAAAAGAAAAGGAGAGAGCAGGCATCCTTGTCTCACCCCGGTTGTTACTGGGGATGGTTCTGTGATGGTTCCTCCATGGATTACTTGACATGTAAATCCGGCATAAAGTTGTTAACTTTGTGGGGAATTCCCTAGTGTCCAAGGATTTCCCAGAACACTGGGTGGCTATCTAGTCAACGCAGTAACACTCTTGTCTGAATCCTACTTGTTCATCTGTCATCTTTTTGTCCATTTCTCTCTTCAGCCTAGTCAATATGATGCTGCATAACACTTTACTGGGTACTGATAACAAAGTAATTCCAGTCCAGTTGTTACAGAGAGAGGAGTCCCCCTTTTTGGTAGTTTTACGAGGAGTCATTTTTGCCAGTCTTCTGGTATGCATTCATCATTCCATATCCTGTTGAGTAGATGGTGGAGATAGGATATTGACACATTGTCCACGACCTCTTAAGGCCTCTGGAGGTAGACAACATACCCCCAGTCTTCCTGTTTTTGAGATGTTTTATTGCTGTGATTGCTTCAGCTTTCGTAATGTCACGCACGTCAATGTTCAATGATGTGTCAGGGTCTATATTTGGTGGATCCATTGGAGGGGGTTGATTTAGCACCTCCTGGAAATGTTCTTTCCACATTCCAAGTTGGTCTTCTAGTTTGGTAAGAGTTATGGCATTCTTGTCTTTTACAGGAGTGTTGTTGTTTAATGGTCTGCCTCCTAATTGTCTTGTGATGTTGTATACAGATTTGTAATCACCTTTCCCACATGCACTGTCTGCTTGCTGTGCCAGATGTTCCACTTAGTCTCTTTTGTCCTGTTTGCATATTTTCTTCACTTCTCTTTTGGCATACTGTTCTGTCGCTTGCCTCTTCTGTTGTCGTGTTGTTGCATTAAGTACGTTTTCTTTATCTTGTCTTCTTTCACATATCGTTTCCCAGGTCTTTTAAAAACTCCACTGTTTTCTGTTGTGTTGGATGAATCCCAGTGTTTCTTCACATGATGTAATGATGTCATCTTTAGTGTGTTCCAAAACACCCTTCTCATTTCCATTCAGCTGCTGTAATTTACTGGAGTGCTGGAATTTCTTTGCTATGTTTGAGTCTTCCAGTCTTCCTATATTAAATTTTCTTCTCTTTCTTTCTATTCTTTTCTGTGCTATGATCTTTAGCCATATCTTTGGTACTACTAAATGATGGTCCGAAGATATGTCTGCTCCTCTTTTAACTCTTACATCTTGTAGAGATGATCTCCATCTTCGGGCAATGGCAAAGTGATCTATTTGGTTCTCTGTTTCTCCAGTTGGTGATATCCAGGTTGTTTTATGACAAGAGCATGCCTCCAATAACCAAACTGTTCACTGCTCAGAAGTCAGCAAAAAGCTCACCATTCTCTCTGACCCACCTTTAGCATTTAAATCCAGTGATCATAAGAATGTCACGTATGGGTATATTGTTAACAACTGTTTGTAGTGAGGAATAAAGATCTTCCTTCTCATCCTCATCTGTGTTGTTTATTAGAGCATACACTTGAATTGATAGTTGTCTTCTGGAATTTGATCTCTAATCTTGCTGAGATTATCCGTGGTGACACTAGATTCCATACCAGAAGAACTCTTGCTGCTTTCTTGGTAAGCATGAATCCTACTCCTTGTCATGTGGGTCATCTTTTCTGGGGTTGCCCGAGTAAATGATGTGTGTCCAGATGGTAAAGTAGTCATTCCTGATGTGTTCCACTTCACTGATTCCTAGGATTTCAATGTTATACCTATCTATCTCTCTAGCAAGCTGATGACATTTCCCACTTTGATATAACATTGTTGCCCTTGATTCATTTCACTTGGAATATTCTCTTCTTTCTCAAGTCTGAGACGAGTAAGAGGGGTTGCCACTGTAGACGTGTCTTTAACCGGATTTATCTACTGATGGGTGGTCATTTCCAGGCTCCATGACAAGGATGAGGGGTTGAACTTTGAACCCCGGACTGATAAGTAAACAGATCAATATGTTCGCCGTTATTTTATCAGTTACAGACTGATGGAAATATGTTAGTTTCGAGCCCTGGATTGAGAATCTAACCCAGGACTTTAATCAACAGGATAAGCCCAGTGATCGAAATTAACGTTTTGAAGTACTACAGTCTGTATAGACTAGTGACTGTCATTGTTCATAGGTTCACAAAGCATTTCGTCAGTCGGTCCATTATCATATAAATTAATAACATAAAATCATTTTTATCAATCTTGGCCATAACGTTTGAGGAATTAATTGATACAGCTTTCATATTTCATAATTATATATTCCTTGTGACATGACATTTTTGGGGTGCCAAAGTTTTTAATTTCTTGACCTTGGGGTTTGACCTTAAGTGAAGGGAATTCAATTTTGTTCCAATGAAGGGCAGCACCCTTCTCCAAGGAGAGATAATGGCAAAATAGCAAAAAAAGAAACACTGACAAATTTTAACAATCTTCTCCAGAACCAGGAGACCAATTTAAATCACACTTTGCAAAAAGCATCCTTGGGTGAAGGGAATTTAAGTTTGTTCAAATGAAGGGTTATGCCCTCTTCAAAGGGGAGATAATCACAAAAAATAGGATGGGTTCATTTAAAAATCTCAAGAACCACTGGGACAGAAAAGTTCAAATTAATTGCAAGCTTCCTGAAATAGTGAAAAATCAAGTTTGATAAAATCATGGCCCCTGGGTGTAGGGTGGGGCCACAATAAGGGATCAAAGTTTTATATGTGAAAATATGAGAAAAAATCTTTTAAAATCTTCTCAAGAACCAGTAAGCCAGAAAAGTTCAAATTTATATGGCAGCTCTCTGATATACATGTAGTGCATATTCAAGGTGAGTGATATGGCCCATGGGCCTCTTGTTAGGTCTCATTTCTCACTTTTAAATGCCAAGCTAAGGAGCAATCAATATCGTTTACAGTGTATTGTTATCTCTTTAGATGAATTACAACGTAGAGAACATACTACCTATGTTTACTTCTTATGTTTGCCACGGCACAAGTAGGGCTTGAACTCATGATCTCCCACTTATGAAGTGAATGCTCTACCACTGAGCTAACACGATCAGTTTAATAAAATCAAAGATCTAGGTACGCTTTAGTACCAGTACAATAAAAGGTGTAGGTGAAATCGTAAAAGTTCCTGTCATAATATCAACTGTATTTTATAATAAGATTTTCTGTAGTTTTCTATATAATTTTCATAGTTATATTAACTCACAAAGTTAATGAATGCTAACAAAAATTACAATAATCCAGATATTAGTACAGGATTGACAAAATTGAACAGGGTTAGGATTAGGGGTGGACAGAATGATTTATACATAACATGAACAAAATCCCTAATTGTTTTAAATATATATTAATGTTATTTTTTAATTGCAATTAATCAGTGTCCATCGTCGTGCATTGTCTGTCGTTTGTGAACAATTGAACATGTTTAACTTCTTGATTACTGCCATTCCAATTCTTTTCAAATTTGGTATATAGCATCTTTGGGACAAGGGGAACATAAATTGTAAATTTCAGGACTTCTACACCTCAACAATTGCCCAATTTTCAAAAATCTTCTCTACAACTGCATATGTGTAAGAAAAACCAAATGCATTATAGTAATGTAGAGCACGAAGGCCTCTACCAAGATGGTAAATTTCATGATCCCTGGGGGTATAGGTTCTGACCCCAGGGTGGAGCCAAACTTGGAAAATAGTATTTATGTGGAAAACAATAAAATAACATCTTTTTTAGTACTATTGGTATTAAATTGAAACTAGATAGATATTTCAAAAGAACAGATTGTCTTTTACCAAAATTATAAATTTGATAATCCCAGGAGTAGGGGTTTTGGTATAAGAGTGGGGCAACAATGGTCAGTTATTAGATGTTTGAAAAATAGAACATTTTGAATGTCTTCTTGATAACTGTCATTCCAATTATTTTCAAATTTGCTATGAAGCATTTTTGGGACATGGGGGACCTATATTATAAATTTCCTGCACCCCTAAGGCCTTAGGTGTGGGGCAACAACTGCCAAAAATTGAACAATTTTCAAAAATCTTGTTTTCTACAAGCACATGTGCAAGAAAAACTGAATCTGAATGCATAGTGATGTAGAACAGGAAGACCTCTACCAAAATTGTAAATTTCTGATCCCTGGGGTAGAGGTTCTGACCCCAGGGTGGAGCCAAACTTAGTATTATATAGTGTATATGTGTAAAAATTTAAATAATATCTTTAAGTGCTATTGATACTAAACTGAAACTAAATTGATATTTAGAATGAGTAGGTCGTTGTTTACCAAAATTGTAAATTTCAGGACTCCTGCTGCACATTTGGACCTTAGGAGTTGGAAACACTGCCAAAATTTGACCAATTTTCAAAAACCTTCTTCTCTACAGCTGCATATCATCATGAAAAACTAAATGCATAGTAATGTAGAGCAGGAAAGCCTCTACCAAAAATATATATTTCGTGATCCCCAGGATAGAGGTTCTGACCTCAGCGTGGGGCCAAACTTAGCATCATATATTGTATTTGTGTAAAACGTTTAAATGATGTCTTCTTTAATGCTATCGATATTAAATTTAAACAAAATAGATATCTAAAAGGAGTGGGTTGTCCTTTACCAAAATTGTAAATTTCAAGATTCCAGGGGGTAACGGTTTTGGTTCCAGGGTGGGGCCAAAATAATTATAATGATTATTGTCTTTATCATTCAACTTCTTTAAGTTTGCCAATATGGTGTAAAAACTAAGAACATTTTAGGAAAAGCAGGAAAGGAGGTACTAATATTTTGAGTCGGTTTTGACTTTAGTACAGGTCTAAATTATTCATATTGTGTCAATTAATGTTACATATGTTACATGAAGTCTTTCATCGGTACAGGCACTTTCAGGGTGATTTAAGTTTTAAGAACACATCTTGTTTTATACGTTGTACTGTTGCTGAATATCATAATTTAGCTAATTATGCAGATCAGGAAATTTTTACTAGATTTCATAGCCCTTGGGAGTAGTGATACTTAGGAGACTGATGCTGAATAATAGGTAGTTTTAATAAATAAATAATGAATTTTGCTTGCAAGAGTTGTGTTTCTTTGGAAACTAATTGTTTTCAGTTATCATCCTAAATAGTCTTCAATTAAATGATAACTCGTTTAAGTTATTTTGTGTCAAAACTCCTAACTTCATCCCATGTGCACCACAGAAATTTCCTTGTGCACCAAGACAAAAATAATTGTTTGTTTTAGATAAATGGGAAAAATGTTAATTTGTCTTATACTATTTTGACTGAAAACAGTTATTTTCAACTATATCAAACTGGAGTTTCCAAATTTGATTTGAATTATAATTTTCCATTACTCAAATCAGTTATTCCCCTTAAAGATGATGGTGACTCAGGTCCATACAAGACACTGTCTTACTGTTCGCAACATGATGTAACAACAATGAGCAAGGGCCCATTTCGTTTTGAACACTATATTGAAAAGTTTATAAGATACACAGTAAATTGCTTTCCTAAGGCTGGAACATGAATTCACTTTTCAGAATATCTGCATCAACTCCCCGTTTTATGTTCATGTTTACAGTATTGCATCATGGCATCTTGATGTTTTATTTTTTTCATGTATTAAAAAATATTAAGTGAATCACACACCCGATGCTTTTAATTAGGAACCCAATCTCGATTTACAATGCATAGAGCCAAACTCCTCTGAAGTCTTGCTCTGGTATACAGCTCAGATTTTTTCAACTTATTATCGAATAACTTTCCACAAACCAGAGTAAATACCTTAATAAAATGCTGATAAGAAAATTATATGATAAATATTCTGATTTAAAAGATGCCATCGAACCACAGCTTCTGATAGACTTGGGCAACCAATTCCATAAAATTGTACATGATACCTTAAAAAACCAAATGCAAACAGATAATGAAGATTTTAGAGCATGTTTTAAGTTTATTATCTTGATAAAGTGGGACTTTTGGTCCACTATCAATTTAACAATAAAATATTCTACATAATGATTGTATCTTTCAGGTTGAAAATGGCCGCTATGACAGAACTGAATGGTATGTTTAGACCTGTACTTTTTTAAGGCGTTGAGCTTGCTCAAGAGCCTACTAGCAATCATGCAGATTTTGCCTCTACACCGCCTTGCAGCTCATCTCAATGGGCGAAATCAAATGGTGCCCATTAATTTTGAGCGTTTCTTATGATTCAAGACTTTGAAACATTGAATTTAATTGATATTTGAAAGGCACAATACCATTTCGTTGATGCCGTTGTTTATTATTGTATCTTTGTTCAGTAGATAATTAAGCATTGTGTGGTGAGAAAAGTTCATTATCTGCGGATGGATTTACTACAAAACAGATTTTCCTGCAGAATTTGTGAACCGGTCTCGGTAGCTCAGTGGTTAGAGCGTTTGCTTCGTAACCGGGAGGTCGTAAGTTCAAGCCCCGCTCGTGCCATGGCCACGTCAAACCAAAGACGAGAAATAGGTAGTGATTGCTCCTTCGCCAAATGCTCGGCATTTAGAAGTGAGAATCACGGGTCTTTTGGATATGACCTTAAAAACGGAGGTCCTGTGTCGCGGTAGGCGTTGGCACGTTACAGAACCCTCACTGCTACGGCCCTGAGCACTAAGCATAAGTCTAAATTTGTGGAACTTCACCTACATCTGGTGACGTCTCAATATGAGTGAAAAATTCTCGACGGGACGTAAAACAAACAAACAAACACAGTATCATTAGGTACTTACAAAATAGCCTGCTCAAATTTCATTTTTAATTATATCTATAGTCTTGTAGTTTCACTAAGAATCCTTATTTCAGATCAGTAGAAACAGATAAATGCTAAATTGATGAAATTGCACATTGTCACGATTTGGTTGCTATTCCAAAACCACAAAGACTATTTCCAGTTTTGTTTTCAGTAATCCAAATCCCAATTCTCTATTAAGCAAGACAAAAGTAGCGTGTGCATCGCGATGAAAATAACAGATTATTTCGCGAAGAAACCCAGGCTAGGTAGCATTCATTTGGAATTGAATCTTGTTCAGAATTCCATTAACCTTTTTACATATTAATATGTTGAACTTATGAATTGTTAGACATTATTGAAAACGAAGAGTTAATACCGTATAATTGTTACATCATACATGAACAGAAGATACAACTTCTATAAACAAGTAGTCTCACTCTGAAGCAGTTATATCCTTTTCAGCATTTTTCGTCTGCAATTTCAAGTTATTTATTATAGCCTTTGTAAAGTAACTAGTCTTGAGGGGATATTATCAAACAAGAGAAGGGTACATGTATAAACTTGTTAAGATAAACAACTTCAGTCCAAGCTCTCTTCTTTATTTCTTTTTATGTAAATAAACACAATTTGCTGACATTTTAGAAATGGTTGTAATGCTTTATTGATGTACTTAAACATGAGGAAATGTCTCCTATGGCACTCAAACATTTCTTCTCTTACTTTTTCTAATTTACCTGCCTTCTGAATTTATTGAGAACCCTATAATGTATATGATATTGTACCCAGCGCCTTTGTGGCCCTTCAGGCCTTTGATATACACTTGTCATCAGATGGGACGTATTCTGTTATGGAGTCTGTCTGGCTGGCAGTCTCTCTGTCCGAGGTCATGTTTATAAAGGATGCATGTACAGAATTGAAATTTAGTCACAATTTCTCCCTTAAGGTAGGTCCCTACTAATGGAACTACTTGTGATTTTTTTTAAAAATTGTGTTAAATTACTTAGATTGTTCATTTGTTGGCATGATAAAAACAAAAAATTAGGGGATTGCCTGTATAACTAGTAAAATATGGCATCTTTATTACACGTACTCCCTGTTTGTCAAGCGAAAGTATTAGAATCCAAAGGAGGAAGTATGAAATATGTCCATAAAGTTTTTTTTGGGGGGGGGGGGATGATGCTGTAATTTTTTTTTATCAGACCTCATGTAAATATATCTAATTAAATTATTTAAAGTGAAATTTTAAAATAATTTCATGTTTTTTGATAATGGCAGTACAAAATTGAACTCAATGCAGGCCCTAGGCAGTCAAAAATATGGCAATGCAACGCCACTAAAATGATTTTTTTTTTAAAATTGACTTGTGATTTTTCATTCAAACTCACATATTATGTTCATATATGAATGCTTGTTAAAATACATTTTAAAAACTTGCACATTCCCAGCACTATATTTTGCCAGCATCACATTTAATATTTACATTTGTTGGCCAAAATAGGCATTTTGATGACGATTTTCACATGATGCAATATAACAAATATAAAAGAAGTGCACAATTGTTTTATTTAATTCCACAGTTGCATTACTGCACATGGAATAAGAACATTCCTTAAATTTACAAATAATTCTAATTTATAATACTTCTTGTATGTCATCAATTACATATTACTTTTTGGTTTTACATGTGGATTAGATGACAATAAATGGAACAAGACTAAGCCAAAGTCTTCAAATGTCAGTGTTCAACTATTATTGTTTTCATTATACTAAATTAAAATGCATTCAGGTAAATGTACACTGTATAAATACACACAAAATGAGTAACATCTCTGTAACCTATAACGGAGTTCGATCCGGGCGTGACGTCACGCTACTAGACCCCTACTTTATGAAGTGTAATAATGAGTTTGCATTTAGCTGGATTGGTGCACCATGACCTACTTTAGGGCTAAATGTAGATCAAACAATTTTCTGGACTTTTTTTGTTAGGAATATAGATATTGCCTTGAAAGAAGAAGGGATAATATCAGCCAAAATTGGTTGCATTCAGAAACAGACCATATTTTGCAGGTAGAAAGGTGACAATTTTCTTGTTTCATTTATATATGATATTACCATTTACTATTTGCTGATTTTGAGAAAATAACATTTCAATGTTGCAATTTTTAACTCTGACGCTGTCCTTCAAAGGTTGCTCTTTCGATACAATGTCATCGACATTATAGGATTTACAGTCCCACAATTCTCCTAGAATATTATTCTAAAAATTGCTGTTTACTCCTTACTTAAAAAAATACTCTTTGAGAGATGAAATCAAAAGGTTTTGTCAAGCAGGATTGTAGAAAATCGTGGAAAGATCAGTGTAAGATCAGGTATTGGATCCTCGAGTTGATGGACATAAGCATAAAACTTGTAGATTTTTCAGAGATTATTAAAAACTGGCATACTCTAGAAAATACATAATACATTTAACTTTATCGTGTTCATAGACAGAAGAATCTCATGTTAAATTCATGCTTCAGAAAAACAATCTGTGCAAATGCCAAAAACTGTGGTACTCCACAGTCTTATTTTTAGCAGCACTGTTCTATGTCCTTCCATTCATATGAATTAAGAAAAAAAAATCATTTTTTAATTTGTTTATTAAGTCATGAATATAAACACTTGTATAAAATTGATGGAGTCAGAAGATTATACGCAATGGAATACATAACAGACTTGCTTACATGATAAGACAGTATATGTATGAAATATACATGTGCTGGCCTATACAAATACAACAGTGCATCTCTGACTGTATGTACTTTAAGAAATACATTAAACAGAGGTGATACTAAACAATACATATATTACATGAGTGGGAAATAAATTTCCTTGGGTACAGCAAAACCTGCTTGTACCATTGTAGGTTTAATACTATTCCACATTAGGCCTACATTGAATTACACAATATTCCACAGTATACCTAAACTGATGCACAATATTCCACATTAGGCATACATTGAATCACACAATATTCCACATTAGGCCTACATTGAATTACACAATATTCCACATTAAGCCTACATTGAATTACACAATATTCCACATTAGGCCTACATTGAATCACACAATATTCCACATTAGGCCTACATTGAATCACACAATAATCCACATTAGGCCTACATTGAATCACACAATATTCCACATTAGGCCTATATTAAATTACACAATATTCTATATTAGGCCTACATTGAATTACACAATATTCCACATTAAGCCTACCATCCTATGGGGATCTGGGTTTGAGTAGATCTTCCGTACCTAAATTCTACAGCTCTTCATTGGCAATGGTGTTCTTATTATGAGTGAAAAATTTTTGAGCAGGACATTAAACGATATACAATCAAACTTGTGAATGACTATTTGTTACAATTTGTCTTTTTCCAGCTGACTTTTCGATAGAAGATGATGATGTTGCTGAGGTGATACTGTCAAAAACAGACATGCAGAAAAACCAAACTCTGAAGGGCATCAAGTTCTCTAATTACAAGGAGTCTATCCAAAAAATATCCTTAGAGGGGTAGGCCATGTAACTACTTTATGAAACTCCTGTGACATGCAAATGTACAGTATGGTGTTTATTATTGGTGTCATTGGTTACTTAAGCATTCAATGCCTAATGTTTTATGCCCCGCCATCCTTCGGTCACACTTTGCATTTAGTTCAGTTTCAAAGAAACTATTCAAGATATTTTTATCAAACCTTGAATGCTGATACATATTGGTGATATCTATTCAAGTGCATCAGTATTTTTTGACCTTGACATTTCCTTTAACCTTGACCTCACGTTTTCCTATTTGGTGTTTAGCTCAGTTTCAAAGCAACAGTTGACAATATTTTTATGAAAACATGGTGTTGCGGACATATCTTGGCAACTCCTCCTAAATTATTGGGGATACTTTAATGAAACTTGGTACAAAGAAAGATCATAATGTGTAGATGTCCAAATTGTAAGGGGAACACTGTCCAATTTTTTTTAAAGGAGTTATGGCCCTTGGGCTTAGTTTTTTTCTAAATATTTTGCCTTCACAACCCTTGAGGGGATTTGGTGCAAAGAAAGATCACAGTGTGTAAATGTCCGCATTATAAGGGGAACACTGTCCAATTTTTTTTAAAGGAGTTATGGCCCTTGGACTTAATTATAAGCTCATCTGAGCTGAAAGCTCAAGCAAGTTTATCTGATCACCTTTTGTCTGTCCATATGTCTGTAAACTTTCACATTTTTGACTTCTTTTCTGGAACCACTGGGACAATTTCATTTAAACTTGGCAAAAAACATTCAGGGGGGGGGGGGGGATTCAAATAAAGGACAACACTTTTGTTGAAGGGGAGGTGATCACAAAACAGCAAAAATACACTGAAAATTTCCTAAAATCATCTCCAGAACCACTGGGCAAATTTCAATCAAACTTGGTACAAATCATCCTTGGGTGAAGAGGATTCAAGTTTGTTCAAATGAAGGGTCATGCCCCCTTCAAAGGGGAGATAATCACGAACATGCAAAAATAGGGTGGGGTAATTTCAAAATCTTCTCAAAAACCTTTGGGCCAGAAAAGTTTCAATTTACATTGAAGCTTCCTGATGTAGTGCAGATTGAAGTTTGTTAAAATCATGGCCCCCGGGGATATTTTCCCCTCCTATGGAGAGGTACCTAGCTGTAGGTATTGAAAGTACCACAAATTTAGACCTATGCTTTGTACTCAGAGCCTTAGCAGTGAGGGTTCTTTAATGTGTCAATGCCTGGCTTGACAAGGGACCTCCATATTTAAGGTCATATCTGAAAGACCCTAGAGTTTTCAATTCTAAATGCAAAGTGTTTGGCAAAGGATATTTGTATGTCCCGCCATGGATATGGCCGGGGTATACAGTGTTAGTCATGTCCATCTCCCATCCATCTGTCCTGGCGTTTAGCTCAGTTTCAAAGAAATTATTCAAAATATTTTTATCTAACCTTATACACTGATACATATTGGCGATATCTATTTAACTGCATCAATATTTTTTTAAGGCGTCGAGCTTGCTTGAGAGCCTTCAAACGATCATACAAAATTTTGCCACTACACCACCTTTCCGATCTCAGTGGGTGAAATCAAATAATGCCTATTGGTATTGAACATTTCTTACGATTCAAGACTTTGAAACATTGAATTTAATTGATATTTGAAAGGCATAATACAATTTCCGTTGTTGATGTTGTTGTTTATTATTGTATCTTTCTTCAATAGTTAAATAACGATTGTTTGGCAAGAAAAGGTCATTGTTTGCAGATGGATCTACTACGAAACAGATTTTCCCGCGAAATTTGTCTTGCACAATATCATTAAGTACTTACAAAATAACCTGCTCAAATTTGGTTTTCATTTATATTTATAGTCTCATAGTTTAATCAAAAATCCTTATTTCAGATCAGTAGAAACAGATAAATACTAAATTGGATTGTGCATTGTCATGGTTCAGTTCCTATTCCAAAAACACAAAGACTATTTCCAGTTTTGTTTTCGGTAATCCCAATCCTGATTCTCAATTAAGCAAAACGAAAGTAGCACGTGCATCGTGACAAAAATAACAGGTTATTTTGTAAAGAAACCCAGGCTAGGTAGCATTCATTGGGAATTGAATTGTGTTTAGAATTTCAATAACCTTTTTACATATTACGTTTAACTTTTGAATTGTTAGACATTATTGAAAACAGAGAGTTAATACTGTATAATTGTTACATCATACATGAACAGAAGATATTACTTCTATAAACAAGTAGTCTCAGTCTGAAGCAGTTATATTCTTTTCAGCATTTTCCATCTGCAATTTCAATTTATTTATTATAGACTTTGTAAAGTAACTAGTCTTGAGGGGGTATTATCTAACAAGACGAGGGTACATGTATGAAGTTGTTAGGATAAGCAATTTCAGTCCAAGCTCTTTTCTTTATTTCTTTTTATGTAAATAAACATAATTTGCTGGCATTTTACAAATGATTATAATGCTTTAATGATGTACTTAAACATGAGGAAATGTCTCCTGTGGCACTCAAACATTTCTTCTCTTACTTTCTCTAATTTACCTGCCCTCTGAATTTATTGAGAACCCTATGATGTATATGATATTGTACTCGACGCCTTTGTGACCCTTTAGGCCCTTTATTTACCTTATTATTTTCTATATCTGGGTTAGAATAAGTCCTCAGTATCCCTTTTTTGATGTAAGAGGTGACTAAATACAGCAAAAACCGAGGTCCTGTGTCACAAGTGAATCACAATAAAGATCCCTCCCTGCTTAAATGTCGAAAGTGCCGAGCGAAGGGCTAAATTTTGAGCCCTTCACCAGCAATGGTGACATCTCCATATGAGTGAAAGATTCTCAAGTGGGACGTTGAACAAAATACAACTAACTACACTTTCTTTGACTTTGACCTCACTTTTCCATATTTGGTGTTTAGCTCAGTTTCAAAGCAAATTTGACTGTATTTTTATGAAAACTCTTTCACTGATGTATATTAGTGGTAGCCACTAATGGGTGATGGTGATACTTGATTCATAAAGTTTAAAAGTGATAAGGGTGACATCTTTTAATTAAAACACTTCACTTTGCCATAGAAATAATGTATTAAACTGAATAACAATAAGGGAGAGTGTTTGAAAGGTTTTCTTGTTTTACTTATGTGCGATATGACTTGTTAACAACTCAGGTGTAACAATATTAAAGCTTTTAGAATAAATAACAATAGAAAATAGTGTTTCAAAGGTTCTCTTTATCTTGTATACAGTAGTGGTATGACTTTCACACAATTCATATTTACCTGTATGAAAAGCAAGCACCACAACTAACAAACTATAGGTTTAAACCCTGGTACTAACACACTAAAGGGAAATCCCTAATAAAAATAAAAGCACTGCATTTCGCTTCATTGATAAGATGAATGAAAACTTTCTCCATTGAAAAACTATAATGTTTCTTACATGAAGGAGAATCTTTTCTCTCAATCACCCCCATGATCATCCTAATTTTGCATAATTGCCTTTAAAAAGTTCATTTTAACTTTTTCTACAAAATGGAAAATTTCAACCTATTTTCCATTGTGAATGGGGCAGAATATCAGGTCATGAGAAGGTATTGATAAATCCCTGTTTTCTTTTGATTCACCCAAGTCACTCAGGCAACCTGTTACTTCATTTGTCGTCATCTGTTAAAAATTTCACATTTTTAACTTCTTAAAAACTACAAGGCCAATTTTTACCATTTTTGGTGTGAAGCATCTCTAGGATAAGAGGAGTGTAAATTGTGAAATTATCACCTTACCACCCTTAGGGCCTCATGGGCAGAGCCAAATATGCTATAAAGGGCTATATTTTCTAAAATCTTCTCCACTCCCAAACATATGGGAGAAAAACTAAATGCATGGTTATGATGTCCATGAAGCCCTCTATCAAAATTCAAATATGTGAAATTCATGGCCTCTGGGTCAGGGATTCAGACCCTAGGGTACAGCTAATGTGGCCATATAATGATAATGTATTAAATCTTATAATTTCTTCTTCTCCATTTCTATATATATTCAAGAAAAACTACATGCATAATAATGATGCCCACTCTGACTCCAGGCACAAGTACTCTGAAGTTGATATTAAAAAGATGCTAAAGTTCCTCATTGACAATATTTTCATAATATTGGTGATCAGGTCTACCAACAGTCTGTTGGAATTCCCATGGGTACGAATTGTGCTCCTTTGTTAGTTGACCTATTTTTATATTCTTACAAAGCAGAATTCATTCAAAAGCTTCTACACGAGAAGAAAAAATCTCTTGCTGTGGCCTTCAATTTGACATTTAGATATATCGACGACGTTTTGTCCAGTAACAATGATCATTTTCATTCATTTGATATATCCCAGTGAGTTTTAAATAAAAGACACCACAGAGTCCTCCGCTTCTGCTTTGTACTTAGATATTGTACTGAAAATAGATGCCGGCGCTTGTTCTGCTTATGATCAGTATTTAAATCAAGGCGGGCTACTGACAAAGAAGTTGATGTTACAAGGGTTTTTACAGTCTCGTCTTAACTCAGCATTTCGCAAATTTAATAGTCATTATAATGATCTAGTTTGCCAGTACATCTTACCATTAAGTCAAATGTTGTCTGATGTGTTTCATACCAATTGTTAGGCCGCCCTTGGCACACTGATTCTGACTATGGATTGCTCCATTTACCTGATCGGAATATAGGGCTCACAGCGGGTGTGACCGGTTGACAGGGGATGCTTACTCCTCCTAGGCACCTGATCCCACTTCTGGTATGACCAGGGGTCCATGTTTGCCCATTCCTCTGATCTGTATTTTCTATAGGAATTATGAAATTGAATACTGTTAGTTATCTTGGCCTTTTCATGAAGCTCTCAACCTAAATTGTGAAATTTGTTCTCCTGGGCCATGGGTTCAGGTCTCAGGGTGGGGCTAATATGGCCATATAGTGAATATACATATTGAGGTGCTCATTTAAGCACCTTGTTTGAAGCATGACTGCACCATCGAAAGAATGATACAAGCTCTCAATTATTTTTTATGAATTTTTAGTGATTTTTCCACAATGATAAAAAAGGTGTTTTGTTTGCAAATCAGAGATTTTAGAATCGTAACTTTGTTTTGATTTGATACACAATATAGATACCTTATAAAATATGCCTAAAAGACACAGACAGTTGTTCTTATTTTTGAAATAAAAAAAATATTTAGGAAAATTGAACACATTATTTGTTAATATTTTTTTAAAATCTACTGATAAAATCCTTGGCTGCATTTGATTTGAACAGGAGTGGTAACACTAGAGTTCTGAATAAAATGGCTCAAACACATCACGTGTGTCATGTAATTATTACTATTATTATTAAAAAGTATTTATATAGTGCATTATGTAACATTACAACTATTAATGTAAGCACTTTACAACATGCATAAAACATAAAACACATCATTTTAGACTTGCATATCAAGATTCTTAACTGTCTTTCACCGTGTATGAATTACTATTAAAACTCATCTTCATGATTGTGATTTTAAGTTATGAGTATGTTTTACATGTATCAGACATTTTTTATAAAAGTATGCAAAAAAGAAAATAAAAAAAGTGATGTGTGATGTATATGTGATGTGATATTTAGAGAATGTTTAAATGAACCATGTTAGTCATCTTATTTATCGTTGTGATATTAAATTTAAATATTTGTTTAAAATACCCCATTTAGCATTTTATGTGTAACTTTGTTTTATGTGATATATTGAGAGATTTCTTAAAAGTACAGATTGGCTTGTTCATTTCTCAAATGACTGGGCAAGTTGTTCCAAAGTGTGGCAGCTGATTTGTCAAAACGCTTCTGGTTGTATATCTTGGTGCAAATGCAAGGTTTCACTAGTAATGCACAGTTCTCTGGTCACACCGAACATGTTGGTTGGTAGACATGAATTAAGTTTTGTAAATAAGTTGATGCACTGTCATGGAGACATTTAAAAACATACATCAGAATATCATACTGGTATTGGTAGTGCACAGGTAGCCAATGATGAGTGACAAGCGTGGGAGTGATCTGATCATGTTTCTTAGTTCTAGATATAACACGAGCTGCTGTGTTCTGAACACGTTTTAATTTGTTGTGTTGGCTGGCAGTCCATACAGCATCACATTTCTGTGGTCTAATCTGGAAGTGACTTGTGAATTGATTAAAAAGTTTTACAGGCATCGTTCGTTATATATGAGCGTATGCATCCAATATTTCATATGTGGAAGAAGCATGATTTAGTGTTGGTATTTATTTGCTTCTCAAAAGAAAGATGATAATTTGGTGTGTAGGGGCAAAAGCAATCAATTCTGTCCTATCCTGATTCAGTTTTAGAAAATATGATCGCAGCCACTCAGTGATTCCAAACATGCTTCGATGCAGCTTGATACATCAGTCCATCTAGTGTTTCAATCACAAGATATACTTGAGCATTGTGTGCATAGCAGTGATATTCCATACTGTGTTGTCGACAGATTTCACCAGTCTGTTTCAAAAATAGACACTAAAGTCTTGGGCCCAACACAGATCTTTGGGGCACTCCGTATTTGAGATGCATTTCATTTGAATATTTGAATAGATGGATCCGATTGCGACACATGAACAATTTGTCAAATGTGATCATGTTCATATTAAGGGAGACGCACTTACGCCACAGGAATATTCTAAATGGTGGAAGAGTATCTTGTGATCTATGTCGAATGCTGCTGATAGGTCCAACATAACTAAAACAGCACACGAGTTTTTGTCTAATGCCGATGTAATGTCATGAGAAACTCGTATTTGAGCTGTTTCAGTAGAATTTCTGGTGCGGTATGCTGATTGCAAGTTATCTAAATGTGAATTGAATTGTAGATGACATTCAAGACATGCTGCTACCACCTCTTCAAAAATTTTTTTTATATGAAAGACGAATTTGAGACTGGGTGATAATTTTTAATACATCTTTATCCAATCCGAATTTTTTCAAAAGCGGTCTTACAATGGCCTCTTTGAATATTGATGGAACACATTCTTTGCTGAAAGATTTGTTGACAATTTCAGTTATGACATTCACAACACTGTCTATAAGATAATCAGAATGTTAAGTTCGAATTGGATCCAATTCACATGATTTCGATTTAGCCTTTTGGATGATCTTCCGGATTTCATCAAATGAAGCTGGGGGGAAACTAGCGAATTGACCACCTTCAAATTTGACATCAACCCTCAATGCATACTAGGTATTTTCTTTGTTCCAGGATGCATATAGATTAGTTTGAATGGTCTCAATTTTCCCCTTGAAAAACTCACCAAAAGCATTTTTTTGATTTGAACCAGACCAGAAAAAAAGTACTGATCCCGATCGCAATTGATAGAAATTAAAAAAATAATCATATTCTTGCTAATTGTATGCATTTTTCATCAAGAAATTAGTTTCCTTTATAAAATCATTTAATTTGTAAACAATTTTACATCAAGGGAATTTAGTTTTCTGATTACAATGTTCTCTACAACTATTTTCTATATTTCCGATCAGGTTTGGTTCATATTGAAAAATTACAATATTTCTGCATTTTGATCATTTCATTTCAATTTCTTTTTGAAATACATTTGTATGATACATCTTTTTCCTAATTAACATGTTTTTTGAAGATTTATCCTCAAATTTAAAAAATATCAACAAATAACATTTTTCATTTTCATAAATATTTTTTATGTAGAAAATTATGAGTATTTGAGTCTTTTATGCATGCTTTATTAGATATTCATATCATGCATCAATTCACAATGAAATTTGGACTCTAAAATCTCTTGTTTGTAAAGAAAGCAGTTTAAATTCTTATTATTACAGAAAAAATCTCTAAAAATTCATATAAAATAATTGAGAACTAGTATCACTCTTTTGATGTTAAAATCATACTTCATACAAAGTATTTTAACAATCCATTAAATAAAATTTTGATGTCATAGCTTCCTAAAATCTTGGAAAATCTTCTCTACTCCCATATATATTTGAGTAAAGTGTGAGTATGATGTCCACAAAGCTCTCTACCAAACTTTTGAAGTTCATGACTCATGGGTCAGGTGTTCAGATCTTAGTGTGGGTCCAATGTGGACATTTGTTGAAAAGGTATTAAATATTAGAAAATTTTCTTCTCTATTCCCATGTACATATGAGAAAAACTAAATGCTTTATTGTGATGTCCATGAAGCTCTAGCTCTACCTAAATTGTGAAATCCGTGGGTCAGGGGTTCAGGCCCAAGGTTATCATATAATGAAAATGTATTTAATCTCAGAAAATCTTCTCTACCCCCATGTATATTTGAGAAAAATTAAATGCAGGATTATATTGTCCATGCAAGAAGCTTTCTACCTAAACTGTAAAATTTGTGGCTCTAGGTTAGTGGTTCAGGCCCAAGAGTGGGACCAATGTGGTCATTTAGGAAAAATGTATTGAATTATAGAAATCTTTTCCTCTACAAATATATATATTTAAGTAAAACCAAATGCATGATTATGATGTCCATGAAGCTTTCTACCTAACTTGTGAAATTTTATGACAAGTGTTCAGGCCCTTATGCAGGTCTAGTATGTCCACAAAATGAAAATGTACCAAAATACTTGGGAAATGTTAAAATGATTTATATGCTTCAAACTTCCATTTTTCCTTCTTCTGTAATTGAACAGGAATTGTATGTATTTTGAAAGATCATAAACATGAGCACAGAAGATCCCATATTGAGATTTACATGGAAATATGAGACTTCCTGTATGGGATATATATGGGCTAATAGTCAGGTGACCATTAAGGCTTATGGGCCTTTTGTTTCATATTGCATTACAAATATAACATTGGCGGGGCATTCATGTCCTATAGATGTAGTAAGTTTGATGTGGCCATTTCATGAGGAGCTCAGACTCACAACCTCCCAGTTACAGAGCAAACAAGCTAACACTGAGCTACAGTAAATGGTCTTTTTCTTACTGGGTAGTGAATCTTTAACAAATTGATTGGCCATGTTGTTTGAGTGACCTTCACATGCACATCCCAATCCTGAGCTGTAAAATAATCGGATCATGTCTGATATTTTCAAATTGTCATTTCGACATTTCTAGCTTGGTTCAGAGAATTTTTTATCTGCCTTGCTGACAGGACAGACAGTTTTCAACAACTCTTGATAATTGTTTATATACCTGCCAGAATACAAATAAGATAGAAATTCCTAAAATATTGATACATTAGGTTCACATGGTCAAAGGTCAAATTGGACATAGTAGTATATTGTTCTCAATATTTTGAGAATCATTTACTTGATTGACACCAAACTTGGTACACTGGTACATCTTGATGAGTAGGTAACCCCTATTGATCATTCCACTTTGAACATAGGAAGGTATTGTCCACTCAATACAGTTAAACTTAGGTATCTAGAACACCGATATCACAAATACTATGAATATGTCAAAATGATTCAAAAGTCCCAATCTCTTACTCTTCTAATGTTTTAACCTCGGAATCTCTAATCCTCAGATGCCTTGACTCTTTTTTTCTGGTCCCATAGAGTTTGAGATAACGAGGTTCGACTATATTTTGATTGATTACATATTGTTTTAAGTCCCACTCAAGAGTCTTTCACTGATATGGAGACGTCACCATTACTGGTGAAGGGCTGCAAAATTTAGGCCTATGCTCAGTGCTTATGGCCTTTGAGCAGGGAGGGATCTTTAACATGCCACACCTGCTTTGACACAGGGCCTCGGTTTTTGCAGTCTCATCCAAAGGACCACCCCACTTAGTCAGACTGTATCTTGAATTGTTTTGGCACTACTATAAATTAAATGATGCACATATATAACCCTTTCAGTTTCACACCACCTGGAGCATATATGTTTTACAAATGTTTCTTGCTTCAATAATTTGCAATTTTATTAGCTTCTTTTATGAATAGAGGTTGTTTTTGTTTGGAAGGTCAGATTTCTAGGCCACCTTCGTAACCTCAGGTGACCTTTTGCAATTGGTGTGCGTCCATCATCATCATGCCTTAACAATTAAATATTTTTAACTTCTTGATAAGTATTATTCCAATTCTTTTTAAATCTTTCGGTATGAAGCATCTCTTGGACAAGGGGGACATAAATTGTAATTTCAGGATTCATGCATCCCTGGAGTCTTAGGGGTGGGACAACAACTGCCTAAAATTGACCATTTTCAAAATCTTCTCTACAATTGAACATGTAAGAAAAACTAAATTCATACCAATTGTTAGGCTGTTCCTGGCACAATAATTCTGACTATGGATTGATCCATTTACCTGATCGGAATATAGGGCTCACGGCGAGTGTGACCAGTCAACAGGAGATGCTTACTCCTCCTGAGTGCCTGGTGTGGCCGGGAGTCCCTGTTTGTCCATCCCTCTGATTTGTATTTTCTGTTGGAATTACAAGATTGAATGCTGTTACTTACCTTGGCCTTTTCAAAGTAATAAAGAGCAGAAAGATCTCTAACAAAATTCCAAATTTCATGATCCTCAAGGTAGAGATTCTGACTCCTTGATGGGGCCAAATTGGTATACATTGTTTATGTGTAAAACATTTAAATAGCATTTTCTTTGGTGCTATTAATACCAAATTAAAACTAAATAGATAATTAGAATGAGCAGATAGTCCTTTACTGAAATTGCAAATTTGATGATTCCATTAATTTGGTATTGGGGTGGTCAAATGTTCATTGATTAAATCTGTTAACAATTGAATATTTTTAAATTCTTGATAAGTGTCATTCCAATTCTTTTCAAATTTGGTATGAAGCATTTTTGAGATAAAGGGGACACAAATTTCAGGACTCCTTCAGGGGCCTTAGGAGTGGGGCAAAAACTTCTAGAAAATGACCAATTTTCAAAAATCATCTCTACAACTGCACATTTGTGTAAGAAAAACTAAATGCATGATAGTGTATTGTAAGATATCTTCTTTCATGCTATTGAAACTAAATTCAAACTAAATGGATATTTAGAATGAGCAGGTAACCCTTTACCATTTTTTTAAAATTTGATGAGGGTTAGGGTTAGGGGTAAGGGTTTTGGTATCAGGGTGGGACTAAAATGGTCAATGATTAAATATGTATACAATTGAACATTTTTAACTTCTTGATAACTGCCATTCCAATTCTTTTCAAATTTGGTATGAAGTATCTTTTGGACAAGGGGGACATAAATTGTTAATCTCAGGACTCTTGTACCCCCGGGATTTATGGGTAGGGCAAAAACTGTCCAAAATTGACCAATTTTCAAAAATTCTTCTCTACAACCACATATCTTAAGAAAAACTAAATACATAGTGATGTAGAACAGGAAGGTCTTTAATGAGATGATAAATTTCATGATCTCCAGGTAGAGGTTCAGACCCTGGGGCAGGGCAACACTTGGTATATATTGTGCATATGTGTAAAACATTTAGATAATATCTGTTGATATTATGTATTGAAAATAAATAGTTAATTAGAAGGAGTAGTTGGTCCTTTTCCAAAATTATGAATTTCATGATCTGTAGGGGGTAAGGGTTTGGTTCCAGGGTGGAACCAAAGTTATGATAATTATTATTCTTTATCATTTAAAAGACGTTTTGAAGTTTGCTGATAGGGTATAAAAACTAAATGCATATTTAGGAAAAGTAGAATAGGATGTACCAAAATTGTGAATTTTTCAACCCTAGGGTTGTGAATCTAGAACAGGTAGAAATTTGTCATATCATGTTAATGTTACATATATTATGTAAAGTCTTTCATCAGTATAGGCACTTTTGAAGACCTCTGAGATTTAAGAACACATCTTGTTTTATACAGTTGCTGAATATTAGAATTTAGCTTAGATACTCAGAACAGGAATTTTTTTTCTAGATTTCGTAGCCATTGTATAGTGATACTTTTAACTAAAGTTAGTAATAAAGTCTGTTGGCGTCTTGATTTTTATCAACTTACCCAAGCAAAAAGTTCCAAGAAAGCTTTTTTTAATCAGAGTTTGTCCTCAGTGTGTCTGACATCCAATTACTTTTCCCAATTTTACTTTTCAAGAAATGCCAGGCCAATTTCAACCAAACTTACCACAAAACATCCTTAGGCAAAGGGGGACTCAAGGGTCATGGTCTTCTTGAAGGTGGAGATAATGAAAAAAAACCTGCAAATATGGTGGGATGTTTAGTTTTACAAAACCACAGGAGTACACTATGTAAAATAATGTGCAAACATTAACGTAGATTGAGTGTAGATTTAATTTAGTTCACACCATTACTACAGGACAGGGTTAGAATTAGAGGGATTGATTGTTTATTGTTTTCCGCCAAACTCAAAATTTTTTCAGTTATCTGGTGGCATCCAGTTTTTATTGGTGGAGGAGAGAGCACAGATACAATGTACCCGGGAAGAGACCACCAACCTTCTGAAAGTAAACTGGCAAACTTTCTTGCATATGTCATTGTGAGTGAGAATCGAACCCACACTGACTAGAGATGAGACGCCTTGTGATTTTGAGCACAATGCTCTAACCACTCGGCCACGGAGAACATAGGGTTAGAAGGAAGAGAATAAATGGGAAAGGAAAATGCAAACGTTCGGGTGAGTAGTGTTGCCCATGAGCCTCTTAATGAGCATCAAATTGCATTGAATCATCAAAGGCATATTTCTGAAGCTTTCTTAAATGTAAATATATATTTTTGAAGTTGCTTGCTTTGGCAAAGTAAATCACAGGTGGTCATTATTTCCAAATTTATTTAATAACTTGCATTTCAGATGTGTAGGCATCAGAATAACTGTGAACAATGAGTTGTATGGGTATGATATTCCAATTCCAAAGGGACATACAATCTACCCCGAGAAGACGGAAGTGAATGTACGTATGGGAGTTCTTGTATTTAGTTAGATTGTCTCGTGTTGTATTACACAAAAAACAGAAATTCATTATCAGTTTTACTGATGAGATGTGTTCTTTTTCCAGCCAGAAAAAGATAAACTCAAAGTAAAGATTTTTAAGGAGACCAAGTTCAACCTCAAGGCAGGAATGATTAGATAGAGGAGAAGACAACGCATTATCTGTCCTTGACCTATATTTCACTCTGAAGTACAGTGTTTATCTGTCAGTAGAATCAATGCCTCATTAATGTAGCTAATTTCTTTTATGTCTTAAACTTCTTGAAATCAGCATTCAGATACTGTATAAGCAGAATTTTTAGTGAGGATTTAATTTTGGTATCTTTTAGCTAGAATGATAAGATCACCAAGACTGAAAATCACTAACAAATAGATTCCATTTCCGAGGTAATAATTATCTTTCCTGGAATTTTAAAGTTGCAAAATTTACCTCTCACAAAATGTATATACCCATTTCTATGGGAAAATTGTGTCTTGCTTATTATTCCACTTATATGGTATCATATGGAAGCTCAGAATTATCAGCTCTTCTTTAAAGGAGAAGCATTAATGCCTCGAATACTTAGTGAAAGGCAACTCATTTATTTATATATATATATATATATATATATATATATATATATATATTGTGCACAGAGATTGAAGGGGTTGTTTTGTGATGCAGTATTAAAATGCTGTTATTTCATTGGTATGGATTATTCAGGAATATTTTCTGCAAAGTATAATTTGCCATGATCATTTATGAATTTGTCACTGGATGTTGTCAGGGTTTCCCAGTCTGGCCAATAAGTAACCTTCATTCTCTGGAAGTAATTCACAAGGTTTGGATGATGCTCTAAATAGTAAATATAAAATATATTAAAAGTTTTATCTTCTTACCATATATATTACATGGTACAGGGTGTCTGAAAAGAAAGGTAACACTTTCATTCTTTTGGAATGCTGATTTAATGTGGAAGAATTTATATCAAAATATGTCCACATATAAAACAAAGATGTAATTTTTTTCTGGTAGCATAATTTACTTAATATTTAAGATAATGCAATTTTAACAGCATTTTAAGTACCGAGTACCTTTTCAATTAATGACGTTCTCTAAATGACGTCCTTTCATCAGCTTCTCTTCTCTAACTCGCACTTTGAAATTATTGATAACATTTTGACACTTTTCTTCATTCATCTTCTTAACTTCCCCTTTGGTGTTTGACAAATGCATTGTTGTGTCCACTGGCTTTGGTCTATAAACAAACGACTTGAGGTACCCCCAGAGAAAGTAATCGCTCGGGTTCAAATCAGGACTGTGCGCGTGCCAGGACTGTCCTTCACTTCAGGGTATCGTCGAGAAATCACCTTATCACCGAAGATTTCATTGAGATAATCTAAAACAATATTAGATGTATGTACTGTTGCTCCATCTTGCATGAACCAGACATTTTGCATATTTCCTGTTCGCTTTCGAAGTGTGGGAAAAAAATTATTTTTCAAAAGTGACAGGTAGCATTGTGAGTTCAGTGTCCGTAAACACATACGGACCAGTCACTCCATGTGACGACATAGCACACCAAACCTTTAAATTTTTCACTGTGCAGTGGTCTCTCCGTGTAACAAGGAGGCTGTTCATTTACCCAGAATTTCACGTTTTGTTTGGATATATGGCCAGATAGGAGGAAATGTGATTCGTCTGAAAACCAAAGATTTTGAAATTCGTCTGCGTAATTGACAACGTCTGCTGCCCAACGACAAAAATCCAGGCATTGAACTTGATCCGAGATGCTCAAACTCTGTATTATTTGAATTTTATATGGAAAAAGTTGGAGATCCTATGTCGTGAACACAAGTTAGGGGGAAGAACGTCTTCCTGATTTCTGTTGACTGTTAGAGAGCATTTCTGAAAGAGTACTCACATTTTCATCGCTCCGACTTGACCTCGGCCGACCTGCTTTTGGAGCATCTGCTACTGATCCTTGTCGTTCGAATTTACATATAATCTTGTAGACATGTTTCCTGCATACGTTACAGTTCTTGAAATAGGATCTAAACTTTCGCTGATCGTCTGTAACGCATTTTTTTTTTCATAAAATTGCTTGACGGTAAAAATACGCTGATCCAACGTGAGTAGCGCCATATTGAAATAACTTTTAACTTGAATGATATCATACTGTCGGAACGTCATAATGTTTGGTGCATTATTTTTACAAATAGTAAAAACTTTCATTTGAGATCTTTCGAATGATATGGATATATAAAAATAGCATGATATTCAGCGAAGTTATTGAAATGTTAAAGTGTTACCTTTCTTTTCGGATACCCTGTAGTATTGATTATTATATTATATGGTAGTATTAATTATGTTGTACCTTTGGTCAATATTTCATATCGTGTTCCCTGCATGGACAACAGTAAAAATGTCAGCATTCCAAACAATGAGCAGTCTATTTCACTGGGTTCATCTCCCATAAAGTATTTCTTGTCACCTAAATAGGATGGTGGAAACAAGAGGCTTATGTGCCACAATGCTCACCTGATTTGCCTTGCTTGCACAGATAAAGACTGGTAAGTTTCAGGCAATAGAAGTTCAAAACATGAAGCCTTAATTGTAGCTCCCGGGTCTCTCTGGAAACACGGTTTGAGTTTGAACAGAATTTACTGTACACTTAAAATAAGGATGCTTCCATATTAATTTGATAAATTGTACTTTTATTCTTCATTAGGATATTTTTATGTGTAAATACAAACTATGACTACACCTTGTTTTAAGGATTGCTTGTTCACTAAATACGTGGATTTTGGAAGTGAAAGTCACAGAATCGGATCTTAATTTGGAGGTCCTATGTAACAGCTGGTGTTAGCATATTAAAAAGGCCGCACTGCTACTGTCCCCAGTGCCATTATTTTTGGCATTTCACCGACTAACTGCTGGTGATGTATGAAATATTCTCAAAGAAATGGAAAGCAAACAAAATGTATGGTCATGAATTGGCCTCGACCCTACTTTCCAAAGATTGCATGTTACCAGGCATGTAATCGGAAAGAAAATGAAGTGAACGTAAAGTACGGCAGGGGGTCTGGGAGCAGCCCCGAGTTGGGGGCCAGGGGAAAGCTCCTGGGTTTTACCAATGAAAGCACTGATTTGTTGTGCTTAAAAACGAGATTTCTTTTCAATATTCAAAACAAAATTATTTAAAAAGTGTTAGAAGTGAGAATCGCGGGTCTTTCGGGGATGTTTTTAAAAGCGGAGGTCACGTGTCAGGGTAGGCGTTGGCACGTAAAGAACCCTCACTGCTACGGCCCTGAGCGCTAATCATAGGTCTAAATTTGTGGTACTTCACCTACAGCTGGTGACGGCTCAATACGAGTGAAAAATTCTCGAAGTGATGTCAAACAAACATAAGTTTTATAATGCCGACTCATCGCATGTACTTGGACTGTTTGTTTTACAAATAGTGCTGCCAGTTTATTTTTTCGTTTTTTTTTTTTTTTTTTGGTGACTGCTTTATATTTGGTAAATGTTACTGATAACAAAGAATATCCTAAATACATTTACTATATGTACATATATAATGTACATTAAAGTGATATTCCATATGAAGTTGACGATTTGAAATATGAAAAGGACTTGAAATTTGATTGAATGGACATTATAACGTTATTTAATTTATAAATCTGACCTACACAACGCAAAACTAGTTTTAGAGGCACAGATATTTCAAGGGCACATATTCTCTCTCTCTCAAATTAGGCATAGGCAGTTGCATATTCGCTTATATAGCAGCTACGTGCCTGCAAACGCGTATATGCGTGATTTCCGTGGGTGAAGCGTTTTTAGGCCCATGACCTCTTGTCTGGTCACGTGGTTACTTATCTAAAGATTTTAAAGACTTTCGCACAATTTTCTTTCTTGATGTCAGCACTTTGGCTTACTAAAGATTGTTAAAATACAAGGTATTAAATACAGTATCGTTTACATATTTTAATGGGTGCAAGACCCTGTGACTGGAAGCGGACAACATTCTTCACTGCACAAACTTGAATCTCATTCATTTAAGGATATTTTGTTGCAAATTTCAAATTGGTCCATTTGTTCTGGAGACGAGGCATCTAAAAAATGCGCTGAAGACGCAGGTTTCAGGTTTGACTTATTGAGGGTATGCATTCACAAATAAGATGGGAGAAAGCAATGGAAGTGTAAAAAGTTCATAAAGATACGATTGATTATATGTTGTTTAACGTCCTGCTCGAGCATTTTTCAATAATATCACCATTGCCGGTGAAGGCCTGCAAAATTTAGGCCTATACTCGGCGCTTATAGCCTTTGAGCAGGGAGAGATCTTTACCGTGTCACACCAGCTGTGACACCGGCCCTCGGTTTTTACGGTCTCGTCCAAAGGACCGCCCCATTTAGTCGCCTTTTACGACAAGCAAGGGGTACTGAGGATCTATTCTAGCAACCCGGATCCCCACGGGACACGAACATACGATGAGATATGACAGTCATTTGGACAATATTCAAACTTTGATCAGAAAAGCTCGGATTACCTTTAGATAATTGGTTACTCATTACAGAATAAAGACGTGTAAAATGATTAACACTGAACAAAATGCGTAGACATCTAACATTAATTCAATGGATAAAGAGTCTTAATATCACCAACCCAAAAAGTTTGATAGAGCCTCAATATCGTTTTGAGCTATACTCCATACTTCCTCCACTGTATGGCGTCCAATGCCATGTCCCCAGGTGGCGCTCCGTATGGCACGTCTTACAAACCAGTAGTACAACCAGAAGCCAGGTCCCGTCAGAGGAGCTGATCTTTTCAACAATGGTATATTGTCCTTATTACAAAACAGTTCAATGCACATTGTCCTGAGAATAGAAACAAAAATTAAGAAAGCAAACTCCATATATCTTTACTCTCATCTACAGATCACTCTATCTTTACCTTTTGATCATCTGTGTACATGAATTGGCGTACAATAGATAAAGTGATTAAATAGGTAAAAAAAAGAAAGAAAAAAAAGAAGAAAGAAATGTTTGTTTTATGTCCCGTCGAGAATTTTTCACTCATATTAAGTCGTCACCAGTTGTCGTTGAAGTACCATAAATTTAGACCTATACTTAGTCGTAGCAGTGAGGGTTCTTTAATGTGCCAACTCCTGTCGAGACACTACACCTCCGTTTATAAGGTCACATCCGAAAGATCTGTAATTAATATATAAATATAAATGCCGAGCGTTTGGCGAAGGAGCAATCGTTACCTATGTTAGCGTCTTGGGTTTGACATGGCCATGGCAGGAGCGGGGCTCGAATTCACGACCTCCCGATTACGAAACGAATAAATTTTTAAAATCTTTATCGATTGATTGATTACATATTGTTTTGCGTTCCGCAAATATGGAGACGTAACCGTTGCCGGTGAAGGGCTGCAAAATTTAGGCCTATGCTCGGCGCTTATGGCTTTTGAGCAAGGAGGGATCTCTAATGTGCCACACCTGCTGTGACACGGGACCTCGGTTTTTGCGGTCCCATCTGAAGGACCGCCCCATTTAATCGCATCTTACGACAAGCTAGGGGTACTGAGGATCTATTCTAGCAATCCGGATCCTCACGGGGTTAATCTTTATCGAAGTGAATACTCTAACCAGTGAGCTACCGCGATCCGTACAAAAGAAATGAAATGGATATTAATATACATGTACATTGTACTTAAGTTCCAAATCACACTTCTAATACATAAAGTTTCTAAATGGAAATTTTACAGTTTGGAGATAAACTGAGAATCTTCATACTTTTACTCTAACTGTAATGATGAACTTACATACATCAAACAATTTATACTGATATCAAATCAAAATTACTAAACCATTTATACTGACCTAACTATTTATACAGATCTTACAATTACCAAACCATTTATGGTGATCTCAATGTTACCTGACCACTTTTACTTATCTCAGTGTTACTTTTATTTAAAAGATATTTATTTCGTTATTACAGATATATCCTTAAGAAAATAATCTTTTGTAATGATTTAAAGAATATGTTATTCAAGTTAAAAAAATCTCCAACTAGAAAAAAACCCATCCTCGTAACTAAGAGATATATTTCATGTAAAGAAATATATTTTGTATGACAAAAGAAATATCTGTAAAGTGATAATAACTTTTTAAAATACGAGAAAACTTGTATCGAAAAATATATCACTGATATCAGGACCTGTCTTATTGATATCAAGAAATAACTTATTGATATCGAGAGATAACTTATTGATAACAAGAAATATCTCGCTGATATCAGGAGCTATCTCTGTTGAGAAATAGTAAAACTATTTGCTATAATGATTACCAATAAAAATTTTCCTCAATCAATTTCAAGAAAGCTCTTGCTATGCTCTTCTGTTCTGCACTTAATGCAGTATTCAGATCCATGCCTCTTTTCTTTTTGATGAAATCTATACAAAACTGAGAATCTGCCACTTGTATGTCATTGAATTCAATCCATGGCGTCTTTCCTTTCTTGGACATTCGTCCACTGTGGTCATTCTACAAAATGTAAAGGTGAAGATAACTAACAGTATTCAGTCTCGTAATTCCTATAACAAATACAAATCAGCGAGATGGACAAACACGGACCCCTGGACATACCAGAGGTTGGATCAGGTGCCTAGGAGGAGTAAGCATCCTCTGTCGACCGGTCATACTCGCCTTGGGCCCTAATCCCGATCAGGTAAATGGAGTAATCCGTAGTCAGAATCAGCGTGCTAAGAACGGCCTAACAATTGGTATGGAACACGTCAGACAGCATTGACCTAATGGAAAGCTGTACTGGCAAACTAGATCGTTATAAAGACCATAAAATTTGCAAAATGCTGGCATTAGACGAGATTGTACAAACCCCTGTAACTTTGTTGTCAGTAGCCTGTCTCGATTTAAAAACTGTTAATATGCAGACCAATCTCCTGCGTATCGAATCCGTTGGGAGATATAAACGCCATAGCGGGTGATGATGGATTATCATCACTTTGATAAGTTGACGATGGAGAAATTGAAATCATCCCGTTTGTCATAAACCCGAGTTGTTAGTTTGCCACCAGCATATATTTTCAGTAAAATATCTAAGTAAGATTGATTGATTGATTGTTTGTTTTAAGTCCCGTCGAGAATTTTTCACTCATATTGAGACGTCACCAGCTGTAGGTGAAGTACCACAAATTTAGACCTATGTTTAGCGCTCAGGGCCGTAGCAGTGAGGGTTCTTTAACGTGCCAACGCCTGCCGCGACACGGGACCTCCGTCTTCAAAGTCATATCCGAAAGACCCGTGATTCTCACTTCTAAATGCCGAGCGTTTGGCGAAGGAGCAATCACTACCTATGTTTACGTCTTAGGTTTGACGCGGCCATGGCACGAGCGGGGCTCGAACTCACGACCTCCCGGTTACGAAGCCAACGCTCTAACCACTGAGCTATGGCGACCGTAAGAAGCAGATGTGGAAGACTAAGTTCTTTTATATTTGAAGTTCACTGGGATACATCGAATCGACGTATGAATGAAAATGGTCATTGTTAATAATAATAATAATAATAATAATAATAATAATCATTTTATATAGCGCCCTATTCGATCAAAATAATCGCTCTAAAGCGCTGTACATCATAAATCATAAGACAGGTTACATAAATACTAATTTTTAAAAGACAGGTTACATAGTACTAGAAGTAAATGATTTTTTTATTTTTTTTTTTTTATTTTTATTTTTTTTTTTTTTGAAATTAAGTAAAAGTGAAAATGATTAAAATTGAGACATTTAATAATAAGCGAGTCTAAAAAGATATGTTTTTAATTGCGTTTTAAAACTGTTCAAAGTCTGACACCGACGAAGGTTATCAGGCAATGCATTCCATAGTGTCGCAGCTGCCACGTCTAACCGCCTTTTCCCATATGTGGAAGTTCGACATCTAGGTGTCATCAGTGTCAGGGAATTTTCCGATCTTAAAGAACGTTGAGGTTTATAAACGGTAATCACCTCTTCCAGGTATTGTGGCGCCATCTTGTAAACCACCTTGTACGAGTACACAAGAATCTTGTACTTGATACGACTGTCTATGGGAAGCCAGTGTAGGGAAGTCAGCACTGGGGTAATGTGGTCATTTTTCTTAGTTCGCGTGATAATTCTTGCCGCCATGTTTTGCACTCTCTGCAGTTTTGCCAGGTCAGATGCGTTAATGCCGAACAGAAGAGCATTGGCATAGTCGAGCCTAGATGTCACAAGGGCACAGACTAAGGTCTTACACGCATCTTCTGTAATGAGTGACCGTATTCGTCCGATATTACGAAGCTGGTGATAGCATGCACGGGATAAAGATGATATTTTTTTTTGCATACATAAAGATTTATCAAACCAAACACCCAAGTTCTTCACAAACGGTGTTTCACGGATGATGGTGTCACCAAAGTTAAGATGGTATGATGATGAGTCAATGGCTAGATGTTTCGGAGAGAAAACAAGAAACTCTGTTTTGTCCTGATTAAGTTTTAACAGGTTGGCTGACATCCACATTTTAATCTCATCCATGCATGACTCAAGGCGGCTGGCAGTATTTCGCCACTCCTTTCCTGGTTTGAAAACCAGATAGGCTTGTGTGTCATCGGCGTAAAGATGATGTAAGACGTTGTTACGCCGACAAATTTCGCCAATTGGTTTGGAGAAAATTGCATAGAGCCGAGGTCCAAGGACAGATCCCTGAGGTACGCCACATTTGAGAAGGAAATCATTGGAGAAAGTGGATCCAATGGCCACTTTTTGGGTCCTATCTGAAAGATATGACTTAATCCACTCAAGTGCTGAGCCAGAAATACCGAAAGCAAATTCAAGACGTCTTATTAGAATAGAATGATCAATGACATCGAAGGCAGCGGAAAGGGCTAACATAATTAATGCGACGCTGGAACCCGCGTCTAATGCTGCGACAATGTCGTGATGAACGCGAAGTAAGGCCGTTTCTGTAGAATGACAGGCTCGGTATGCCGACTGTTCGTTGTTATGAAGATGATTCAATTCTATGTGATGATCCAAGCGTCTTGCGACTATCTTTTCAAGAATCTTTGAGATGAATGAAAGATTCGAAACAGGTCTGTAATTTCGATATTCCTGAGAATCTAGGCCAGCTTTTTTGATGAGGGGACGCACTATGGCTTGTTTGAAAGATGATGGGAATACAGACTGATTAAGAGACTGGTTAATAAGGTTTGTTACGAAGGTAAGTATACTAGTACCATCCATGCATGGTTTCAGTAAGGATGTTGGCATCGGATCCAATTCACAGGATTTAGGTGATGCTGACATAATGACCTCAAGGATCTCTTCCTGTGATGCTGGCTCAAACGTACACAAACGCACTCCAGTAAATTCCTGATCGACACACAGTGGGTCGATGTCAGACTGTATGCCAATACACAATTCCCTCCGGATTTTTTGTATTTTTGATTGGAAGAAGTCGCCGAAGGAGTTAGCTAGCGCATCTTCTTCCTGATGATCTGGCAGTACTGCCTCTGCCTTGATACCCAATAGTTTATTGGCCAAGCGAAACAACTGTCTCTGATCTTTACCAGCCTCCTCGATTTTGTTAGAATAGAATTCTTTTTTGCAACGTACAGCACATTTTGCTGCACGAATACAAATATTCTTATAGATTTCTTTGTGGACAGTTAGGTTTGTCCTGCGCATTAGCCTCTCTGCCTTCCTGCGTTCCCTTTTGATGTCCGACAATTCACAAGTGAACCAAGGACAGTCTGGACGCAAGGTGACTACCTTCGTCATTTCAGGGGCGACAGAATCCAGAGCAGTCGTTGAGATATCTAAATGTCGAATTGAAGGCCGCAGCAAGAGATTTTTTTCTTCTCATGTAGAAGAGTTTGAATGAATTCTGCCTAGTAAGAATACAAAACAGGTCAGCTAACACAGGAGCACAATTCCTGCTCATGGGAATTCCAACATAATGTTTGAAGACGCGATCACCAAAGACTACGAAGATATTGTCAACGAGGAACTCTAGCATCTTTTTAATCTCAACCTCAGAGTACTGTGCATGGAGTCAGGGTGGTTTTTAACAAAATAATTTTTGGGATGACCGATCACTAGGTATGAATATTTCCTTTTACCATTTTTATTGACAAAGCAACAAATAATGTTGGACTAACACCGAGATCGTAACACTGTTTACTTGTACTATTGCGATGTGTGCCACAGAAATGCCTACCGCCGTAGAATGGCTTAAATATTGCCAAAGCGGCGTTAAACCTTAACCAATCAATAATTCAATCCAGAAGTGGCTAAAAATGCGGGTAGTCGCTGGTGGATTTGGGAATGTTAGAAAGCACCAATCTAACATATCCCACACATGTTTTATTGTTGTCAATCTACCGTTGAATTGTCAAATTGTTTTCCGTGATGACCAAGGGGGTTTTCGTAGACTACAGATCCATCCCGTATCGTAACGATACAACCACTCAATCTGTTACATCCCAAAGCTTACCTCAAAAAATAAATTACGAAAATAAATAATTAACATACCGAATCTTGGTCACTCCCATCTGAGCAATAAAACATGATTTGTTTGTTTTATGTCCTGTCAAGAATTTCACTCATATGGAGACGTCACCAGCTATGACCTATGTTTAATGCTCAGGGCCATAACAGTGAGGGTTCTTTAATGTACAGTCCATGAAACATTCTACTTTACCATTTTTCCGTTCGCTCACCGTTCACCCTTCGTGGTTCAGCGTACACTTACCGTTCACAGTGCATTCGCGGTTCGTTTATAATTCAGTCTTGGCATTGTCATTCGGAACATTTATGCGAAAGGAGCGATATTCATTGCAAGGAGAAAATGAAACAGGAACGCGTACAGAAGTAGCTATCAATCATACATGTACAGCTTACTCCGGATATATTGAAATTCAGGGGACCAAACATATTTTTTCAATATATCCGAAGTTCAATATAAGCGAAATCAGTAACATCTTAGCCCTTTATCATTATGGAAGCCTCACAACGACCGCTGTGTATTTTTAATCATTGTTTTACATATCAGAAATATCGATCCCGATCATAAAACAAATAAAATAAATCATCGTTTCTCATAATTAATTTATTACAAGTTGCAATACTTTTAAGCGAATGACATATTCCAGATAGGATTTCTACTTAAAGAAATCTGTAAGTTTTGTTTGTTACCCTTCCTCGAGTCCTTGTACCTACCTGTGTAATTACCGACGTCGGCAACCGTGACAATTAAGAGCTCGGGCTGGAGACTTCAATATAACCGTTATAAAAACAACTCATTATCACCTCAGCGGACCAAGGCTTGACTTCAATATAAGCGATATTTCAATATAAGCGATTTCAAAATAACCGAAATTTTTTTGCAAAGAAAATGAGAGAAAAAGATTGGGGATTTAGTTTCACTTCAATATAAGCGATATTTCAAATTAAGCGATTTCAATATAAGTGGAGTAAGCTGTATATGGAATAAATTGCTGATGTAATATGTCACATTTCCCTTGGTGATCCAGAATAGAATAGGTCCTTAGTACCCCTTGCTTGTCGTATGAGGCGACTAAATGGGGAAATCCTTCAGAAGAGATCGCATAAACCGAGGTCCCGTGTCACAGCGGGTGTGGATTGATAAAGATCCCTTCCTGCTCAAAAGCCCTGAGCGCCGAGCGTAGGCGTCAATTTTGCAGCCCTTCACCGGCAATGGTGACGTCTACATATGAGTAAAAAATTCTCAAGCGAGACAAAAACAATACACAATCAATTAAAATATCACATCGCTCAATACTGTCTCTCAAAACAAATAATACCATTCGGGATGCCATAAATCTTCAAAATATCGCTAAAAACAAATGGTTTTGACAAATATTTCAACATTATTTTATAATTGTTTTAGGGTATTGCTCTATTGATTGATTAAATATTGTTTAACGTCCCGTTCGAGAATCTTTCACTCATGTGGAGACGTCACCATTGCCGGTGAAGGGCTGCAAATTTTGGCCTATGCTCGGCGCTTATGGCCTTTGAGCAGGGTGGGATCTTTCACGTGCCACACCTTCTGTGACACAGGACCTCGGTTTTTGCAGTCTCATCCGAAGGATCGCCCCATTTAGTCGCCTCTTACGACAAGCTAGGGGTGCTGAGGATCTATTCTAACAGCCCGGATCCCCACGGGACTGGGTATTGCTCTAATATAAAACATATACGGTAAAAACTTTGATGCACCAGATTCGCATTTCGACAAATAATGTCTATTCAGTGATGTTCAAGTAAAAAAAAAAAGTTGGAAATCCGAAATAAGAACACAGACTTTGAAGGGGTGAAAGAACAAAATATACCAAATAATAATGACGATTAAGGATAAGAGCTATGCACGAGGGAGATAATCCCTAAAGAGACAGTACAGCTCATTTTGGTCAAAAATCGTAAAATGACTATTTTCCAAGAGCTTTGTCTAATTTTGTTGCATAGTTGAATGTATAAACTTTGCAAAATTAACATATTTCTAACGTTGAAAATTCTTGTTTAAATGCAAAAATTGATAGGTTTTTGAAGGCCCTTTTTTAACAACATTGTGACTTTTTCTTTCGGTCTTCGGACGCATGCGCACGGAGGGTAAACAATCCAGTTAGAGTACAATGGCTAAAGTCAGAATTTTGACAGATTATGCGAGAAAAGGGTTAAAATAAAAGATACAACACATAAGCACATTAGAATTTACGTGAGGATATCACTATGACCCTCCAGCAACGAGACACACAGACAGGGCTTTAAAAGTAAGTGCTATTTTTATCAAAACACGTGGCGTGCTTTAGAAACCATTTGTTTACTGGGACATGGAAGGTTTTCTATTATGATTAAAATGATTTATAATTACTTAATTATAAGAAGCAGAAAATAATCCTATACATGAGAAGCAAGTGTTGACCATTTGAGAGTAAATTAATGCATCCCCGAGGTTCAAAACTGTCAGTATTTTTATTATTTTATCGATAGTTTTAAAAAGCACTCGATTAAAATGTGCAAAATGAGCTATAATTCCCCTTTAATTTTATCATAGCTAATTTTTATCCTTTTAAATAAACAATCAAATGCACTAAATTACGAATTTTAACAAGGTATTCTAGAGTTCTCCAAAGTACTTTAGTGTATTGTATAGTAGTACCCATCAAGAATTTTAAATATACCACACATGCATTTCTTTTCTACTTTCACACACACACACACACACACACACACACACACACACACACACATATATATATATATATATAGAATACTGCACATAATATACATATGAAATTTGCTTTTGTTTGTGCATGATTGCTGCATGCATTGGTGTAAAATTTACGATCATTTCATGGGAAATATAAATTCAATACTTGTACAAAAATGCAGTATGCTTTGTTTAGACTCAATATATTCAGACCTGTAGAACACGCAGTTCCTTGTTTTTAAGGTCATATCTTGTGATTCTCACTTTTAAATGCCAAGTGTTTGGCGCATTAGCAATCACTACCTATTTTTTTATGCGGACATGGCATGAGTGGGGTTCGAACTTACAACTTCCCGGTTACGAAGCGAACTCTGCAACACTGATCACTAACCCTGACCCTAACCCTGAACACGACCGGTGGTAAAGCACGAATCGTAACTTGTAACTACAAGACACATTTGGACAGAGTCATTGCAACCATCGGGGTCTGACATCATGTTGATGAAGGGGCATTCCCACTGCTACGTAACTTGTTTGAAGACAGTATATCGGCTTATTCTTGAATTACAACTGGTTGCACAAGTTTTACAATCTCATGAAACGATCCTGACGAGGCCTCATAACCTTTGGTCGGCCGTTTCATTCAAAGCTCTCGCTTCGTTCAGCGATTTGGGCGTTTCCAGATGATAATAAATAAGTGCTGTCTGTTCTGTTGCGTGCTTCGTAGACATCATTAACGCAATACATGTAGGAGAACCGAATTTCAATATCAGGCTATTCTTACCAGATACTTGAAGGATACCAATCAGGTCTGAGACGCAGGAAGTGTCGTTATGACTATCCCTGCACGTGTTTATGGTGCCTCAAGAACGCATTGTGTGGCCGAACTCAATTGGGAGTATGAATGATTGATTGATGGATTATATATTGTTTAACGTCCCGCTCGAGACTTTTTCACTATATGGAGACGTCACCATTGCCGGTGAAGGGCTGCAAAATTTACGCCTAGGCTCGGCACTTATGGCCTTTGAGCAGGGAGGGATCTTTTACGTCCCACACCTGCTGTGACACGGGACATCGATTATTTCGGTCTCATCCGAAGGACCGCCCCATTTAGTCGCCTCTTACGACAAGCTAGGGGTGCTGAGGATCTATTCTAACAACCCGGATCCTCACGGGGTTGATCTCATGCAATTAAAAATAATTAATATCACTAGCGGATTTAGGATTTCTTATTAGGGGGCCCAGTATGCAGGGACCGACTTAAGGCCCCCTGGTCCAGGACAAAGCCCTAGTGGGGGTTCAGCGGACAAAGTCCCTGGAAGCTCCAAGGTTTTGAGGCTTTAAAGGAATTACGAGATTGGGTAATGTTCGTTACCTTAGTCTCTTCATAGTATGGACATATTGTGATTAGCTACAACGAAGACTTGATTCCTAATGATATTGAAAATACTCTTTAAAGAATTTCATATGTTTTTACAGGACCATATTTCAAAACTTATAAGAGTATCATACCATATATGGCGTTTTGGTCATGCGTAGAAACGTTTCCAGCTTCATGGGGAATGGCGACCTGCTGGGCACTCTCCATCCTCTCCCAAAGAAGTGATGAACGACCACAACATTTCTTGGAACAGGCAGTATTTTCCTGAAATATTTACAATAAAATTCAGACTTTGGGGATATATCTTCATTAAGGGGGTTACCAGAATCCAGACAAAAATAAACGACATGAAGGGTCTCAGCATGCGCCTCTTAATCTCCATTTTCGAAGTTTCCAATTTAATTGTATGCATACTGCTATAACAAATTAAGTGTGTCCTTGCAGTTTAAAGACGGAGGTTCTGTGTTGTGATAGGTGTTGGCATGATAAGGAACCTCCACTGCTACAACTTTCAGTGTTTAGTACAAGTCTAATTTGTTAATTCACCTGCATCTTGTGACATTTCGGTATGCGACGACATTTCTCAAAAGGACATATAACAATCAACGAACAGTACCCAGGGGTGTATTATGCCAATTAATATTGTGAGAATAAGTCGAAAATGTGGGAAAAGGATCACAGGCACATAAACTTCGATCACAAAAAGATCACTTGAATTTTTCGCTTAGAATAGCTAAAACAACAACAAAACAAAAATCAACATAAAATCAGTATTTTCATTTATCCAAAATGTCATACATGAAAATATGTAAACATAAAAGACCTAATGTTTCAAGAACAGACTTGCATTTGTCTCAGAAGATGGTAATTGCAAACTTCATGTGATAAAGACCTCTTCCAGCCAGGATACCATCCCAGATTATATTGCATATTCATTTCGATACAGAAACGTAAAAATATAAATTTTTCCACATAGAAATAAAAAAAAAACTAAAACGTTTTTGGAATTTTTAAATTGTTATGATTGATTACTGTTATTTATTTTATGGTCGCTCAAAGAAACCTCGAATATCTACACACTTCGGACTAGGTCTTGTACTCTATATAACAGTAATACCGTGGGAATCCGGGTTAGAATAGGTCCTCAGTACTCTTTGCTTGTCGTAAGAGGCAACTAAATAGGACAGTCCTTCAGATGAGACAGCAAACACCGAGGTCCCGTGTCACAGCAGGATGGTGCACAATAAATATCCCTCCATTCTCAAAGGCTGTAAGCACTGAGCATAGCCCTAAACTTTGCACCCCTTCACCGGCAATTGTGGCGTCACCATACGAGTGAAAAATTCTCGAGCGCAACGTTAAGCAATATACAACCAACCAACTAAATAACTTTAAAGAAAGGTGACTTCGATCTCAAACTAGAGTAGCAATAGCAACATTAGACTGAATTTGAGATGGCCAATCAGGTGTTTTTGGTAAACTCTAAATAAATTGTAGAAGAAATAAATATAGCTTTCATTAATACATGAAAGGGCTAAGATACATGTAACTAACAATATTCAATCTCGTAATTCCTATAGAAAATACAAATCAGAGAGATGGACAAACACGGACCCCTGGATTGATTGATTGTATATTGTTATACGTCCCGCTCAAGAATTTTTCACTCATATGGAGACGTCACCATTGCCGGTGAAGGGTTGAAAATTTTAGGCCTATGCTCGGTGCTTATGGCCTTTCAGCAGGGAGGGATCTTTTACGTGCCACACCTGCTATGACACGGGACGTCGGTTTTTGCGGTATCATCCGATGGACCGCCCCATTTAGTCGCCTCTTACAACAAGCAAGGGGTACTGAGGATCTATTCTAGCAACCCGGACCCCCACGGGGAATATGTGGGCAAATATACATTATGCTAGTGGACTATTATTCAATTATTCAAAGTACCTTGATGCTACTGAACTCAAGTCAGAGACAGCAGCAGCGATAATAGAGGTCATGAAAATGTCTTTCTATGCCATGGATTTCCAGAAATACTCCCTTCAGACAATGGACCACAGTTCAGTTCCGCTACCTTCAGTAAATGTTGTAAAAGCCCCTATCTTTGCTCCTTACGAAAATATTAACTGCTGTTAAGACGAAATCTCAAAAGTATTTTGCTACCAGATATGCCAGAAGTGGTGTAAATTAAATATGGATTCTAAAAACTTTTAAAGAATTTATAGTAAATTTGAAATTGCAGTACTTTTCTCAAATCAAGAACATTACAACGTATGACTTTTCAACAATTTAGACGACTATACCCCATGATAAATTAAAGACTAGACTTTTTAATATCACAGATAGATTTCTCTTCCAACAAAAAAGGTAAAGTGAAATATTCATATTTAGTGATCATTTATTAAAAAAAAATTGTTAAACACCACTCTGACTCCATGCACAAGTACTCTTAACTTGATATTAAAACGATGCTAGAGATCCTCATTGACAATATCTTCGCAGTCTTTGGTGATCAGGTCTTCCAACTGTGTGTTGGAATGTCCATGGACACGAATTGTGCTCCTTTGTTAGGTGACCTTTTTTTTTTTTTTATTTTTTTATTTTTTTTTTTTTTTTTTTTTTACATATATGTATTCTTATGAAGCGGAATTCATTCAAAAGCTTTTACAAGTGAAGGGAAACTCTCTTACTGTGCCCTTCAATTTAACATTTAGACATATCGACGACGTTTTATCTATTAACAAAGACTATTTTCGTTCATATGGCAATTCGATATATTCCAGTGAACTTCAAATAAAAGACATTACAGAGTTTTCCACATCTGCTTCTTACTTGGATATTTCACTGAAAATAGATGCTGACGGCAAACTAACACCCCAACTTTATGAAACGGGATGCTTTCAATTTCCCCATCGTCCCCTTACTTATGTGGCTATATTCCATGATCACGTGCATATGGTGTGTATATATCTCAAATGATTCGATACGCAAGAGCTTGTTCTGTATATGATCAGTGTTTAAATTGAGACAGGCTTCTGACAAACAAACTGATGTTAAAGTCAGCATTTCGCAACTTCTATGGTCGTTATAACGATCTAGTTTGCCAGTATAACCTTCCATTAGGTCAAATGCTATCTGATGTGTTTCATACGAATTGTTAGGCAGACTGATCCGACTGCGGATACTCGATTACCTGATCAAAATATTGAGATCACAGCGGATGTGACCTGTCGACAGGGGATGCTTACTCCTCCAAGGCACCTGATCCCACCTCTGGTATAGCCAAGGGTCCATGTTTGACAATCTCTCTGATTTGTATTTTCTATAGGAATTACGAGATTGAGTATTGTTCGTTATCTTACAAGTTTCTTCAAGAAGAATTGGACCATGAAATTGAACATGAAAGAAGTAGTCCCCACTTCCAAATCTTGAATGGCTGAGAGAGCAGCTTAAACAGTAAAGTGTAGTGGGAAAACAAGCAGTTTACACTCTTGGACTATGGCACGCTGGAAAACATGCATCTGTCACCAGCTCAAGTCTTAAAGGCGCATGGGCAAAATTCGAGCTAAAATTTTCAAATTTCATTTGTCCAATTTTAATGTTTAGAATGCTTAACTATGGTATTTCTAATAGCCAGTAAACATTTAAATGTCATTTTTCGAGTTACATGAAAGATGCCGAGTTCATAATCCTTTGTTAATTAAATTCTAATACCTCTAGTCGGCGCGGGTTCGAATCTCGTTCGCGCCGATATATGTGAGAAAGTTTACAAGTTTACTTTCGGAAGGTCGGTGGTCTCTTCCCTGGTACATTGTATCTAGGTTCTCTCCTCCACCAATAAAAAAACTGGACGCCACCAGATAACTGAAAAATTGTTGAGTGTGGCGGAAAGCAATCAATCAATATATCACGTGCAACCTGAACATTACAGGTACGGCGTTCCTAGAAAAAATACTTCAACACTACTCCAGTTCATAGTCATAATTTCATACTAATTACTTTCTTTATGTGTTTTATCCAAATCGACACAATAACACAACTGTACAAAGCACGAGGCGTATTTAAAGCAATTTTAAAAATCCTGACGTAGTTAAATTGAAAAAATGGCGCGCCGTATATTATGGCCATCAGATAAAGAAATCACAATATCTATTGTATGCAATGAAAACCACAGGTGTACATAAGACACCAAATAAATCGCACAGACTTGACAAATGAATCAATTTACAATGACAAATGCCAACTCACAGTATGATTTTCCTCAATTCTCCAAATAGTTGCCACAACACTTTGTCTTCGAGCAACTTGGGCAACAAATACTTCGCTCGAAGGGCAGAACAGAAAGAATGGCAATTCTAGCAATTTGGCAGATAGAGGCCTTATATTATATAATTCTTGATATATCCTACAACCTTTTTGTTTTAATTATGACACAAAGTTTCTTCAGTTTATCCATCAAAAGTAGGGATGTTAACCGGTTAACCGAATAATCGGTCGGAAAGTTGATAATCGGTTACAAATTTTATAATCGGTTAACCATCAAATTTTGCAAAATATGTACATTTCAATAGTTTGTAGGAATGTACATTACAAGACTAGTAATGATTAGTATTTGATGAAATCATAAAAAGAAATAATAAAATAAAATAAAACAATAGAAGGCAAAAGTGATATCAATGACGATTATGTACAAATCTGACTACAGTGACTCGTGAATTAAAAGTTATGTTCATCTTTTTCAACACTGATTAAAAACAAAGAATTCTGATTTTCATAATTGAACAATTTTCATTTGCAATTTAGTTTGTATGAATATGACTTGAATAGTTTTCAATAAAATCACTAAAAAGGTTTTTTTGTTCGATTAACCGGTTAATCGGTCGAAAGAATTTACGACTAACCGGTTATAAAATTTTGACCGATTGCCATTCCTAATAAAAGTAATAACTAAAACACTGTAAAGAAGTAAACACTGTAAATAAGTAAACTCTGTAAAGAAGTAAACTCTGTATAGAAGTAAACACTGTAAAGAATTAAACACTGTATAGAAGTAAACACTGTATAGAAGTAAACACTGTATAGAAGTAAACACTGTAAAGAAGTAAACACTGTATAGAAGTAAACACTGTATAGAAGTAAACACTGTAAAGAAATAAACACTGTATAGAAGTAAACACTGTAAAGAAGTAAACACTGTAAAGAAGTAAACACCGTATAGAAGTAAACACCGTATAGAAGTAAACTCTGTATAGAAGTAAACACTGTATAGAAGTAAACACTGTAAAGAAGTAAACACCGTATAGAAGTAAACACTGTAAAGAAGTAAACACTGTATATAAGTAAACACTGTATAGAAGTAAACACTGTAAAGAAGTAAACACCGTATAGAAGTAAACTCTGTATAGAAGCAAACACTGTATAGAAGTAAACACTGTAAAGAAGTAAACACTGTATAGAAGTAAACACTGTATAGAAGTAAACACTGTATAGAAGTAAACACCGTATAGAAGTAAACACTGTATAGAAGTAAACTCTGTATAGAAGTAAACACTGTATAGAAGTAAACACCGTATAGAAGTAAACACTGTAAAGAAGTAAACACTGTAAAGAAGTAAACACTGTATAGAAGTAAACACTGTATAGAAGTAAACACCGTATAGAAGTAAACACTGTATAGAAGTAAACTCTGTATAGAAGTAAACACTGTATAGAAGTAAACACCGTATAGAAGTAAACACTGTAAAGAAGTAAACACTGTAAAGAAGTAAACACCGTATAGAAGTAAACTCTGTATAGAAGTAAACACTGTATAGAAGTAAACACTGTATAGAAGTAAACACTGTAAAGAAGTAAACACTGTAAAGAAGTTGTTGTTTGTTGTTTTTTTTATTTATAGTCACCTGAGCAATTTTTCAGCTATCCGGCGACTGTCACTATTACCGGTGACGGGGCTGCAAATTTAGACCTATGCTTAGCACTAATTGCTTTTAGCAGTGAGGGTTCTTTTACGTGCCACACCTGCTGCGACACGGGACCTCCGTTTATAAGGTCCCATCCGAAAGACCCGTGACTCTCACTTCGTAATGCCGAGCTCTTGGCGAAGTAGCAATCACTACCTATTTTAACGTCTTAGGTTTGACGCGGCCGGCCCGAGCGGCGCTCGAACTCACGACCTTCCGTTCACGAGGCGAGAGCTCTACCACTGAGCCACCGTGATCGGTCACTGCAAAGAAGTAAACACCGTATAGAAGTAAACACGCGAGAGCTCTACCACTGAGCCACCGTGATCGGTCACTGCAAAGAAGTAAACACCGTATAGAAGTAAACACTGTATAGAAGTAAACACTGTAAATAAGTAAACACCGTATAGAAGTAAACACCGTATAGAAGTAAACACCGTAAAGAAGTAAACTCTGTATAGAAGTAAACACTGTAAAGAAGTAAACACTGTAAAGAAGTAAACACTGTAAAGAAGTAAACACTGTATAGAAGTAAACACTGTAAAGAAGTAAACACTGTATAGAAGTAAACACTGTATAGAAGTAAACACTGTATAGAAGTAAACACTGTATAGAAGTAAACTCTGTATAGAAGTAAACTCTGTATAGAAGTAAACACTGTAAAGAAGAAAACACTGTATAGAAGTAAACTCTGTATAGAAGTAAACACTGTAAAGAAGTAAACACCGTAAAGAAGTAAACACTGTATAGAAGTAAACACTGTAAAGAAGTAATAATAATAATAATAATAATAAATTCTTTATTTAGATAGGATAGCACAATTAGTATTACATACTAGTTCACATCGTGGTCCTGTATACACTGTATAGAAGTAAACACTGTATAGAAGTAAACACCGTAAAGAAGTAAACACTGTATAGAATTAAACACTGTATAGAAGTAAACACTGTATAGAAGTAAACACTGTCTAGAAGTAAACACTGTAAAGAAGTAAAGTCTGTAGAGAAGTAAACACCGTATAGAAGTAAACACTGTATAGAAGTAAACACCGTATAGAAGTAAACACCGTATAGAAGTAAACTCTGTATAGAAGTAAACACTGTATAGAAGTAAACACTGTAAAGAAGTAAACACTGTAAAGAAGTAAACACTGTAAAGAAGTAAACACTGTATAGAAGTAAACACTGTAAAGAGGTAAACACTGTATAGAAGTAAACACTGTAAAGAAGTAAACACTGTATAGAAGTAAACTCTGTATAGAAGTAAACTCTGTATAGAAGTAAACACTGTAAAGAAGTAAACACTGTAAAGAAGTAAACACTGTATAGAAGTAAACACTGTATAGAAGTAAACACTGTAAAGAAGTAAACACTGTATAGAAGTAAACACTGTAAAGAAGTAAACACTGTATAGAAGTAAACTCTGTATAGAAGTAAACACTGTATATAAGTAAACACTGTAAAGAAGTAAACACTGTAAAGAAGTAAACACTGTATAGAAGTAAACACTGTATAGAAGTAAACACTGTAAAGAAGTAAACACTGTAAAGAAGTAAACACTGTATAGAAGTACACACTGTATAGAAGTAAACACTGTAAAGAAGTAAACACTGTATAGAAGTAAACACTGTATAGAAGTAAACACTGTATAGAAGTAAACTCTGTATAGAAGTAAACACTGTATAGAAGTAAACACTGTAAAGAAGTAAACACTGTATATAAGTAAACACTGCAAAGAAGTAAACACTGTATAGAAGTAAACTCTGTATAGAAGTAAACACCGTATAGAAGTAAACTCTGTATAGAAGTAAACACTGTAAAGAAGTAAACACTGTAAAGAAGTAAACACTGTATAGAAGTAAACACTGTATAGAAGTAAACACTGTATAGAAGTAAACACTGTATAGAAGTAAACACTGTATATAAGTAAACACTGTAAAGAAGTAAACACTGTAAAGAAGTAAACACTGTAAAGAAGTAAACACTGTAAAGAAGTAAACACTGTAAAGAAGTAAACACTGTATAGAAGTAAACTCTGTATAGAAGTAAACACTGTATAGAAGTAAACACTGTATAGAAGTAAACACTGTAAAGAAGTAAACACTGTATAGAAGTAAACACTGTAAAGAAGTAAACACTGTATAGAAGTAAACACTGTAAAGAAGTAAACACTGTATAGAAGTAAACTCTGTATAGAAGTAAACACTGTAAAGAAGTAAACACTGTAAAGAAGTAAACACTGTATAGAAGTAAACACTGTATAGAAGTAAACACTGTAAAGAAGTAAACACTGTATAGAAGTAAACACTGTATAGAAGTAAACACTGTAAAGAAGTAAACACTGTAAAGAAGTAAACACTGTATAGAAGTAAACACTGTAAAGAAGTAAACACTGTATAGAAGTAAACACTGTAAAGAAGTAAACACTGTATATAAGTAAACACTGTAAAGAAGTAAACACTGTAAAGAAGTAAACACTGTAAAGAAGTAAACACTGTATAGAAGTAAACTCTGTATAGAAGTAAACACTGTATAGAAGTAAACACTGTAAAGAAGTAAACACTGTATATAAGTAAACACTGCAAAGAAGTAAACACTGTATAGAAGTAAACTCTGTATAGAAGTAAACACCGTATAGAAGTAAACTCTGTATAGAAGTAAACACTGTAAAGAAGTAAACACTGTAAAGAAGTAAACACTGTATAGAAGTAAACACTGTATAGAAGTAAACACTGTATAGAAGTAAACACTGTATAGAAGTAAACACTGTAAAGAAGTAAACACTGTATATAAGTAAACACTGTAAAGAAGTAAACACTGTAAAGATGTAAACACTGTAAAGAAGTAAACACTGTATAGAAGTAAACACTGTAAAGAAGTAAACACTGTATAGAAGTAAACACTGTATAGAAGTAAACACTGTATATAAGTAAACACTGTAAAGAAGTAAACACTGTATAGAAGTAAACTCTGTATAGAAGTAAACACTGTATAGAAGTAAACACTGTAAAGAAGTAAACACTGTATAGAAGTAAACACTGTAAAGAAGTAAACACTGTAAAGAAGTAAACACTGTATAGAAGTAAACACTGTATAGAAGTAAACACTGTAAAGAAGTAAACACTGTATATAAGTAAACACTGTAAAGAAGTAAACACTGTATAGAAGTAAACACTGTATAGAAGTAAACTCTGTATAGAAGTAAACACTGTAAAGAAGTAAACACTGTATATAAGTAAACACTGTAAAGAAGTAAACACTGTATAGAAGTAAACACTGTATAGAAGTAAACACTGTATAGAAGTAAACACTGTAAAGAAGTAAACACTGTATAGAAGTAAACACTGTAAAGAAGTAAACACTGTATAGAAGTAAACACTGTAAAGAAGTAAACACTGTACACTGTAAAGAAGTAAACACTGTATAGAAGTAAACACTGTATAGAAGTAAACACTGTATAGAAGTAAATAATTCATTTTGCAGGAAGTGTACGTAATTTTCACAAAAATCTATCAGCGGTCGCATTTCTTTTTCGGCTCTTTTTTCGATTTATTTTTTCGTAATTTCAAACATATTCCAGTATTGCAACAATAATTGAAACTTTAAAAAGGTTTGGACTGTCCATAAAAAAAAAAAAAAAATACGGATTTTTGCAGGAAAGTAACTCCCACAAGAACTGCATCACAGCACCAAAAATAAAAAATAAAAAATCAGATATATAGTTTAATGATGCCGCTGTGACGTCTTTATACGTTTTTATACAAAAGTCTTGATGCAGGAAGGAGATTTAAATTCAATATCTAGCTCATTCAATTATACATGATTAAATCTGCAAAATGAATATACAGCATTGATACATACAAAATAGAATTATTCAACAAACGTAATGACAAAGATTTCATAAAATGTCACAAAATTTTGATAAAATTTCTGTTTCACTTTTTTCCAAAAAAAAAAATCGAAGATTAATTTTAATCAATGAAATTAAAATCCTTAATATCGAGACAGAGACCTGAAAGTGTACATTAGATGAAGCTTACTTCGAAATCTCAAAAATATTTCCTCTAGACATACTAAATCCTTTTCAAAATATGAAAACATTTACTTATCAGTTAGTACTAAAATATCCAGAATTTTTGGTATCAGATAGATTTGTTATGTGAGCACAATGGAATAGAAAATAGTACAAGATCTTCCATTATTTTCTTCTTAAAAAATTCTCAGCAAAATCTGTAGTATCTTCCAAATATTGTATATATTGCAATAAATTACTACGTCTTTAGATTTAGAAGCATGCAGAAGAGATTTTATAATTTAACCACGTTGTTGTAAAAATGAAGTTTTGATGCACATAATAAAATTCATAAGACCTGCAAATACTTGAAAAACTTTCATCTTCAAGGTGCATGATAGAAGCAGTGAAATAGCTGATTATTAAAACAGAGCATATACTGGTGACGGTGGTTCAGTGAGAGCATATACTGGTGACGGTGGTTCAGTGAGAGCATATACTGGTGACGGTGGTTCAGTGAGAGCATATACTGGTGACGGTGGTTCAGTGAGCATGTAATTGTGTTTTTAACGCACCCGGTGCACTTTAAAAAAGAAATTCCATAGGACGCGAAGAAATAATGCCGTAGCAACGAGAGAGAGAGAGAGAGAGAGAGAGAGAGAGAGAGAGAGAGAGAGAGAGAGACAGACTGTGTGTGTGTCTGCTTGTGTGTGTGTCTGCGTGTGTGTGTATCTGTGTGTGTGTGTCTGCGTGTGTGTGTCTGTGTGTGTGTTCGTAAATCTAGAATTATAGATACTGGCCTTAATTCTGATTTTCTGGTGTATTGAAATCATTTGTCGATTTTCTTACTTCTACATTATTTTGATTCTTAAAATTGAATTTTTCGACATTTTTCTGACAAACTTAAATCATGACAGAACACATTGATTATCTTCGTTGTCCCTCCTGCATAGCAATTCTACGCGTAGTATAGAATATGTTAATTTGGCGTACTTCTCTCACAGCGTGTTTATCTTGTTTGTTAACGTCTCATTATGAGACTTTCGTACAATATCTACTACAGTGTATATCTATTCATATGAGTCCGTCTGAGACACTAACAAGCTACATCACAGAAGTCCGTTCCACAGTACTTTACTATAGTCTGTTATTAATTTAGTACACTGTTCTCTAAGCCCACTTTGATGTTGTTAGTTTGTATATGGTACAACTACTGAAGCATGCAGTTAACACAAACAAAATATTATGAATACACAATCGGCATTACCGTCTACGGAAGATAATAGAAGCCAGTCCAATACACAACACGGTCCCTCCAGATAAGCAGACCCATGTCCAAGTTGTCAGACCTGTCATCCCTTCTGAAAACAATCCCCAGCGCCTCGTCAGTCACCTAACCCTGCACGATGTCCTATAAAAATATGGCGCGGTTTGCAGTTCTTTCATTTTTCGGGTCAGCGATTAGGAACATGAATGAGAAGAAGTAATTAGAATAATAATGATAAAAACAAAATAAAACATGAGACATCGCGCAACTTCTTCCAACTGTTGTGACGTCATTTGTTTATTCTAAGAACGTATTTGTGCCTGCCACAGCTTGCCGTGGTGTGAGCATCACCGTCAAACACGGGGTAAACAAATAGAACATGCGACTTTTTAAAAAGAAATGTTGAAACTTCAAATACTTCAATTTTACGACTAAAATAATGTATAGATTTGAAAAATAAGATATTCTAACCTAAAGAGTTATCTCTCAGGCACGTGGAACGGGTGGTGGGGGCATTATATATATATATATATATATATATATATATATATATATATACGTAATTTGTAGTGCAAATAAAACAAATTGGGTGTTTTGCCTCCCTCCCCCCTTTCCCTACAGCCACTTTATGATTTTATGACAATAATAGTGAATGCGATGAAAGCCACTTACCAAGCAGAAAAGAAAATGCTACTTTTGGAAGCAGTCAGGTACAATACTCTCTCTCTCTTTATACACACACACACACACACATACACACATAATAACACACACACACACACACACACACACGCACATATATATATACACACACATACACACACACACACACACACACACACACACACACACACACACACACACACATACACACACACACACACACACACACACACACACACACACACACACACACACACACACACACACACACACACACACACACACACACACACACGTGTAACACGTTAACATTATATTTTTGTACGAAAATTTACTGTTTGGTACAAGAAACCACACTGAAAACATTGCTGTGGTTGAAATTTGTGAAATATAGCTTAATCCACTCCTTGCATTTTTGCTTATCAAATGAACACCTTCCTTTACACACGGTCAACTGAACACTCTGACCATACTGTTAACAAATCGCTTTGTTGCAGAAAGGAGGGAAAAACAAACAAAACAACAATAACAAAATAAACACACAAAACAAATCCTCCACTTAATTAAACACGACCGATATACGCAATCTACCAAACGAGTATAGCACACGAAAACAACCAAACACGTGAGAAAAATATTATCGATGCATGGTTTTTTTGATTGTCGATATCGTTTTGTAAATTGTGAACAGTCTACGAAAAGGGGTAGACGTGAACTTGAACCGAAATTGTTTTTTGTTATTATATATTTTTATTCCATTTTTAATATGTATTTTATTTACTCTAAGACCAAACCAGACACGTAAAACGAGAGTGGAAAAGGGGGGGTGGGGGGGGGGTCCGACTTTCTATTGTCGTCCATTATTCCTTTGTGTTTACTTAGTGATTTCCAAATGCAAAGTAAGACATAATGGCTGACTGACCATCCCTTTTTTTTTAAATTTCGTTTTATATTTTTGTATTATAGGGATTTGAATTTCGTTTTATATTTTTGTATTATAGGGATTTAAATTTTGTTTATTTTTGCATTATAGGGATTTAAGTTTCGTTTTATATATTTGCATTATAGGGATTTAAAGTTTGTTTTATATTTTTGTATTATAGGGATTTAAATTTTGTTTATTTTTGCATTATAGGGATTTAAGTTTCGTTTTATATATTTGCATTATAGGGATTTAAAGTTTGTTTTATATTTTTGTATTATAGGGATTTAAAGTTTGTTTCATATTTTTGTATTATAGGGATTTAAATTGTTTTATATTTTTGTATTATAGGGATTTAAAGTTTGTTTCATATTTTTGTATTATAGGGATTTAAAGTTTGTTTCATATTTTTGTATTATAGGGATTTAAATTGTTTTATATTTTGCATTATAGGGATTTAAAGTTTGTTTCATATTTTTGTATTATAGGGATTTAAATTTTGTTTTATATTTTCGTATTATAGGGATTTAAAGTTTGTTTCATATTTTGTATTATAGGGATTTAAATTGTTTTATATTTTTGCATTATAGGGATTTAAATTTCGTTTTATATATTTGTATTATAGGGATTTAAATTGTTTTATATTTTTGCATTATAGGGATTTAAATTTCATTTTATATTTTTGCATTATAGGGATTTAAATTTTGTTTTATATTTTTGCATTATAGGAATCTAAAGTTTGTTTCATATTTTTGCATTATAGGGATTTAAATTTTGTTTTATATTTTTGCATTATAGGGATTTAAATTTTGTTTTATATTTTTGCATTATAGGGATTTAAATTTTGTTTTATATTTTTGCATTATAGGGATTTAAAGTTTGTTTCATATTTTTGCATTATAGGGATTTAAATTTTGTTTTATATTTTTGCATTATAGGGATTTAAAGTTTGTTTCATATTTTTGCATTATAGGGATTTAAAGTTTGTTTCATATTTTTGCATTATAGGGATTTAAAGTTTGTTTCATATTTTTGCATTATAGGGATTTAAAGTTTGTTTCATATTTTTGCATTATAGGGATTTAAAGTTTGTTTCATATTTTTGTATTATAGGGATTTAAAGTTTGTTTCATATTTTTGTATTATAGGGATTTAAATTGTTTTATATTTTGCATTATAGGGATTTAAAGTTTGTTTCATATTTTTGTATTATAGGGATTTAAATTTTGTTTTATATTTTCGTATTATAGGGATTTAAAGTTTGTTTCATATTTTGTATTATAGGGATTTAAATTGTTTTATATTTTTGCATTATAGGGATTTAAATTTCGTTTTATATATTTGTATTATAGGGATTTAAATTGTTTTATATTTTTGCATTATAGGGATTTAAATTTCATTTTATATTTTTGCATTATAGGGATTTAAATTTTGTTTTATATTTTTGCATTATAGGAATCTAAAGTTTGTTTCATATTTTTGCATTATAGGGATTTAAATTTTGTTTTATATTTTTGCATTATAGGGATTTAAAGTTTGTTTCATATTTTTGCATTATAGGGATTTAAATTTTGTTTTATATTTTTGCATTATAGGGATTTAAAGTTTGTTTCATATTTTTGCATTATAGGGATTTAAAGTTTGTTTCATATTTTTGCATTATAGGGATTTAAAGTTTGTTTCATATTTTTGCATTATAGGGATTTAAAGTTTGTTTCATATTTTTGCATTATAGGGATTTAAATTGTTTTATATTTTTGCATTATAGGGATTTAAAGTTTGTTTCATATTTTTGCATTATAGGGATTTAAAGTTTGTTTCATATTTTTGCATTATAGGGATTTAAATTTTGTTTTATATTTTTGCATTATAGGGATTTAAAGTTTGTTTCATATTTTTGCATTATAGGGATTTAAAGTTTGTTTTATATTTTTGCATTATAGGGATTTAAAGTTTGTTTCATATTTTTGCATTATAGGGATTTAAATTGTTTTATATTTTTGCATTATAGGGATTTAAAGTTTGTTTCATATTTTTGCATTATAGGGATATGGAAAGATAGGGAAGGGTACCATACATTATCATTTACAAAGTACTCAATGTTGCCGGTGGTTTCATAGCCCCATAACACAAAGCAGATATTCATCAATTATTTGTTTGCTGTATAAGTGCAGAAATTTGAAAATATATAAGAATATTGCAGAAAAGATAAAACGAAAGCATTCATAGATCAATTCCTTTTAATTCATGGGCTGAATATTGTAACAAATCTGCGATATACCTGAGTCCTAACAGACACTTTTCCATTTGTTTGAGCATTCCAGGTCTCTAGAACGCAGCGGAACTATAAAATCCACCCATTCGCAAATAAATTTTGAAATATTACTCTGCTTTGTTAAAAATAGAATAGATCCCAACATTTTTTACGTTTGTCAATGCTGTATAGGACTACGTACAGTGTAATTCGGCCCAAGAATATAAATAAATATAACCAATAAAAAACCATGTAGTATACTGCACATTAAAGACCTCAAATGTGCATTTATAATATTATATTACTTTTTTCATTTTTTAATTATTTTTTTTAGTTACTCTTGGCATTAAAAAAAATGATATCTTTGTGAAATCATTTTGAATTACTTTCACAAAAAAGATAACATTTTCATGAAAATTCTGTGAACATGTATTTACAATGGCCTTCCAGAAAACGATAAAAAGTATGGACTCTTTAAAAATTGAGATTGTCAATCCAGTTTACATAACTTTTGAACCATGATTTGTTCCCGATGGTTCATATTGCTACAAAATTATCGATATGATATTATGTCAATTTTATCTTTCATTTCATTTTAAAATATGAGAACAAAACTGTTTAAAAAAGGGGATGGAGCCCCCAAAAATCATGATTTTGCTTCATTTTACTTTTTGGTATGGATTTAACTCCTAAAATTTTATCAATATGTCTTACAATGATTAACTTCAACTCAAATAATTGAATATACTTAATCATTTGAAGATATCAATTTAGTATTGCGTGCATAAAATCAATTATTTTTCTCATCAATTTTAATTGATGCACACATCCATTATTTGTGAAAAATAATTTAGAGCTCGGTATGAATTTGATTTTTTTAAAATAGTGTTGCTATTGAATTGAGGATTGTAATAATAAATTACTGCTCTGTTCCACCAGTGTGCATCAGTTCAATTGTTGGTGTCATTAATTCATTTGAAGAAACCAGTCATTCCAATTACTACCTGCATCAATTCAACTGAATAAATAATTTTATCCATAAGTCAATTCATGATCATTCAGAATTGAAGATTATTAATAATTATTTGAGGAGATCTTTTATAGAAGTGTTGTGCACATCAAATGAATGAATGGTATCTTCAAATAATTTAAGATATTTTCATTTACTTAACTTTATGTGTAATTTGGCGCTCCATAGAAAACTGTCCTTAGCGGATTCATGTGCTGTCCAAACCAAACCATCAAACCAGCTCATGACACAGATAAATCTCATCATAAATGTGATAAACACACAGATAAATCTCATCATAAATGTGATAAACACACAGATAAATCTCATCATAAATGTGATAAACACAGATAAATCTCATCATAAATGTGATAAAGACACAGATAAATCACATCATAAATGTGATAAACACAGATAAATCTCACCATAAATGTGATAAACACACAGATAAATCTCATCATAAATGTGATAAACACAGATAAATCTCATCATAAATGTGATAAACACAGATAAATCTCATAATAAATGTGATAAACACACAGATAAATCTCATAATAAATGTGATAAACACACAGATAAATCTCACCATAAATGTGATAAACACAGATAAATCTCATCATAAATGTGATAAACACACAGATAAATCTCATCATAAATGTGATAAACACACAGATAAATCTCACCATAAATGTGATAAACACACAGATAAATCTCACCATAAATGTGATAAACACACAGATAAATCTCATCATAAATGTGATAAACACAGATAAATCTCATCATAAATGTGATAAACACACAGATAAATCTCACCATAAATGTGATAAACACACAGATAAATCTCATAATAAATGTGATAAACACACAGATAAATCTCACCATAAATGTGATAAACATACAGATAAATCTCATCATAAATGTGATAAACACAGATAAATCTCATCATAAATGTGATAAACACAGATAAATCTCATCATAAATGTGATAAACACACAGATAAATCTCATCATAAATGTGATAAACACAGATAAATCTCATCATAAATGTGATAAACACACAGATAAATCTCACCATAAATGTGATAAACACACAGATAAATCTCACCATAAATGTGATAAACACACAGATAAATCTCATCATAAATGTGATAAACACAGATAAATCTCATCATAAATGTGATAAACACAGATAAATCTCATCATAAATGTGATAAACACACAGATAAATCTCATCATAAATGTGATAAACACACAGATAAATCTCATCATAAATGTGATAAACACACAGATAAATCTCACCATAAATGTGATAAACACACAGATAAATCTCACCATAAATGTGATAAACACACAGATAAATCTCACCATAAATGTGATAAACACACACTTCAATGTGTTGGAAAAATAAAGATCAGGTGGGGCACATATGTAGCCACTTTGATTTTAATTCCTCCAGAAGATGTAGTTTCTTTAAGAATTTTTTTTTCTCATTGAGAACAAGTGAAAATTAAAACTTTTTAACAATATTTTGAAATTGATTTATCATCCCTCAGGGATGTCAGTTTTCAAAGATTTCTAAACTGTTAAGAATCAGTCACTAGTTGTCCATGCGAATCAACTCATAATAATCATTTCACTACCATATAGATTCTATTTGAAATTTTGAATTGATACCATTTAGAAACCACAAACCAAAATGATAAACCAAAGTTCAAATTGAACACCAACGAAGCAGTTATACACAATCTTCAGTTCATGCATTACGGAATTTCTGAAGACATTTGAATGATTCTAAGTGTTTAATGTCTCATGTCACATGTAGCAAGGTCTTTTATTCTCATCTACTATATTACATTATAGAGGATATTACAATTGGTATAAACATATACATCATATATGTAATTGCATGTGCCAGACAAGAAGCCAACAGGCCTTAACGGTCACCTGGCTATCATATCCCATACCGAGACCTGTCGAGGAGTCTCGTATTTGTATTTAAGCCTCATTCCAGAATTTTAAATCAGACCATATTTCTCTGACCAAGGTGCAATTTTTGTACATTTCACAATTTTGGTAGAGGGCTTCATGGACATAATAACCTTTTCTCCCACATATGCGAGAGTAGATAAGATTTTTTTTTTTAAAAAGCAACTTTCGTTTTTCTTTCAGTTTTGGCCCCAACCATGAGGCAATGATAGTAAACTTCACAATTTACATTCCTCTCATACCCTAACCCTAACCCTAACCCTTACCCTAACAGTTTTTGCCCTGCCCCTAGTGTTCCATGATAGCAGGAGCCCTGAAAGTTTTGTGCCCTCCTTGTTTCAAAGATGCTTCAAGTAAAGTTTTGTCAGAATTGGAATGGTAATTATCAAAAGGAAGTTAAAAATGTTCAATTGTTAACAGATTTACATGTAATCACTGACCATACTGGCCCCACCTTTATACTAAAACCCCTATCCCCCGGAATTATGAAATTTACAGTTTTGGTAAAGGGCTACCTGCTCTATCTAAATATCCATTTAGTTTCAATTTCGTAGCTTTAAGGATGTTTTCTACATGTTTTAAACTTAAAAACTATATACCCCACCCAGGGGTCAGAATCTCTACCCCAGGGATCATAAAATTTTCAATTTTGGTAGAGGCCTTCCTGCTCTACATTACTTTTCATTTAGTTTTTCTTTCAAATGTGCAGTTCTAAAGATGAAGATTTTTGAAAATTGTTCACTTTTTGACAGTTTTGGCCCTGCCCCTAGCGCCCCAGGGGGGACTCTTGGAACTTACAATTTATGTCCGCCTTGTCCCAGAGATGCTTCATACCAAATTTAAAAAGAATTGGAATGATAGTTATCAAAGAATTAGAAATGTTTAATTGTTAATGCACCCCGGATGTTGCACGACACCAAACACAGACCAATTGCAATAGGTCACCTGAGTTTACTCATGTATACATACATGTGCAATTCAACCACAGCCATATCAACAAATCTGCAAATTCACAGCATATATATATATATATATATATATATATATATATATATATATATATATATATATAAAGGAGGTATACTACACTGTCATAATGGCTGGCTTCCTTTTAAGCATGAATGGAAATATAAATATCCGCTAAATTTGTCTATTCCAACTGTATTTAATTACACGTGTACCTAGTTGAGTAGCCTAGCAGGATAGGTCACAGGTTTAAGTTCAGCTGGGGTATTGATTTTTTCCCCAGATTACTTTCTACTAAAACTGTATTTTGTGACTACGTAAAATATATTGAAAGTAATTGTTCATATCCTCCACTTTTCACCCATATCAAATTTCTCTGGTGTAGCATTCCTCCTTGATACATTTAATAAATTGAATGTAGTCCTTTGATCTAGTAACCAACAAAGATGGATTCATATGATAACACATGTATTGGTAAAAGAAAACAAGAGGCTCATGGGCCACATTGCTCACCTGTGTCATCTTGGGCTATATCTTAAAATTTTCCTTATATATTTGATCCCTTGTTGTGGAACCACTCTATTCCTGGAGGCCATGAGTTTAACATACTTGCATCTGCACTATGTCAGAAAGCTGCCATATAAATGGAACATTTCTGACCTGTGATTCTTAAGATTTTAGAAAAAAATTTCCTGCATATTAGAATGTAAAACTTTGAATCCCTATTATAGTCCCACCCATCCCCAGGGATCATAGTTTTAACAAACATGAATTTGCACTATGTCAGAGAGCTGCCATGTAAATTTGAACTTTACTAGTGAAGTGGTTCTTTAGAAAAAGAGTTTTAAAATTTTTTCGTTAATATGTAAAAATTTGATTTCCTATTGTAGCCCCATTCTACTTTCTGGGGGAGGGTGGCATGATTTTTAACAAATTTGAATCTGCATAATGTAAGGAAGCTGCCACAAAAATTTAAACTTTTCTGGCCCTGTGATTCTTGAGAAGATTTTTTCTTGAGTCCTCCCTATTTTTCTATGTTTGTGATTATTTTCCCTTTGAAGAAGGCATGACCCTTCATTTCAACAAACTTGAAATAACTTTACCTAAGGATGCTTTGTACATAGTTTAGTTGAAATTGGCCAGCTTGTTCTGGAGAAGATTTTAAATAAAATTTGTCAGTGTATTTTTGTTATTGTGCTATTATCTACCCTTGGAGATGGGTGTTGCCATTCATTTACATAAACTGATATCCCCTTCAACCAAAGATGCTCTTTGCCAAGTTTGGTTTAATTTAGCCAGTGGTTCTGGAGAAGTTGAAAATGTAGAAAGTTTGCAGACAGACGGACAGACAACGGGTGATCAGAAAAACTCACTTGAGCTTTCAGGTCAGGTGAACTCAAAAGAATCGAAGAGTTCCACGTCTCAGACAAATGATAAATGTGCAAATATCAAAATAAAAAATATATATATACAAACAATCAATGCTAATCCTGCGCATGTATTGTTCTATTAATAAACTGCACCATTTCCCGTATCAGCCCTAACTATAATCATATCACTAAACTTCCAGTGCCAGACTTCAGGGTATGTGGTGACCTTCACTGTTGATTATGATATATAACATTATCCGACAATTCTGTAAAAAATATTTAAAGAATTTGTTCACAAAACGTCTTCTTAGAGATGGCAATAAATGTATAATTATAGATGAAAATCATGATTTTATTTCTACATAGTGTGTGTGTGTATTGAATGATTAGCTGTCAATATTAAGTAAAAAAAAAAGGTGATACATATAATGAGAAATCTGTCAAAATTACCGCAATATTTTTGCTATATATTTTAGATGAAGGTTGTCCAAATACAAATTTTCACACTCTCAAAGGTGCAAATAGAAATATATACCTTTTTCCAATTTAAGCTTTTTTTTTTTATGAGTTTTGTTTCATCTCCAGTGGACTGGTATTGTTGCAGGGCAGGATCAAGCCTGGCATCGTGCTCTTTGTGATGAATATTGTAATTTCAAGGTTACCTCAAGGCCACATGTTCTCTTTGATGCAAAATTATGTTAAACTGAAATGACAGTGAAGGTTATTTAACAGCCAGCAAGAAATCTAATCAATACACTCAAGCCATACCTATCCCCTACCACTCCTAACTATTCCAATGAAACCACTACACTTGTTTATAATCATAAATATTGTAACTTGTCACAAAGCAATGAAGAGGGTGTTACCAGATAAGATGTATCACCATCTTCAACTTCTTTATATCTGCTCCAGTACTGTAAATTCCTAAATATATGTGAGGAATTTATTATCATGTAACTTCATGAGAAGAAACGCAAAATAAAATTACTCACTTTTATTTTTACATTACTAAAATAAATGCAAAAACTCTTGATCAACAGAACACTAGTAAATTATGTTCTCGAGAGTTGTATGGGTCATTTTGTTATATTAAATACTCGCAAGGAATCTACAGTATCTGACTTTCATGCACGCATGTTATGATGGACCTTATTATGAAATAAGTCTAAAGCCTTTGGACTTTTTTCATGTCTGGGTCATATTTTCCACACAGTGGGGCTAGGACTATCAGGGTTAGGGTTAGGGTTAGGGTCATATTTTCCACACAGTGGGGCTAGGACTATCAAGCTTGGTCATATGTGGCTGCAGGTCTGAAGCTTTCTGGGAAAATACTGGGACAGACCAGATATATTATTTTCCCAGTGAGCTGCAGTTTTACAGCTAGGTCAGTTGATGCATAGGTGTGGTATTACCCAAACATAAGTCACTGTGGCCTCATTTGGAATTTTATGCCAATGGGTAAGCATGTGCACATCTCTAGGGATCATATCTCAAATTTGGGTCACATACATCATACGCTTGGTTTATGATATTACTAAACGAAAAGAAAGTTTTAAACAAGGAATGTTTGTAAAACACATATACATGTATTCCCCCTCTGCTGTATATCTGTACTCATGAAAAGGTTTATATGTATCCCAATGAGTGCTGGAAGCAATATTCCCCTCTTTTGAACACCAATAACATAGTGCATTGATTCTTATAGCTGACATCAAATGCCTAGAGTACATCCCTGCACTTTGTAATCTTTTGAACTGAAAATCCTCAATAATCAGGTCTCCAATACTAGTGACCAACCCATGCATGAAACTTTACTACATAATTGAAGAAAAGGCTTCTCAAGACCTGAAAATCATTAGGGATCATCTTCTACTTAGAATCGACCCACATATAAAATATAATAATTGAGGAAAAGATTCCCAAGATATTGGGAGGACACCAATTGTATTGAGTAGTACACTGCATCTATAGTGAATCAATGGGGGTCTCTGTAACTACTAATGACAAACCCCTGTATGGTGACTTTTGACCTTTTGACCTGAAGTCAATACGGGCAATTTACTACCAATGCCTAGCCTCTTTATGAAATACATGTATCATCACTATCAAACACAAGCATTTCAAGATAATGGGTAGACACTAATTTTGCAGAGTACTTAACTGAGCAGGAGTCCCATGGGGATCCGTGTTGTTAGAATAGATCCTTGCTTGTTGTAAGAGGCGACTAAATGGGGCAGTCCTTTGGACAAGACCATAAAAACTGAGGCCCCGTGTCACAACAGGTGTGGCACAATAAAGATCCCTCCCTGCTCAAAGGTTTTAAGTGCCGAGCATAGGCCTAAATTTTGCAGCCTTTCACCGGCAATGGCGACGTCTCCATATGAGTGAAAGATTCTCAGTCGGAATGATAAACAATATACAACCCACCAACTGACTAGGTGACATTTGACCTTTTGACCTGAGTATTAATAGGCATCCTAAGAAATATTATTACAATGAAGTGAATGGTTCTCAAGAAATTGAGTAGAAAACATGTAGTCTATCAACCGTCATTGTGAGAGACTGTCAAGCACAAAGCAAAATGCCCCTCTTTTTCTTTGAAGGGAGGTGTAAAATTGTCTCAGATTTGAAAACGCTCCAAATTGCACCCCTCCCCTTAATGTACTGCATTAAAAGCAGGAACATAGACATTATGAACTGTGCTTTGTGCATTGAGGAAAAAGAAATAAAAGAGAATCGACATAGATGAGACCAGTGTCATTGTTGTACATGCATGTGATACAAAAACAATGACTGTTATGCTGAAGTATCAGTTGGAGAGTGAACATACCCTTGTACATGAAAATAGGTACAAAATATTCCTCTTTGATCCATTGTAAATTGCAAGAAAATAATAGATCTCTGGGTCAGAACGATATGGACATCATTAAATGATAATGAAGTACTATACAGAATTCAAGGCTATCCCATTAGTAATATAGGAAAAGAAGTGTTCACAAGCTACGTTGTACTCTCCACCCCTCCTAGATCCACTATAACTTTAAGGATAACATTTGGACCTTCTTGTCTCAGCAATATGCACATCTGCAAATGACAATGAAGCATTGTACAAAGTTTTAAGCCAACCAGGTAACTCATATTGAGAAATATTCAGAAGCTTTACACACTACATCCCTCTTAGATTCACTTTAACTTTTAAGAAAATAATTGTATCCTGATTCCTTTGTCCCAGTAATATATGCACACCTATAGAGCCAATGAAGTATCATACAAAGCCTCAAGTCTATATGATAAGCAATAGATGGTGGTCATATCAAGTATGAAAACAAGACATAATATGCAATTAATTTCAGCCACATATAATCCATATTTAGATTCTCATCCCTGCCTGCCATTATTAAAATGTCATGCCTAATTGTTTTTTAGTTAAGATTTTAAAATAAAGTTGAGAGAAAATATTGAGCTTGTATATAAAAAACTTGAAACATTTCAAAGGCCGACTGACATTTTGGCATCTCATGGTATTTGACATGTTTTTATTACAAGAGTATGCAATGTTTTGATGATTGATTGATTGTTTGTCTGTTTTACGTCCCATTGAGAATTTTTTACTCAAAATTTTTTACTCATATTGAGACGTATTTTGATGGTTGCATGTGTAAGGACTATTGCAGTGTGATGTGTACTCAGTCAGGTGACTGCATATATGTAGGCCAAGACAACGGATGTGAAAGAATGCCATGTCCTGTGTTCAAATTTTAAAACTTTATGGAGTTTGCATGTCTTTGACTAGAAGATGATGGCAAACTGAACTGCACAATGTCTAGTGAAATAACTGAATTGACTGATGTTTTATGGTACATTGGAGGTAATTCTGACTCTTTAGCAGACAGGGCATGTCCCATTACTGCAGTCCTTGCATATTTGAAATAAATCACTTTCAAAAGAAAAAATGGCAGACTGTTCAACTTCTGTGTTACATTAAAATGTACTTCAAAATCACTAAACAACAATTATAATGCTGTGAGGAGCATGTGTTATAACAGTGCATCTGCTAATTATGAGAGAGAGAGAGAGAGAGAGAGAGAGAGAGAGAGAGAGAGAGAGAGAGAGAGAGAGAGAGAGAGAGAGAGAGAGAGAGAGAGAGAGAGAGAGAGAGAGAGAGAGAGAGAAAGAGAGAGAGAGAGAGAGAGCATTTGGAGTGAAAAGAATAATATAATATAAAATCCTAGTATCCATCCTATCTTTTTTATGAAATCAAGATGAGAATCTAAAAATTAAATTTTATGTGGCCTAAAATATTCTATATACTTACTGATTTCAAACTCTAAAGAAAATTTTATCCATGTGAAGCCATTGTTCTCTATTCATCCTCTGGGGAAGAGAATTCTTTGTGTAATGAGTACACCCTGAAATCTTCTAATCTCATCACAAATCTTAAGATTGTAATTCCGGCAGTTGGCAAGTTATAGTGTAAATTCTGCATAATCACATCTTCTGTACCATTTTACACTCAGCTTAAAGTAACAAAGGCTATCATTTAGTACTGATGTACTGAGGAAGGGTATTGTTTGGAAATGTTTCTCAACATACAGCCTTTCTTCTCATATTCTTAGGGATACTTTACTCATGTTTACATTTCCTTCTTGGAGAACAAAAGATGAAGAGCACTGAAAGATATAAAAGTGATTCAATGAGTTCCATATCGTTTATTGAATGTGATGAATATTATCCAACTTTGCACCCTTGATCATGCATTGTTACATCTGAATGGAAGTCTAAACATCAATGCCTAGAAAAATTAGTTAAATTTTCAGCTTCAAATCTACAATTTTGTTACACATTTTTATATTTTTAATGTAAGATAACTTTGAATGATTTAATAGATGCATTTTTTTTTTGTCTGCACACTTTTGACAACCCTACATAAACATATACAAATATTAGAAAGAATAGTTTAAAAATATTATCTTGTTGTTTACGAATGCCATCACCACTTGCACTGAGAGTATGACAAAAACTATTCTGACATTGTCCCATTGAAATAGAAATGAAATGCACTCCTGAAAAGACAGGGGATTACCCAGAATTGAGTCTACAGAGGGTTGTAATATTTCTGGAATTACATGTAACCAAAAATAAATGTTAAAAATCTTTAGCTCTGAATTTATGCTTAAAATCTGGTCACGATGGCCTAGTGGTAACAGAAGATTTGCTTCTTGATCAGATCAGGGTTTTGTGCCATGCTTGATCAGATCAGGGTTTTGCGCCGTGCTTGATCAGATCAGGGTTTTGCGCCATGCTTGATCAGATCAGGGTTTTGTGCCATGCTTGATCAGATCAGGGTTTTGTGCCATGCTTGATCAGATCAGGGTTTTGCGCCATGCTTGATCAGATCAGGGTTTTGTGCCATGCTTGATCAGATCAGGGTTTTGCGCCATGCTTGATCAGATCAGGGTTTTGCGCCATGCTTGATCAGATCAGGGTTTTGCGCCATGCTTGATCAGATCAGGGTTTTGTGCCATGCTTGCATGTGCCTCTTGGGTGTCAATGTAAGTAGTGACTGTCCCTTGTCAAACACTCAGCATTTAAAAGATAAACTTGCAAGTGTTTCTGATGAGATTTAGTCCATATATGGATTATCGCACACCAGAATATAGACTGAATTCTGTGATTATGGATGTTGGCTTTAATCCACTGCGGGTTTTGGATGATATTACTTCCAAATCTAGCCGACAGTTCCTTAAACTCAAATTTATTAACAAAGGAATTGAGGCTGTCAACATAAGCAACATTCTTCTTCATAAAAAAGTTCAGTCTTGGTTTCCAGAGTATTTCAAGTTCAATTCTACACCTTGTATTTCCTACAGATATACTTCCACTATTGCATCCAAACTATTTAACTACAAACAAACTTTAGAGTGCCTAGATATAGACCATCTTGTACTCAATCCACCTACGTGTTCTTGTTCTTCGTCTTCTTTTACTATAGTCCACAGAATATGCCAGACGATGGGCTAAATCTGAAAAAGAAGAACTTGATACCTTGTCAGAATGGATAAAAAGTATAAGAAGAAGATTAAAATCCCGTATCAGACAGACCAAAACAAAAATGCATACCATCTATCCTTCTGTGTTTAGTAAATCAGAAGTGATAAAAGAGTTAGATAGGTTAGATGAGGAATATGTCTTGGTTCCAGCTGACAAAGCTTGCAACAACATTATATTTATTTGTAAGGATCATTAATACAACTGCATTCTAAATGAACTTGGCATTAATTCCACATTTATTAATTGCACGTATATTCCAACTGCCCTTTCAAAAGATGAAATTCTTCAAAATCATACTTCAGTTTTAAATACATTTAATATATCAGTCAATGAAGTGGATGAATATGAGTTACCATACCTATAATGGATCCTCAAACTCCACAAAAACCCTTACAAAGATAAATTGCTGGATCCAGTAAATGTTCTACCAAGCCCCTATCTTTGCTCCTGACGAAAATATTATGTGAAGGAGAAACATCAAACGTACTGTGCCACTACATATACCAGAAGTGGTGTTAATCAAATGTGGATTCTTAAAAATTCTAAAGAACTTCTTTTGAATTTTATATCACAAAACTTTTCTCGAATTCATAACATTAAAACGAATAATTTTACAACTCTTTACACAACCATACCTCAAGATAAATTAAAGACTAGACTTTTTGACAACATAGACAGTTGTTTTGTGTAAAAAGAAATATTCATATTTAGTGATTGGTCATCCCAAAAATTATTTTGTTAAACACCACTCTGACTCCGAAGTTGATATTAAAAAGATGCTAGAGTTCCTCATTGCCAATATTTTCATAGTATGTGGTGATCAGGTCTTCCAACAGTCTGTTGGAATTCCCATGGGCACGAATTGTGCTCCTTTTTTAGCTGACCTATTTTTATATTCTTATGAAGCAGAATTCATTCAAAAGCTTCTACACAAGAAGAGAAAATCTCTTGCTGTGACCTTCAATTTGACATTTAGATATATTGACAACGTTTTGTCCATTAACAATGATCATTTTCATTCATATGTCGATTCAATATATCCCAGTGAGCTTGAAATAATAGACACCACAAAGTTTTCCATTTCTGCTTCCTACTTAGATATTTTACTTAAAATAGATGCTGGCGACAAACTAACAATTCAATTTTATGACAATCGGGATGATTTCAATTTCTCCATTGTCAACTTCCCTTATTTATGTGATAATACTCTATCATCACCTGCATATGGTGTTTATATCTCCCAACTGATTCGATACGCAAGAGCTTGTTCTGCTAATGATCAGTTTTTAAATTGAGGCGGGCTACTGACAAAGAAGTTGATGTTACAGGGGTTTGTACAGTCTCTTTGTACCGAAATAAATTCAGAGGGGGAAAAAAATCATGTCTTACAACTTGTACAAGTTTTAGACAAATTGATGGACATCATATAGGCATATAAATAGAAGCCGAGTCACCATGTCATTACATTGTAGCTTGATCAACTGATATTTCACATACATAGAACACAGAGGCATTAACTTTTTTTTCTTCATATAAAATTTGACATATATTCTAATATAGAATACAGAGGGTTAATTTGTGATGAGTTCCCGTGTAAAGAGACACCGATAAAAACACATCCACAACATCGTCCTCTTTGTATATATATAAATTACCTTTGTATAGATATAAATTACCTTAGTATATATATAAATTACCTTTGTATATATATAAATTACCTTTGTATATATATAAATTACCTTTCTATATATATATATATATATATATATATATATATATATATATATATATAAAGTACCTTTGTATATATAAGATAAGATAAGATAAGATATTCTTTATTTCCTCCAAATTAATGGAGAGTATATCAAAATCAAACAGTAAATTTATATGAGCTAAACAAGAAAAAACATATTTATATTATGTACAAAATTCACGTTGACAGTTTAGAACTACATATTACGACAGTCAATGACAAAAATCCCTCTGTTTTTGTACAATGTATTAGCAACAGTAATCATTATTTGCTTCCATTTTATGTAAGAGATATTTTGAAAGCTTGTATCTTCAACACAACCAATTAATGATAAATACTGTCTTTCATAATCTTGGCATTCAAACAAAACGTATTCTTCGACACTGAGTATTTGTAATATATTTTCAAGCATAGTCTCTCTATCTTCCAAAAGGTTGAAACAGCTTAACATAAGATGCATATTAAAGTTACGCGTATTTCTATTACTTAAGGGACATAATTTACTGATAATTTTCATTGAAGACACTTGTACCAAGAAATTAATAAAAAGTCTTTTGGATGGTTCGTCTTTTACAATTTGCCATAATCTGTTAGGTCTTAGCTTATTGTGTATTTTACTGAAAAGATGCATAGAATTATCTATGGAACAACACGTTTCCATATTTTAGCTGAAACAACTGGATGGATGTCGGAGTTGTTCACACCAATAGAGTGTAATGAGTGTATTTTCGACCTTGCTGCTTTGCACACTCTTTCTGTCAGTTTGTCACTTTTCATATTTCCTTGGAGAAGGCAGCCGGCATAAATAGTATTATCGGATTGAGGAATTTCGTTGCCAAAAAGGGTAATGACAAAAGACACAGAACATTTATGAGTTTGGTTAAAAACAATAGAAATACTCTTAGAAGGATTGTAATGCAGTCTCCAAGTAAAAGCAAACTTTTCTACATGGTTTAGTAAACGTTGCAGGGAGGTTGGTGAATAGCTTAATAAGACAGTGTCATCTGCTAACAAAATACCTGGAATATGATTGTCACCCAGTATAAGATCGTTGTTAGTTTTACATATTTCGTGTAACAAATCATTCATATACACAAGAAACATAAATGCTCTGAGGACTCTACCTTGTCCAACACCTTGTGATGTTTTGAAAAGTTTGGAGTTTAAACCACCAAAGGATATAAAACATTTGCTGTCATCATACCAATATTTTATGATTTGCGATAGTCTTGTGTTAACGTTAAGGTGATACAATTTATATAATAAAGCATTGTGCCAAATTCTGTCGAAAGCTTTTTCGTTATCTAAGAATGCACAAAATACTGGAGACCCTTTACCCACATAGTAGTTAACAATTTCCTTCAAAAAATAACAAGCTGGAATGGCACCATGGCCATTCCTAAATCCAAACTGTAGTTCATGAGGGCATGATATATCTTTTTGTGTGAAACCATCTTCGATTCTTGATAGTATTATTTTTTCAAATAATTTACTAACAACAGAAGTCAACGTAATCCCCCTGTAGTTCGTAGGGTTACACTTATCCTTATTTTTGCCTTTGTATAAAGATATAATTTTTCCAACTTTGAAGATCTCAGGTACGTACTTTTCTTTAACTATAGCATTAAATAATAGACACAATTTTTCAACAAGTGTGTTTCCACTGTACATAAGATGTTCATTTGTAAGGAAATCCGGTCCAGGGGCTTTTCCTTTGGAAAATTGTTTAATTTTGTGTTCGATTTCTTGTGCAGTTATGGCGTCTGTTTCTGCAACAACAGTATCGTGGCGGTTCAGATAAGCATCGATGTTCTCTACAGTTTTGTCTATGTGGTTCTTGAATCCCTCATCAAACTTTTTAGGGTGATACTCTTCGTTAGCAAGATCAGAGTAATATGCCTGCCAAAGATTGCACATATCAGTGGTGTTTTCTGCAATGAGGTCTTTATATTTCAATTTCGAAGGTAGTGTTGTATTTCTTCTTATTTTTCCATGCAGTTTTATAAAACGTTCCTATGTCAATTTCCGCTGCTTTTTCAATTTCATCAAAGACTGAATGGTTCCAGTCTTTTTGTGGAAGTCGATGCATTTTCCTGAATTCACGTTTTGCATTTTTGTATTTTACACATGATTTCTTGTGTATATCTCTTGGTGAACCTTCAAATTTCCAGATCCTTCTTGAGCGCCGCATTTCGTAATGGGCGATATTTAGTTTTGCTTTTTTCCAGTAGGGCTTTAGGTGTGGATTAAATTTTCCATATGGTATATGGTCATCATATATATACACACATACAAGGTAATTTATATTTATATATATACAAAGGTAAGTTATATATATACAAAGGTAAGTTATATATATATACAAATATACAAAGGCAATTTATATATTTATACTAAGGTAATTTATATATATATATATATATATATACAAAGGTAAGTTATATATATATATATATATATATATATATATAGGTAATTTATATATATATATATATATATATATACAAAGGTACTTTATATATATATGTATATATATATATATATATACACAGGTAATTTATACATATACAAAGGTAATTTATATATATACAAAGGTAATTTATAGGAAACATGCCGACGATATCGAAGTAATATACATAACAAGGTATTATTTTATCTCGGAATAATTATATATTTCGGAATTTAACTAATTGAAAAAAAAAAAGAAATAAATTTATTGTTTATTTCTTCATAGTTTAGAAAGGGGGTTTCTACAACATTTCTCAACAATAAAAGTTTTCTACGATCTACAGATGCCTTTTACATTTATACACATCAATTAGTTAAATTCCGAAACATAATTATTCCGAGATAAAATAATACCTTGTTACATATATATATATATATATAAAAATTACCTTTGTATATATATATAAATTACCTTTCTATATAACAGCGATTTCAAAGCAGGGAGGCAAATGAAAAGAGTATATGTTCCAATCCTCCAAAAAATGTCATACCATGTGTTGTTGGGGGTGTTGGTGTTGGGACTGGCACACATCTTTTGTTATTAAAAGTGAATTCAATCCAAAATTGATATGAATTCTTAGAGTTTACTAGTAGACCCACCAAACAGTTTCACGCAGATTTTTAATTTTCATCGCCGAAATATGCAGTTAAACTTAAGATCGGGACGAAACAGCATGTTATCAGTCCATTTAATAATAATAAAAAAAACATTATTAATATACTCGAGCATTCTTTTTTCAATGTTCACTTATCTCAATTTCTTTCCCCTGTAAAACTCTATTATGATGATATCACAAATTACGTCATTTAGACAGCGCGTGTGCACGTGGAATGTGTGTAAGCCATGCTCTTAGGGTAAAAAGATGGACGAGTGCTCAATCTTTACACACCTGTTCCATACATTTCATAAATCCGTCAAATAAACACTTCCAGATTTTTATGGTAGATGAATTATCTTATAATTTTATGCTGATTTTTAATAAATTAATAAAATCCAACTGAACACCACAATTTTCGTACTCATTTGGCAGGCCACATGTGTGCCTTTTTATCCCATGTTTCAGTTGACAGGGCATACACACACACACACAAACAAACACACACACACACACAGAACATACACACACAACAAAAATACAGAAACACACACAGAAAGACACACACACAGACACATTATACTAATGGCCAGTGAAGATACTATCCATGTTAACTTGAAACATCACCAACACCAACACATTTAATGATTGACCACATCATCCCTGTGCTTGACAGTTATGCACTTATCCCCTCGTGAAAAAAAAAAACGACAATGAAAATTGACAATTTTTTCTGATAATGTAACTCTTCAATATACCTATGATAAATCTATTGAAGCTTCTATGGATTTCGGACCCGAGAACACCACAATTTCTGCGATTATACACGTATGTTAATTAAAAATACCCCCTAAAACTGTTACACATGGTTTTGGATTGAGACCTGTTCCTAGCTTTAGCTATAAATTTAGAGCTCCTGGAGGTGACAGTTTTACCTCCTAGGAAGATATTGAAATAAAAGACACCACAGTGTCTTCTACTTCTGCTTTGTACTTAGATATTTTACTTAAAATAGATGCCGGCGGCAAACTAAGAACTCAACTATATGACAAACGGGACGACTTCAATTCCTCCTTCATCCACTTCCCTTATTTATGTGGTAATATTCCATCATCACCTGCATATGGTGTTTACATCTCCCAACCGATTCGATACGCAAGAGCTTGTTTTGCATATGGTCAAGTTTTCAAATCGAAGCGGGCTACTGACATAGAAGTTGATGTTACAGGGGTTTGTATAGTCTCATCTAAAGTCAGCATTTTGCAAATTTTTATGGTCGTTATAACGATCTAGTTTGCCAGTACAACTTACCATTAAGTCAAATGATGTGTGATGTGTTTCATACAAATTGTTAGGCCATTCTTGACAGATTCTGACTACGGATTGGTCCGTTTACCTGATCAGAATATAGGGCTCACGGCGGATGTGACCGGTCGACAGGGGATGCTTACTCCTCCTAGGCACCTGATCCCACCTCTGGTATGACCAGGGGTCTGTGTTTGCCCATCTCTCTGATTTGTATTTTCTATAGGAATTACGAGACTGAATACTGTTAGTTATCTTGACCTTTTCATACCCATGTTATATAAAATATGCTCAACTGACTGTACAATTACATAAATGGTCAATTTCACTCCATTAACTATTTCAATCTATCCATAAGTACCTAATATTACATATGCGAGGCAATTTTAATCCATATAATATTGAAAATTGATTTCAGTGTTGCACCCACTACTGCAGACTGAATCTACATGTATGTATAATGGCGACACCAAAACAAAACCAAATAGAAAAACTTTAAGGTTGTTCTCCTATTATTAGCTTAAACAGGGTCACGTCCAATTTATTCTGTGGTTAACCATAGCCTTGTACATTACAAGGAAGGCAGAATCATCTTGCAATGTATGATTGGCAGAAACATGAAGCAGTTGATAAACTGGTGAAATTTTTATTTATCGACATTGATCATGAATTCATAATTTGCAATGAATCATATAATACTGGACAAATTTTTCATGTAAAAGCTTTAATTATTGGAATTTCATTGCTTAAAGAAAATATCTGATATACTGCTAGTATATAAAGCAAACACAATTAAAAAAACCCATCAAATATTGCCCCATGAACTCTCTTTCTACTCAGTTAAAACATGAAAGTAAATACAATCACCCGCCTTAAACAAACTGGACTTCTTTTGATTCTGGCTTGTATGAGTCATATGAAAATCATCTATAATGAATAATGCACCCTGTACAAAAGGAAAACAAAACAGGCAAGTACAGAATAGTCTATGGAAAATTATAAAGCCCATGCAAAACAAAATCGAACATACATTAGGCAATTTCTTTCAATAAATTTTTGAAAGGATTTGTAAAAATAAATCACAGTAATATCATACACAATATCATAAAAAAGGTTACAATATCAAATGCCATAAAGTCCTTGTGTGGGAACTATCTTGTCTCGAAATCTGTTCTCTGTTCCCTTCATCGAAAAACAAGATGGCTCTTTTGTGATGGACACACAAAAGAAACGGCCACCAAGGCAGTAAAACTGGATCAATATCTAACGATTGTCTGGAAATAATCCTTGTATCATCTACTTTCTAGGGCTCCGAACTTATAATTATAACATATCAAGCACACACATGTAAATACATTATAGATACAAGATTTTTCCTATTTGGTAAAAATCTTCAAACAAAAATCAGAAAGCTGACAAAAAATGCCCACAACTCTACCCAAATGAGCAATGTAAAGCATAGCACCCATAAATTATGTTTCTAAAAATGTATCACTAACCAAAAAAAAAAAAGAAACAAAAAAGATCACTAACACTTAATAAAAAATCACTAACCAAATTTAGACAATTGGTAGCATTACAAACTCTATGTACACTGGATTCCCACTGATAGTGATTTGAAGTACATGTGTACAATTGCTTCTATTACATAACTCTCCACTACAATCTACAGTAGTCAAACACTGAAACATACAAAACAAGATTCCATCACCTTTACCCTGACATGACTGTGTTGTCAGATACAGATCTACTAAACTAAAACTGCAAAATGAATGTGAAACAATTTCCGGAGAACCAGCTAAACCAGCATGGTCTACAACAGTCGATCCATGATATGTCTGGGTCCACATCACTATATCTCCACTTTGTCTTCGTAAGGCAGAGGTACCACATCATAAGCAAACAAATTATAAATGCACTTGTGAAAATAAACTTCATAGCGTCATCTGACATTCACATGTATATGACACTGGTCAAAGCAATTAAAACAAGTCAGCTTTTCTTTTAAGGTCATTGCGTTTCCATTCAGCTAGTCTTTTGAAGTGTTCTCTATCCATTTTGAATATCTGATTAAAGTCTTCTGGTGATAAATGTATCTGAAAAAAAAAAAAAAAATAATCACAAGAGCCACAGAATGGGCAACTCACTCACAGCCAAGTAAAGCTGCCAACTCACTCAAAAGCTGCCAACTCACTCACAGCGAAGTAAAGCTGCCAACTCACTCACAGCGAAGTAAAGCTGCCAACTCACTCACAGCCAAGTAAAGCTGCCAACATTTATCTAACTCACTCACAGCCAAGTAAAGCTGCCAACATTTATCTAATACTAATGATACATCACAAGTTGCAAACACTTATCCAAGATCCAATTCTACATCACAAGTCACAATCATTTATCTGAGATCTAACACTAAATCACAAGTCGCAAACAATTATTCAAGATCCAATAATACAGTCAAAACTGCCATAGTGACCCACTGTATTAAGCGACACACAGTCGTATTTGACCACAAAAAATTCCCCCCAAAGCGTTACCCTATATATTGTACCTGTATTAAATGACCACCTTTCTAAATGCGACCAACGACCATGATTTTCACAATGTTTTCACGTATTTTCATAAAATTTTAACTTTATTCAATGACTGTACATTATTTGATTACAACGTGATTCATACTTTCACTTTCAGTTGAGCATGGCTTTTCTGGTAGTTACTGTCCCTGACACTTTCACTTTAAAGCACATAGGTAATAGATCGGTGGTGATTTGTTTATGCAACACTCTAAATCAATTAACTAGTGTGTAGTCAATATGCAGGGTAGTGTTGGGTTAATTAACAAAACACAAGTTGTTGTTTACTTTGAAAAACCAAAGCTCAGTGAAATAAGAGCATGGTTTTCAAAGGTGTGAATTTCGATAGACTTAGAGGTGTGCAGAGTAGATCAAATGTAAATATCTAGCACCTGGTATACCATTATGTTCATCAGAGTGGAAAATTACCCTGATTGCAATATAGATCAGGTAAATACTGGGAGGAAAATGCTGAGATAACTGGAATAGTCGTGATTTTCCTGTATGAGATATCCAAGGTTTCTAAGTGTAGACATTAACGGGACTGGCGGCTCACTTCGACATATCCCGAGTATTTGACACATCTGAGTCAACACTTAAAAAGATTTGCTGTGCACAATGGATATTGTGATTTATTTAATGTCTTTCAAATTGAATAACAGATTTCCAGCATTATTGTACAATAGGAGAAGCAACACTTCCTTAATTTAATACTTTCTGTTACAAGCAGAGAAGCATTGCAGTTTTTTGGTTACATGTATGCATAAATGATCTTTACAACAAAAAGTTTGATCTCCTATTGTGGCCCCACCTACCCCCAGGGGCCATGATCTTAAGAAACTTGAATCTGCTCTATGTCAGGAAGCTTCAATGTAAATTGGAACTTTTCTGCCCCAGTGGTTCTTGAGAAGATTTTTAAATGCCCTCACCCTATTTTTGCATCTTTATGATTATCTACCCTTTGATGGGGGATGACCCTTCATTTGAACAAATTTGAATCCCCTTTACCCAAGGATGATTTGTACCAAGTTTGACTGAAATTGACCCTGTGGTTCTGGAGAAGAAGACTTTAAAAATTATTTCCTATATTTACGCATATTAAACTTTGATTCCTTATTGTGGCCCTACCCTACACATGGGGGCCATGATTTTAACAAATTTAAATCTGCACTATGTCAGGAAGATTCCATGTAAATTGGAACTTTTCTGCCCCAGTGGTTCTTGAGAAGGTGATTTTTAAATGACCCCACCCTATTTTCGCATTTTTGTGATTATCTCCCCTTTGAAGAGGGCATGGCCCTCATTTGAACATTCTTGAATCCTCTTCACCCAAGGGTGATTTGTACCATATTTGATTGACATTGGCCTGCTGGTTCTGGAGAAAAAGATTTTCAAAATTTGTCAGATTTTTTTCACTATTTCACATTTATCTCCCCTTGGAGAAGGGTGTTTCCCTTTATTTGAACAAATTTGAATCTCTTTCACCCAAGGATGCTTTTTGCCACGTTTGATTGATATTGGCCCAGTGGTTCTGGAGAAGATTTAAAATGTGAAGAGTTTATGCCAATGACAACAACACAGACAACGGAAAGTTCATTAATTCCCCATGAACGCTAGCTAACCTGGGTTTCTTCTCGAAACAGCCTGCTATTTTCTTCGCAATGCTAACACTACATTTGTTTTGCATAATAGAAAATCAGGATCGGGATTATCGAAAACAAAACCAGAAATAGTCTTTTGTTTTTGGAATAAGCAACCGAACCGTGACATTGCGTAACTTTACCAGTATAGTAATTATCTGTTTCTGCTGATCTGAAATAAGGATTTTTGACGAAACTACGAGACACGAGATATAATTGAAAACCAAATTTGAGCAGGTTATTTTGTAAGAATTTAATGATATCATGAGGCACAAATTTCGTGGAAAAAATCTGTTTCATAGTAAATCCATCCGCGAATAATGAATTTCTCTTACCAAACAATCGCTATTTAACTATAGAGAATAATATAATAATAAACAATGACATCAACAACAGAAATGTTATTCTGCCTTTTAAATATCAATTAAATTCCATAGTTCAAAGTCTTGAATTGTAAGAAACGCTCAAAACCCAATTGGCACTATTTTGATTTCACCCAATGAGATTGGCTGAAAGGCAGTGTAGAGGCAAAATCTAGAAATCACTAGAAAGTTCTCGAACAAGCTAGACGCCTTAAAAATCTATATACATAAAAGCCTACCTCTTAAAATTGGCCTTGTAGTTACCAAGACGTTAAAATTGAAAAATCGTTAACAGATGATGCATGACAACGGACAGACCAATAGCCAAGGTCACCTGTGTGACTCATGTGATCTGAAAGTTTAAAACCCCTGCTGGACTTGAACCTGCAATCTAGAGGTGCTACCATACTGAGCTACTCAGCCTGGTAATTAAATCTAAAAGGAATAGACAAATATTGCCGATATTCATTCATGTTTCAAAAGGAAGTCAGCCATTATAACGATGTACTATACCTCCTTAACCTATTCCTTGAATCCTGACCTTGAAAATCAATACTCATCCTAATGCACACGTGTCCCAATTCTACCATATTGCCGGAGTATACTGCTTACAAGGACTTTAAGAAATTCCTTTGAGTAACCATCATTTAATATTTACATTTACAATGATTTTGCCTTTTGATATCTTTACAAATTATACTGCAACCATTTCCTCATGAATGTGCTGCAATTGTGAACAATAAATGTATGAATCTTCATAAATGTAACAGCTAGTTTGGTTGGTTGCATATTGATTAACATCTCACTCGAGAATCTTTCACTGATATGGAGACATCACCATTGCCAGTGAAGGGCAGCAAAATTAGGCCTATGCTTGGTACTTACGGCTTTTGAACAGAAAGGGATCTGTATCATGCCACACCTGCTGTGACATGGGGCCTTGGTTTTTACAGTCTTATCTGAAGGACTGCCCCATTTAGTCACCTCTTATGACAAATGAGGGGTACTGAGGACCTATTCTAACCAGATCCCCAAGGTATTAACAGGTGGGAATTAATAAAATGTAAATATAAAAAAAAACCTTCACACATTAGCACTTCATGACGTATACTTTTCATGCAGCACATTAGCGTTTCATGAAGTATGGTGGCATTAAGCATCACAGTTCATACACTCATGTATTTTATAAAATAAATTTATTTCTTAATTAATCCCTGACATTAAAACCAAAAGGATATGTCATCTCATCATGGAGAATAAGAATGCAAAGTTTGATGATCCAAATTACATGATTTGTATGAATTCTGTTAAAAGGATTTTGAAGAATTCCCTCTAGTGACACTGACCCAGAAAACCAATAGCCCTCAACAGCTACCCCCAGGAAACCAATAGCCCTCAACAGCTACCCCCAGAAAACCAATAGCCCTCAACAGCTACCCCCAGAAAACCAATAGCCCTCAACAGCTACCCCCAGAAAACCAATAGCCCTCAACAGCTACCCCCAGAAAACCAATAGCCCTCAACAGCTACCCCCAGGAAACCAATAGCCCTCAACAGCTACCCCCAGGAAACAGGAAAATTTATGACCCTTACTTCTACGGTTCTGTTTCAAATATGTCCACATGGGTTTTAATAACTAAAATTTATAGACACCTCAGTCTAGTTATATTTCCAATGTTTTTGTCTTTGATATTATTACAAATTGTAATGACAGACATTTCCTCCTGAATGAGCTGCAGTTGTAAACAATGTGTGAATCCTGATAAACATCTTAATGACTGGAAATTCAACAGAAATAAAAGTAGAATGTAGATGTAAAAAATAAATTTCATTTTTTTAAAATACATGAGGGTATGAACAACAATGCCTGCTAACTTCTGATGAAGCACTACTGTGATGTGTCACGCTTCATACCCTCCTGTATTTTTAAAAATGAAATTTATTTCTTAATTGGCAAATAAGTACACATAGTTTGAGGGCCTTCAGGTTTTCTATAAATCGTTACTACATGACTTAGTACTGTAAATCTCCTCACCAACTCATCTTTAGAGTACAATAAACATATACATTTTTCACTTCCAAACAAACATACTGCTTCACTGTAACCTGGTCTACTATCAGACAGGATGAAGCATGAGAGTTTACCTCCAACATATTTCTGTCCACATCCTTGGGCAAGTCAAAGTTACTGATCTTCAGTTTCTCATATGAATAGACCTACAAAACATAAATCTTTATATACCAATACACTGATTCTTATTATTTTAAATGTAACGGAATCTCAGACATAGCCTGTTCTGTCTCAGACACTGCCTGTTCTGTCTTAGACATGGCCTGTTCTGTCTCAGTCATTGCCTGTTCTGTCTTAGACATGGCCTGTTCTGTCTCAGTCATTGCCTGTTCTGTCTTAGACATGGCCTGTTCTGTCTCAGTCATTGCCTGTTCTGTCTTAGACATGGCTTGTTCTGTCTTAGACATGGCTTGTTCTGTCTCAGACACTGCCTGTTCTGTCGCAGACATGACCTGTTCTGTTTTATACATGACCTATTCTGTCTCAGACAGGGCCTGATCTATAACAGACAGGGCCTGTTCTGTCTCAGATATGACCTGTTCTGTCTAAGACATGGCCTGTTGTGTCTCGGACACTGCCTGTTCTGTCTTAGACATGACTTGTTGTGTTTTAGACATGGCCTGTTCTGTCTAAGACATGACCTGTTCTATGTAACTCACCGCTGGCTCAGCTTCTGTGTGCCAGGTGCTCCGTTGCAGAGAGATTATGGATATACCCTGGCCTCCTAGTATACTGGAAGTGGTGAAGGATTCTTGCTGCAATATATTACAGTAATATCTCACTTACTGTATTACAACATAGTAATATCTCACTCACTTAAAACAGTAATATCTCACTCACTGTAATACACCACAGTAATATTTTTCTTAAAACAGCAATATCTCATTTACTTAAAACAGTAATATCTCAATCACTGCAATATAACAATAATATCTCACTCACTTATACAGTGATATCTTAATCAATGTAATATCTCACTCACTTATACAGTGATATCTTAATCAATGTAATATCTCACTCACTTAACACAGTAATATTTCACTCATTTATATAGTAATTACTTAAACAGTAATATCTCAATAATTGTACTATCTCACTCACTTAAACAGTAATATCTAAGTCATTGTAATACAACACAGTAATATCTCAATTACTGTAATACAACAGAGTAATATCTCACTCACTTAAAACAGTAATATTTCAATCACCGTAATATGTGTACTAGTGTATAACAGTATCATTTCATGAATGAAGAGACACATTGGCAAATAGACTATCAACAGAAAGGATTTATAAAGTACTCATACATACCTCTGTGTTAACAGTAGAAGACGAGGCTGGAAAAAAAGTAGTATAAGTCTCCTGTAGGTTAGACTGCACAAAGAAAACTGGGATTCTCTCATGATAAATATATCAATAATTTGAACATTGCATTCCATTAAATTTTACACAAGATTTATAACTTACTGGCTGCTGGATGACTCCTGGTTCCTAAATCTTCAAAGTCATAGTATCTCTGAAGTTGGACATAAAAATAAAATGTACATACTTGTACAGTTGGAAATGTTTGCCCTCTCAAAAGTAATTTTCACCTTCATGGATTGGAAAACAATATCACTCCATTTAAATTCTTCACTTAAGTTATGCTAGTTTTGATAACACTGGAGTTTAATATTTGTCCCATTAAACACTTTCTCCAAAACAAGAGACCAATGTACAGCAACACCAACCAATCACTTGCTTGTTCATAGTTACTCATACTTTACAAGTACATATATTTTAGCATAAAAATCAACACATTAGATAATCTCAAGTCATTTTAATGTGTAAAATTTGAAAATTGACAAATTAGATTATCTCAAGTCATTTTAATGTGTAAAATTTGAAAATTGACAAATTAGATTATCTCAAGTCATTTTAATGTGTAAAATTTGAAAATTGACAAATTAGATTATCTCAAGTCATTTTAATGTGTAAAATTTGAAAATTGACAAATTAGATTATCTCAAGTCATTTTAATGTGTAAAATTTGAAAATTGACAAATTAGATTATCTCAAGTCATTTTAATGTGTAAAATTTGAAAATTGACAAATTAGATTATCTCAAGTCATTTTAATGTGTAAAATTTGAAAATTGACAAATTAGATTATCTCAAGTCATTTTAATGTGTAAAATTTGAAAATTGACAAATTAGATAATCTCAAGTCATTTTAATGTGTAAAATTTGAAAATTGACAAATTAGATTATCTCAAGTCATTTTAATGTGTAAAATTTGAAAATTGACAAATTAGATTATCTCAAGTCATTTTAATGTGTAAAATTTGAAAATTGACAAATTAGATTATCTCAAGTCATTTTAATGTGTAAAATTTGAAAATTGACAAATTAGATTATCTCAAGTCATTTTAATGTGTAAAATTTGAAAATTGACAAATTAGATTATCTCAAGTCATTTTAATGTGTAAAATTTGAAAATTGACAAATTAGATTATCTCAAGTCATTTTAATGTGTAAAATTTGAAAATTGACAAATTAGATTATCTCAAGTCATTTTAATGTGTAAAATTTGAAAATTGACAAATTAGATTATCTCAAGTCATTTTAATGTGTAAAATTTGAAAATTGACAAATTAGATTATCTCAAGTCATTTTAATGTGTAAAATTTGAAAATTGACAAATTAGATTATCTCAAGTCATTTTAATGTGTAAAATTTGAAAATTGACAAATTAGATTATCTCAAGTCATTTTCATTCGTAAAGTTCTTGTTATTTTTTGGATGTGTCTTTCTAAATTTCATTAAATGATCAATACTTGCATACGTTACATAACTTTCTTCAAAAAATATTTAATATTCATTTGTGTATATCACACGATAGAACACAAGACAGAATTCAAAACTTGAAGCTGAACATTCATTAATTTTTTTGTGTATTCCACAAGATGGAACATTAGTTGGACTTCAGTGAGGTGTGCTAATGGTATAAGCCAGAACTTTTATAACTCCCAAGAACTACATTTTCCGTTTCTCTCCATTTGCCATAAGGTCTGAACAACTAACACATTGCTTATAAATTTCATGGTTTATTAGAGGCCCCATGCTCATGCTTACCTTAACCCAAGTCGTTATCTCTGTATGCTTGATATTCAGGAATCAAAGGCCTGAAGGGCCACAAAGGCATTGAGTGCAATATCATATACATTAGGGTTCTCAATAAATTTAGAGGGCAGGTAAATTATAGAAAGTAAGAGGAGAAATGTTTGAGTGCCACAGGCGACATTTCCTCATTTTTAAGTACTACATAAATCATTAATATCAATAAATTGTCAGTAAAATGTGTTTATTTACATAAAAAGAAATAAATAAGAGAGCTTGGGCTGAAATTGCTTATCCTAACAAGTTCATACATGTACCCTCTTGTTAGATAATATCCCCTCACGACTAGTTACTTTACAAAGGCTATAATAAATAAATTGAAATTGCAGACGAAAAATGCTGAAAAGAATATAACTGCTTCAGAGTGAGACTACTTGTTTATAGATGTTGTATCTTCTGTTCATGCATGATATAACAATTATACGGTTTTAACTCTCTGTTTTCAATCATGTCTAACAATTCAAAACTTCAACTTAATATGTAGAAAGGTTATTGGAATTCTGAAGATATAATTCCCAATGAATGCTACCTAGCCTGGATTTCTTCACAAAATAACCTGTTATTTTCGTCACAATGCACATACTACTTTCGTTTTGCTAAATTGAAAAGCGGGATCGGGATTACCAAAAACAAAACCGGAAATGGCCTTTGTGTTTTTGGAATAGCAAACAAACCTTGACATTGCGCAATTTCACCACTTTAGTATTTATCTGTTTTTACTGATCTGAAATAAGGATTCTTGGTGAAACTGTGAGATTATAGATATAAATAAAAATCAAATTTCAGCAGGTTATTTTGTAAGTACTTAATGATAAAGTGCAACACAAATTTGGCGGGTAAATCTATTTCCTAGTAAATCCATCCGCAAATAATGAACTTCTTTTACCAAACAATCGTTATTTAACTATTGGACAAAGATATAATAATAAACAACATCAACAATGGAAATGGTATTGTGCTTTTCAAATATCAATTAAATTCAACATTTCAAAGTTTTGAATCATAAAAATCGTTCAAAATCAATAGGCACTATTTTGATTTCGCCCATTGAGATTGGCTGAAAGCCTGTGTAGAGGCAAAATTTTGTATGATCGCTAGAAGGCTCTCTAGCAAGCTTGATGCCTTAATAAAAACACTCTCATAGATGTACATCATTGAATTTTCACAATATGATCCTACAACCCTCCCCCTCCCAACACACGTAGTTAGGCGTACAGAAGAAGATCTCAAACACCTAATGCATTTGACAGTATACGATCCAAATAGCCCAATCCTTAGAACCGAACCTCTAACCCAGGGGTGGTGCAAGGGATTCTGGTAAAGGCTTTTATATACAAGTAAAGCTCAGTATAACTGCACCAATGTTTTATACTGCATGCTTAGGAGTAATGAAGAATTTAAAGAGATTACAGTATTGTCTGAGGTTTCAGCCCTAAACCCCAAGTCCCTCATTGGGTAAGGAACATGGATTTCATGTTCTTCTACCCTAACAGATGTTCCAAAGCAATTTTGGTTAAGTGGTTTCTGAGCAAAGTGAAACATGTTGAAAATTAACAATGGATGGGAATAGGTCGTATGAGGTCACTAGAGTGAATGTTGAATTCAACTTCACTCCACATTAAATGAAAATATCAGTTTGATAATTAGTAGACTTAAGGATTACGAAAAGATTTCTAATGATCTTTGTTAAGTATTCCTTTGTAAAAATTATGATTACAATTATGGCCCTCACTCTAACTTAGGGATCAGGATTTGAAAAACTTCAATATACACTAAATAGGATTACCTGCATATTAACTTGAGGAAGTGTTGAGAAGACACAGTTAAAAAGATTTTTTCTTCTATATTACTAAGTACATTTTTAAATGCTCCAACTGTGGCCCAATCCTAGACCCCGCATTCATGATTTGAATAACTTCAAAGCTTCATTACATAAAAAAATGACATGTGCAAGTTTTGGAGTATATTAGTCCAATAGTTCTTGATAATAAAATTTTATAAACAAATCTGTGTTTTATCTGATTCCTAATTATCTCCCCTTGGAAGGGAGTATAACCCTTCATTAGAAGAAACTTAAGCTGCTTTTATTAATACGAATGTAGACACTTTGCAGCATGTTTGATTGAAATTGGTCTGTTGCTTCTGGAAAAATGAAAAATATGAAAAGTTTACAATGAAGATGACAGACAATGGACAAATTTGGATCAGAAAAACTCATTTGAGCATATGACTTAAGGATAAAAATAAAATGGAAATAAAAACTACCCTGCATAGAGCAGAGCTATTTTAAAAGATATTTCATATCAAATTGTTAAATTCTGTTGTTTCATTGTGTAGATGTACCAACAAATTCAACCCCCTCCCCCAAGAAAAATTAAACTCCAACCATAAAATCTATTTAATCATTATTTTAGACCATGAAAATTTGGCCCTATCAAAGTTAATGTAAATAACTCAACACTGACTTCTATCATGAAGTACTGATATTAAATGAACTGCACTGCAGCACAAATCATTTGAACAAGACACCATTCCATACTTACATAGCTAAGATGGCCTCCAAATGTGCCCGAAACAGGCAGCGTGGCTGCTCTTGGAGTGAGTGCATAACTTGACCTTTGTACTGAAATGACAGAAACATTACAAGCATTTATCTAATTTTCAAGAGCATTCATGGTCTATTTATTCTCATCTGTCCTTAAACTTTGGTGGCAAGAGTAAGAAGTGAATTGCATACCTGGATATTGAGTTGCCATTGTTCTGTATCCTCGTGAAATATCACTATCGTCCCAGTATCGACGTGGCCGATCCAGAAATCTAGAGGGAGCTGTCAAATATCAAAACATCTCAGACTGTAACACAAAAACAACACTGGATAAAAAAAAAGTTCATTTAATCCAATTAATGATGGTCTGTAAAGCTTGAAAACATAGCTCAACTTACTGTACATTCCTAAATATATGCAAGGATCATAGTGAAATAAAATTATTCTCATTGATCCATGTTCTTGTGATTTGAAGCTTACAAGTCATTTATTTCACAATACTAAATCATTGAACAAGTCAAGTCAGTCTGCAATATTAAGTCATTTCACAATATTAAGCCAACAATATTGAGTTATTTCACAATAATTATATTACATCATTTCACATGTTAAGTCATTTCAGTTATTTCACATGTCACTTTGCAATATTAAGTCATTTCACGATTTAAGTAATTTCATTTTGCAATATCAACTACTCGCTATCTTCAGAACCCATTACATTACATTTATCAGTTGAGTGCAGTGTTATGAAGAGAAAGTCTGGGTCCCGATGATGAGTACTTGCATAAAACAGGCCATCTACAGAATCTGCAACACTATGTCATGATAAAGTTGACATTTACCAATCAAAAGGATTTTGCCATAACATTTTCAGTAAGTAGTCCAAAGGTCAAAATCACCAATCTCCGGGATCAAGTAACAAACTCACACTGGAGTCAAAATAGGTCAAAATCACCAATCTCCGGGATCAAGTAACAAACTCACACTGGAGTCAAAATAGGTCAAAATCACCAATCTCCGGGATCAAGTAACAAACTCACACTGGAGTCAAAATAGGTCAAAATCACCAATCTCCGGGATCAAGTAACAAACTCACACTGGAGTCAAAATAGGTCAAAATCACCAATCTCCGGGATCAAGTAACAAACTCACACTGGAGTCAAAATAGGTCAAAATCACCAATCTCCGGGATCAAGTAACAAACTCACACTGGAGTCAAAATAGGTCAAAATCACCAATCTCCGGGATCAAGTAACAAACTCACACTGGAGTCAAAATAGGTCAAAATCACCAATCTCCGGGATCAAGTAACAAACTCACACTGGAGTCAAAATAGGTCAAAATCACCAAAAACAATATTGAATACCAATTTATTTTGGTATGATTGATTTATTAATCTTTTCATTGCAATATTTAAATTTTGACTTAAGCTTAAGATGTTTCATGATCTTGGGTCTAGACCACCATACACATGGCATTTTTGCAAAAGCCATGTTACAAGAAATAAACCATCGAATTTTTTCACATGTAAATTTGTTTCACACACGCACACACACACACAGTTACAGTTGTGGTAGCTCAGTGGTAGAGCATTTGTTTTGTAACAAGAAGGATGTAAGTTTGAGCCCCGTTTGTCCCATGGCTGCATCAAACATAGGTAGTGATAGCTAAATCACCAAACACTTGGCATTAATGTGAAAATCTTTTGGATACGACCTAGAAAACAGAGGCCCTGTGTTGTGGCAGGAGCTAGCACATTAAAGGACCCTCACCGATACAGCCCGGGGCACTAAGCTCAGGTCTCAATATTTGGTTCCTCCACCCCCACCAATTAAATTAAAAGGTTCTGTATGATACAATCATTTACAGGCTTTACAACAACATTAAGTAAGATGTAAAGCTAGTAGTTTTTTTCTTGCCAGTATTATCATGTTTTTCCAAAACCAGTCAGATCTGCATCATCATTGTGATATATATTCATGAACATTATTGACAATAGGAAATCATGCAGTTGGCAATCTGTTTACTCTCTCTCTCTCTCTCTCTCTCTCTCTCTCTCTCTCTCTCTATATATATATATATATATATATATACACACACACACATACATATATATATAATTTGTGAAAGGAATACAGAGTACTATTTCCATGTCATATTACTCAGCTTACTGGAAAATACTGGGCCTTATAGCTTACCTGGACTATATGCTGAAAGCGCTGATCAGTACTTTAGATGTTAGTTAATGTTTCCTATTAGAAATTTTAACATGTATAGGGAAGTTGCCAGTCGTAGCTGAAGTGAGACTTTTGTCGGGTGTGTTGTGAAGAAGCAATCACTTCTGCTAATAACCTATTAAATTTGATCAAGGCCATATCTGAAAGACTTGCTTCTAATGCCAGGTGCTTTGTGAAGGAACAATCCTTAGTTGACCAACTATACTGACCTCTTTTAATTGACCAAGATAAAACAACTGGAAGCATGGATCTCTGGATTATGAAGCCAGTAATGTACAGGCTACTTACAGTGTCCAGTGATTACTATAGTTAGGAATTGTTTTCTTCTAACTTACAAGCAAACATCGGGGACTGGTATCGTGTGTTGTATCGAGGTTCATGATCTGCACTGGGCACCCTTGAAGCTTTCCATGGATCTAACGCTTTCACAGGTTGGGCTCGCTTCTCCTCAAGTTCTTTATAAATAATCTTGCCTATGCCAGATTGGTCTTTAAATTTTGAGAGTTCCTCAATTTCTTTTGTAATTTTGGGGTCCTCGGGTGGCATTTCTTCATCTTCATCATCTGTCTCACCACGACTTTTACGTCGCTGTCTCACTAAAAATAATGACCATCAATTATATGTTACGAGTCCTAATATTCATCAAGGCTCTTTAATTCTCTATTTACTGGATTTCAGGTTCATGAGGGTAACATAGAAATGAATCATTTATTCAAACACATTTTTACCTAATGAAGAGAAATAACAACATTTGACTTAAAGTTCACAGAAACAACATTTTGGTTTCGTATACTGTTTTCGTGAATTCATTTTCATTGAATTCTTACATATTTCTGGTAAAATGGCTGCTGGACATGGAGGCCCCGGCCAGTCCTCTCTCTCTATTTTGGTGATCTCGTTTGGCTGGGGAGGTTTTGCAGCAGGGAAAACACTCATTCTCACAGCCTCCTCATTACGAAGCTCTGATGATGATGAGGCTCTTCGTGTTCTTTTCACCACCACTTGCGTACCAGTTGCTAGAGTGAAAATAAGTCATAAAATTTCACAAGCATTACTTCAACAGAAATGATTCATCACAAAATGCTCCCTTGTAATAATGATTTTTCTCACTTACCTAAAGCAGCCATGCCACCTGAAAAATAAAGGTGCTACATGTGACATATATAAAAGCTCTTTGGAATCTATTTACAACTGTACATCACAATAAGTTGTCAGACATGTGACACCAAATACTGAATGTTTAACAGATACTTTTGTTCTGCATATAGTTTCAGGTATAAATCAGCTAAGGGAGTATTTCTATCTGGATTTCATTTATCATTATAATTTTTTCATAATATAAAACTTATTACTGGTAAGCATATTGACCACAAGCTACAAATAAAACATGTCAAAGCTAATATAAGATTTTTTCAGTATTGTCTTACTTTTTGACAGAAACATATACATCTACTAAAATACAGTTTAAAATGACCTTTAAAGATATGTGTGTAGTGACAATATGATTCTTGTTTTGGAAAGAAGTCTATTTATTCTCCTAGGAGTGAGGCTGTCTGGATAATACAAAGACTCTGTAAATAGGAGTGAGGCTGTCTGGATAATACAAAGACTATGTAAATAGGAGTGAGGCTGTCTGGATAATACAAAGACTATGTAAATAGGAGTGAGGCTGTCTGGATAATACAAAGACTCTGTAAATAGGAGTGAGGCTGTCTGGATAATACAAAGACTCTGTAAATAGGAGTGAGGCTGTCTGGATAGTACAAAGACTCTGTAAATAGGAGTGAGGCTGTCTGAATAGTACAAAGACTATGTAAATAGGAGTGAGGCTGTCTGGATAATACAAAGACTATGTAAATAGGAGTGAGGCTGTCTGGATAATACAAAGACTCTGTAAATAGGAGTGAGGCTGTCTGGATAATACAAAGACTCTGTAAATAGGAGTGAGGCTGTCTGGATAATACAAAGACTCTGTAAATAGGAGTGAGGCTGTCTGGATAATACAAAGACTATGTAAATAGGAGTGAGGCTGTCTGGATAATACAAAGACTCTGTAAATAGGAGTGAGGCTGTCTGGATAATACAAAAACTATGTAAATAGGAGTGAGGCTGTCTGGATAATACAAAGACTCTGTAAATAGGAGTGAGGCTGTCTGGATAATACAAAGACTCTGTAAATAGGAGTGAGGCTGTCTGGATAATACAAAGACTCTGTAAATAGGAGTGAGGCTGTCTGAATAATACAAAGACTCTGTAAATAGGAGTGAGGCTGTCTGGATAATACTAACACTGTGTAAATAGGAGTGAGGCTGTCTGGATAATACTGAGGCTGTGTAAGACTGAGTAAACAACAGTATGGGTACACAAAAGTATAAAAATAGCTGTATACTCTTTTTGGGCTTCAAGAACTCTGGTTTTTCCCTGGAGTAAGAGAAGTTGACTGGTCTGTGGAAGTGAGGTGACTTGTGGTCTTGACGAGGATTCATCTGTGCCTTCTTCAGGTAGTTGCTTTTCCCCTCACCAAGGTAGCTAGTGTTGTAGAACTTCCCATAATCTATGGACTTCTTTTCATAATAATCCTATAAAAGTCATTATAATTATTACTCATACTTATTAGAATTAATAATCACCCTTTACCACATGTTTATTTAAAGAATTAATTCAGTTTTGGAGCATATCATACTAGTACAACCTGGTTTGGGTCAGTTTACACTTTATAATCCATGAATTAAATTCATTCCTTATAATTTCATGCAGAAAGAGAAAGGTACTGACTGATCTTTGTTTATGAAAATGTACATAGAAAATGAAAAATACAAATCAATTATGTCATGCAATGAAGGTCAAAGGCAGCCATCTTCATTCTATGGAGCCTATTTATCAAAATTATAATTGTAGTTATTGAGGGTTAAGTTTGCTACGAACTTTGTACCAGAAAAATATGCATTGGCTACTCATACAATGCATATTTCGCCGACCTTTATAGATCAACTTTCAAGTCGCTCCAACAGAGATTGTGAAAATATGGAAAATTGTATTGTTTAGTCTTTGAAACTATCCAAGATAAGCTTTCAAATATCAGAAAATGCAATTATTTTTATTAAAGTTTCTACTATGTGAAAACTTACACTTACAAACAACATTGTCACTGATATTAAATCTGACATAGGATAACATTTAATCAAGTAATTAATTCACAAGTCAATGTGAGGTGACATCATCTGACAAAATGTGACATATTTTATTTCAATTCATTTTGCTTTGAGAGGTGGATCAAGCAATCCCCCCTTCCCAGTGAGAAATGAACAAGGCAGTTTTTACAAATACTTGGTATACCATAAATTCAAATATAATATCTTTGTTTTAATCTATTATTCAAATGAATGATGTATTTTTTACAACAGTGATTTCTGTACATGTAGGCCTAGATTCTAATGTATGCTGTGCTTGATATAGAGAAAACAACCTGTGTATTAAACTGAAGTAACTTATTGCACAATAATGATCTTATATTTTGTAGAAGGCTCAAAACAGTATTGCGATGTAAATCAAAAAGAACTTCCGGATGCTGGTTGTCGAGGGGAGATTTTAAATTAGATTTGACCAATCAGAGACTAGAATACAGTAAGAATTAAATTATATAAAATTGTGTCATCACATTCAATTCTCCTTGAATGTGACTTTTATTTCTATTTGTTTTTTCGGACTTCCAAATGGGAAAAGCCCCGTGGGGATCCGGGTTGTTAGAATAGATCCTAAGTACCCCCTGCTTGTCGTAAGGTGACTAAATGGGGCGGACCTTCAAATGAGACAGCAAAAACTGAGGTCCCGTGTCACAACAGGTGTGGCATGTTAAGGATCCCTCCCTGCGCAAAGGTCATAAGCGCCGATCATAGGCCTAACTTTTGCAGCCCTTCATGGCAATGGTGACATCTCCATGCGAGTGAAAAATTCTCGAGTGGGACGTTAAACAATATATAATAATAATAATAATAATAATAGATGAGAAAAAGCTGCTGAACATCACAGCACTGCACAATAAAAACAAGAGGTCCATCATCACATGACTCACCTGAGCATTGTAGTTTTGTTTTTTTTATTTATACACATCTGCATAATTAAGCACCTTATTAATAGAGACAAACTAAAAAAAAAAATACTCTCTGCATTCCATGATTCCCAAATCTTAATTGTGTATACAAGCTTAACATTTATGTGTTTACCTTCATCATTTGAAAGAAGTGAGCTAGTAAGTTGTACATTAAATGAAATGGATGATTTTATTACATCACTTTCATATTCCCACTGGAAAATCAAAGGCCTGAAGGGCCACAAAGGTGTTGAATGCAATATCATATACATCAGGGTTCTCAATAAATTCAGAGGCAGGTGAAATTAGAGGTTAGAATAGCTTCTCAGTACTCCTTACTTGTCGTAAGAGGTGCTTAATGGAGCGGTCCTTCAGCTGAGACTGGAAAAACCAAGTCTCCATGTCACAGCAGGTGTGGCATAATCCCTCCCTGCTCTAAGGCCATAAGCACCAAGCATTGGCCTAACTTTTGCACCCCCTCACCAGCAATGGTGACATCTCCATATGAGTGAAAATGAGAGGAACGTTAAGCAATATACAATCAACCAGTCATACCTTTCTCTTGCTAGATAGTATCCCCTCAAAACTATAGTTACTTTATAAAGGCTATAATCAATAACTTCAAATTGCAGACAAAAAATTCTGAATAGAATATCACTACTTCAGAGTTTATAAAAATTACATATCTTCTGTTCATGTATGATGTAACAATTATCCAGTATTAACTCTCTGTTTTCAATAATGTCTAACAATTCAAAAGTTCAACGTAATATGTAGAAAGATTATTGGAAATCTGAACAAGATTCAACTTCCAATGAATGCTACCTAGTCTACGTTTCTTCGCAAAATAACCTGTTATTTTCTTCGCATTTTTGCTCAATAGAACATCGGGATCGGGATCACACAAGACAAAACCGGAAATAGTCTCTGTGTTTTTGGAATAGCAACAGAGCCGTGACATTGCACAGAATTTATCTACCATCACGATTTCACTACTTTAGTATTTATCTGTTTCTGCTGATCTGAAATAAAGATTTTTTGATGAAATTAAGAGACTATAGATATAAATCACAAGCAATTATATCGCTTGGGTTCAAATTTACTATTAAAGAGTACTCTTTAATCTGTTTTTAGTAAATTCATCCCCAAATAATGAGCTTCCCTTACCAAACAATCGTTATTTAACTATTGGACAATGATATAATAATAAACCACGACAACAACAACGGAAATGGCATTGTGCCTTTCAAATATCAATTAAATTCAATGTTTCAAAGTCTTGAATAATAAGAAATGTTTAGAACCAAAAGGCTCTATTTTGATTCGCCCATTTAGATTGGCTGAATGGCAGTGTAGCGGCAAAATCCTGCATGATTGCTAGAAGGGTCTTGAGCAAGCTTGACGCCTTAATAAAACATTACCATTCTAGATAATAATGGTAAAAAAAAGCAATACCATTTGACAAAACATTACCATTTTAGATAATAATGACAATAAAATGGTATTTATTGTGATGCAATGTTTTCATAAAAACTACATCTGTTTTACTATTTCTAAATCTAAACCTTCCTGATGTTTTATTTCATTGATGTCTAATATTCTGCATAGTGCTCCATAACTTACATAAAAAATGCATTATCTTTAATAACTCCCATTGCTTTCCATATATATTTATATATTTTTAATTAAATTAAATATGCACCTTTACATTTTTTAACTTTGTATCTGTACATTCATATCATACCCTATTGTTGTGGGTTGAGTAATTTTTATTATATAAAGCACTCTATGAAAGTTTTATAATTATTATTACTATTACAAGAAAGTTACTACTGTTAATTTAGAATTGGGCGATGCTGAGGTAAAATTTGCCTGATCGTTGGAAGACTGCTTAGAATTGGGAGATGCAGAGGTAAAATTTGCCTGATCGTTGGAAGACTGCTTAGAATTGGGAGATGCAGAGGTAAAATTTGCCTGATCATTGGAAGACTGTTGAGCATTATTAAGTTAAAAACTATTATTAATACATAGTTTGACATTTAAATATTGGTAGGAACGTCTTTTAACAGACCTTGTCAAAATATTCTACAAGACTTACTAATTATGCTTTCAGTTAACTTCAACTAATTACGCTTTCAGTTTAACTTCATAAGATTTCCAAATTCAAATACAGGAACATAAGATAATTGTTACTTCAGGAGAATTCATAATATTCAGGGATTATTTCGAGTTTCACTGTTTAAGGGGATACAAAAAAGAAAAGTTATTTTCTTCATGGACCTCATAGCCATGCATTCAGTTTATCTTCCACTACGGTAGAAGTAAAGAAAAAGATTTTTTCAAAGATTTAATGCATTTTAAAATGTATATGGCCATATTGGCCCCTCCCAGGTCCTCATCCTTTCACCCAGATGCCATGATTTTCACAACTTATGTACAGGGCCTCATGGACATCATAACCATGCATTTATTTTTTCTCACACAGGTGTAGGAGGAGAGAAGATTTCATATAAGGCTTAAAACATTTCACTATATGGCCATAATGGCCCCAATTTAAAGTGCAAATCCCTGCCCCAGAGCTAGGACATGAATTTCAGAGCTAGGACATGAATTTCACAATTTAGGTAGAGAGCTTTACGGAAATCATAACCATGCATTTAGTTTTTCTCACACATGTATGAGAGTCACAAGATAGTATTGACCCCACACACGGGCCTAAACTCCTAACCCAGGGGCCATGATTTTCACAATTTAGCCTAAACTCCTAACCCATGGGCCATGATTTTCACAATTTAGCCTAAACTCCTAACCCAGGCGCCATGATTTTTACAATTTAGGTAGAGATCTTCATCGACATCATAACAATTCAATTACTTTTTCTCACTCATGTCTAAGAGTTTAGAAGAATTTCTAAGATATATTTTAATATATCTGTATACCACCATAAGATTGCCAAACGTTAGGAGGCAAGATATGAAATATACAGCATTTGTGATTTTCATCTGTTTCAGTCAAAACATTTGATGTCACACTACATAACTCAGCACTTAAAAAGTTTTGTTGTCTATGCAGCGATAGATCTCTTTAGTCTGCAAGGAGTTAGTATTTGCCCATTGCATTGTAATATCAGATGTTCTGATTGTAACAGATGAAAATCACAAATGCTGCATATTTTTTTTCTTGCCACTTAAGTTTGGCCCCACCCTAGAGACTAAACCCTGCCGATCAAGGGGCCATTAATTTCAAAATGGACATCATAACAATGCATTTGGATTTCCTCCTACATGTGTGGAAGTACAGAAGATTTTTGAAAACTTTTGTGGCCCCATCCTACCCATGAAGGAAATGATTAAAAAAAAAACAAACAAAAAAAACCCCTAGAATCTGCACTATGTCAGAAAGCTTCCATGTAAATTGGAACTTTTCTGCCCCAGTTGTTCTTGCAAAGATTTTTAAATGACCTCACTCTATTTTTGTGATTATCTCTCCTTTGAAGGGGACATGGCCTTTCTTTTGAACAAACTTGAATTCCCTTCACCCAAAGATAATTTGTACCAAGTTTGATTGAAATTAGCCATATGGTTCTAGAGAAGAAGACTTATAAAGATTTTTTCCTATATTTTTGCATTTAAAACTCTGATCCCCTATTGTGGCCTCAGCCTACCCCTAGGGGTCATGATTTTAACAAACTTGAATTTGCATTATGTCAGGAAGTTTCCACAAAAATTTGAACTATTCTGGCACAGTGGTTCATGAAAAGATTTTTAATGATCTCGCCATGATTTTATGATCATCTCCCTCTGAAAGGAGCATGGCCCTTCATTTGAACAAACTTGAATTCCCTTCACACAAGGATAATTTGTACTAAGTTACATTGAAATTGGCCCAAAGGTTCTGAAGAAGATATTTAAAATTTGTCAGTGGATTTTTGCTATTTTGCTGTCTCCCCTTTGAGAAAGGCGTTGTCCATCATTTGAATGAATTTGAATCCCCTTCCCCCAAGAATGCATTTTGCCAAGTTTGGTTTAAGTTGCCCAGTGGTTCTAAGGAAATTGAAAATGTGAAAGTTTACAGAGAGACAGATGACAGACAACAAGTGATCAGAAAAGCTCACTTGAGCTCTCAGCTCAGGTGAGCTAAAAACTTGTGTGAGAATCTGGCTCAGGTCAGCTAAAAAAACCCTTAGCAATTCAGTCTTATAAATGTTGGGAAAATAAACATAGAACTAAATCACACTTTTTAATTTCCAGGAAATGAGGGATGTACAATCTTGGTCATAAAAAGCTTACTCAATCTATTCCAAGGCCATCTTGAAATTAACACCATTTCAAAATGTTTCATTTCAATTCTTTGTTTATTTCTATTCCTTTTACAATTTTCCCCTCATTCTGAAATGTCACCAGTTGTAGGTGAAGTACCATCAACAGCCCTTTGTTTGGTGCTCAGGGCCTTTGATTTTCACTTCTGGGCACATGGTGATAGAGCATTTGCAACCTATTTTCAAGACTTAGGTTTGACATGGCAATGGCACACGTGGGACTTGAACTCTTGACCTCCTGATCATGAAGCAAATGCTCTAATTTAACCAATGACCCATCATGACCATTCCCACTCCAAAATGTGAGAAGAATCCCAAATATAAGAACCCTTGTAATAGGCCATGAGATGATACACATTTGTGTCATGGTTGATAACTGCTCTTAGGCTTCTTAGAAGTTTCTGATTTCTCAGTAGGAAATGTCTATGTGAAATCACATACCCTCGACTTACATGTAATATAAGGAAATAAGTACCAATTCCTTTCCATAAACCTTCATACAAACCTTTAACCCTTTCACTAACAATGCTAATTTACTATATACTGATTTAAGACAAGTGCCTACCAACATTTAAAGTTCATTCCAAGTGTTGATTAAACACAATACAGAAAACATAGTGGCCAGTTGTTTTTGCAGGTCATACATGTATTTAAACTTCTTCACAACTACAGCAATTCACTGACTTAATACCATGGTAATTTCAAGTCATTTCTTGCGATCAGCAATTTAAAAGATAGTTTTATGCCATATATGTATAACAATGCTCCACACTGAAGCTGTAACAGAAATATCTCCCTGATGTATATTTATCTTTTCCTTACCTGGCTAACTGGTGTTAGAGCTTCATCATCACTTTGATCGGTGTGATCCTGGTCAGAGTCTGTGTTTATATCTAAACAAAATAAAACATCCAGTATCAGACCCACACCAATCTACACATAAATACATGCATTCTGGGATGAAACATGTTTTTCATCATTCACTTTTTTACAAAATTTACATAAAGGTATGAACATAAACTGAAATGCTTAATGCTGGTATACATATAAATCTAACAAGAGGCTCACAGGCCTTATCAGTCACCTGAGTATTAGTTAAAAGTATCACTATTGCCAGGGACTATGAAATGTAGAAAAAATTTCCTGTTCTGCATATCTAAGCTAAATTCTAATATTCAGCAACAGTATAAAACAAAATGTGGCCGTCAAACTTTTAAGGACATACGCGACATTTCTGTAAAATTATTTTTTCATCTCCTCAATATGAAGAGTTCTTGTATAATAGGTTTAGATATACTGAAATGTAGTAATATTACTGAATCTTTTACATCAGCATGGGTAGCTCAGTGGTTAGACCACCTACTTTTTAATAAGGTACTGGGTTTGATATTTCACGGAAAATTATATATCATGTTCGAGTCCTTAAATGCCCCCGAAAGTGTCTATACTAATGAAAGACATTACATATATATGTAACATTAATACAAAATGACTAAGAATGATATGGATTTGCTCGAGGAATCGACCCACAGCGAGATTCAGAATTCCGGCAAAAAAAGTTATCACTTTTGAAGTAACCTTTTTGTCTACATGCACTCAAATATCTCCAAATCATAAAGTTTCTGAATTTCACTGACAACGGGGTTATAGATTTTTTTTAAATTAGATCTATCTGGCAAATATGAATGTTTACTCATTTCTGTTGTCAATTTTGACAGTATTTTCCCTTCAAAGAGCATAATGGCAGTTGTGTCCATGGATAAATTAAACATTTCTAGATTTGTTGTGAATTGCTGATTCATTATCACAATGAAATCTTCCTGGGCACCACTGCCGTGAGGGTGAACATGAAAAAAGATATCAAGTTGAAATTTTCAGTGATTGCAGAGTGGAGTTCGTGGGTGTGCAGAATTGCATTCATTTTTTTTTTAAAAAGCAAAAATAGTTAGAGCTCAGCAGGGCTTGAAAAAACATCAGGATTTATATGTGCAATTTTGTAAACATTTCATCAATATCTTCTTAACGAAAACTAATTTGAAAAAACATTTAGGACAAAATTTGTAGATAATGAAAAGATCTATTTGTCTATATCAAGTTTTAGGGGCTAGCTCCTTTACTAAACTGAAAAATTGTTAAGTGTGGCGGAAAGCAGTAAATAATCAATCAATCCTTTAATAAAGGGACGATAGGGGTCAAAAGTATTTTCTAAATATCTTTTAAACTTAAAAGAATTTGTTAAGCATTATTGAAGCAAAGTTGTTTGTTTTTTGTTTTAACATTCATAACTGCTGATGTCAGCAAAATGATCACTGATTACGTAATAAGGGATTGTTAAGGGGAAAATGTACGAAATTTTGAAACTTTACATCTCCTAAACGAAAAAATATTTTGTACAGCATTATATAAATTTGTCAGAATGTGACTCTAAACAATATTTCATCTTACATTCCCTTTAAAGGAATTCTGGGGATGACCCCTAAACTGAAAATTCCACACATCTTGAAAACTAAAAGCATTTTGTTAAACATTATAGAACATTAAAGAAGTTTCAGGGGCCAGTCCCTTAAATAAGGGGCAGAGAGGAATTAACCATTAAACATACATTTTCCTATATTTTGTGGAAAAAATAAATTTTGTTTGGATTATTTAGCTTGATATTAATTTAGAATAGGTAAATAAACTAATATCTAAAAAAACAATCACTGTGATACACTTTTGATACAAATTACAGCAAAAAAGCCACATAATTAGCTTTATTTCAGTCACAGTTTATTTTTTCAGCAAGATATGTGTTACGAACAATGCAAATGAAAAATAATTGTTTTCAGTCCAAGTTCCTTGAAAAATAAGAGAAAAAGTGCTCAAAAGAGATGAAAAGCAGAAATCGGCTATTTTCAACTCCCTTTTTGGCAGTTTTTTTTTTTTTTTTTGAAAAGAGTGGCAAAGAAAAATCTTGCAGAATTTCTATCTTTTTAATGCACTCATCCCATATTTCAATGAAACATGACCTTCTCTATCTCTGTTTAAGCTGTGCTCTCTTGTAACAAGCACTTTGGCTTAAAATGTTTGTCCATTCAAAAGTTTGGAAATTATTTAGTCATGAATCATTTTGTTGTATTTTTTGCAAGGGCTAGGTTCTATTCTCTACTATTCTAAAAATCCTGAAAATGCAACAAGCAGAGCAGTTTCTGGATTTTCATACTCTTCAAAATTGGACCAGTATAGATCCCGTTTAACAGGCACAAACACATTCTAGGCATGAAAACAAAGTGAAAACTAATATACAAAGTGACAGAAAAAAGACAAGATAGAAAGGTGAAAAAATTAAAAATTACATACTAATTGCAAAAAAAAAAACAAAAACAAAAAAACAAAATAAAACATTAAAAACGTTTTACTTTTTATGGGCATGACCTCTGCACTGTGACCTTTGGACGTTAGAAGTTTATTATGATAGATATCAAATATGCTTTTCCTTGATGCAGAGTGTGTGGTCAGCTTTTTTAAAGCATTTTTATTTTACTACTTACATCTCCCATCCCTTGTCTTTCAGGGGAACATTCTTTAAAATCCCCGTCATGGAAAGGATAAATCTTGAAAACTAAAGTCATTTTGTCATACGTCGTACTACGAAAGCTGTACATAGTGTAATAAATCTATTCAACACTGAAAAGGTGTAGTGGTCATTACCTAAAAATACATCCTGAAAGGGAAACGAAAAATGAATTTTTATTGTTACACCTTCTACTCTTCCTTCAGAGAAGGAGTTATTTATATTAACTTTCATCTGCTATTCTGCAACTGTAGATGCCAGGAAAATGATCAATAATATGTAATAAGCAATTTATAACAAATAAATAATAATGTAGTTAATCTTGCAAGAACTTTAAAAGATTACCGATGACAGTTACTAATGACCTTGTTTCTGAGGAATATCGATGAAACATGTTGTCGTTCAGACAAATGCCCATCGTCAAGTGTAAGACATAGAAATAGTTAGTGAGTGCTCCTTAACCATACATTCGCAATATAGAAGTGAGAATCATGGAATCTCTCTGATATGACCTTGAAAATAAGGTTGGTGTTGTGACAGGTGTTGGCACTAGAATTTTCACTGTTGTGGCCCTGAGCGTTAAGCATTGGTTTAATTTTTTATGACAGCCATTTCTTGTATATTGTTCAACAGATTATTGTGAAATACCTTGCAGAATTAGAGATTTATAGGGAATTGCATAAGACATTAATCATATCATTTCAAAATTGAACGGAAAAACTGGTTACAGTAGCATTAGCTCAGTGCTAGACAGCTAAGCATAGGTCTAAATTTGTGGTATTTCTCCTACAGCTGGTGACGTGTCATTTTGACAAAACATTCTCCATGGGATGTAAAACAAACAAACAAATGAAGTCCCATGTCGCGACAAGCGTTGGCACTGTTATGGCCTTGAGAGCAAAGCATATGTGCAATATTTCTTTTAAAATTTTATATGACAGCCATTTCTTGTATATTATCAGACCTATTATTATGAAATTACTTGAGATTTATAAGGTGAAATTTATAAGGGACTGCTTAAGATGCATCGATCATATTTCAAAATCGAATGGAAAAAGTGGTCGTGGTAGCTCAGTGGTATAGCGTTCATTACATAACCGGGAGTTTGAGCCATGCTTATACAATGGGCATGTCAAACTAAGACGTTAACATAAGTAGTGACTGCCTCTATGCCAAATGCTCCGCATTCAAAGTGACAATCACAGGTCTTTCGGATATGAACTCAAGTTAAAATCCCGTGTCGCGGCAGATGTTGGCACACCAGAGAACTCTCTCACTGCAACAGCCAGCCCTGATTGCTAAGCATAGGTCTAAATTTGTGGTAATTCATCTACAGCTGGTGATGCTTCATTATGACTGAAAAATTTTCAACTGGACGTTAATAAATATAAAAAAAAAAGAAAAAAAGAAAAAAAAGGCCTACAGGCTTTAATGGTCACCCGAGTACCCAAGATAGAGTGTTGAAACGTTTGGGGATGATGGATGGTGATCTCTAGATTTAACATAGGTATATCATTTTTGTTACTGTCACTTCCAGTCCTCACCGGCAGTGAACGAAAGAAACTTTAAATTTCAAATTTATGATTTTAAAGCAAAATTTGTATTGAATAATTGAGTCTCTTTCTTAATTTCAGAAAATGTAAGACTTACTTAAGTTAAAACAGCAAATTCCAGTTTTTGGAGAAAAATTTCAGAAAATTGGTCTTCCTTTGTCTTCATATATCTCCCTTACAAATAATGTGCTTGATATGATTTTCACATATATTATTGACATAATCCATTTCTAGAGTATAGTTGAACACTTTTATCAAAATTCACTTCCGTTCGTGAGATATGTCCAATTTCCTTTTTTCAAAATCAGATTTTACCCATCTGGCTTTTTTTTTCAGAAACAGTTAAAGATTGAGTTTTCAAACTTTCAGAAAAGATAGATTATGACTTATAAGATGCGACCGGGAATAGTTTAAAATGCAATTCTTCATTCTCTTTATTTTTAAATGTTCATAATAGAGTCTACTAAAGCATTTTAATTCATACCATTTCCACCAGACTTTGTTGTACCAAACCGGAAGTTGTTCAAAAAATGAGCATTTTTCTTTGAAACTTTCAGGGACAATTCCTGCATGCTCATAGTGTAATTTTCATTTATTTTAAGGACTTTTTAGAAACCAGAAGCTTTTTAAAAGTAATAATTCTCACCTCCTATGTAATTTTCATTTTATTTTGAAAAAAAATTGGTGCTTATTCCTTTCATTTACTGTCATTCTTCAACAGTGAAATTATCACAGTAAAATCCTTCCACTCCTGATCAGAAATTGGATGGAAGACCTACTTATTACTCACTGATTATCATTCCTTGATTTATTAACAATAATTATTATACTTAACAACATTATTTTTTCCATTATCAAATTAAGGATTAGTACAAAAACATAATCAATAAATGAAACACATTGTTGGTCCCTTTTTTGCCGACGGGAAATACAATGATGCCAATATACTATCTAGTTTGCTTAAAAGTAATAACAATGGAATTGATGGTTGGTTACATGATCAAGATTGACCAATTCCTGATTGTGGATTCTGAGATGCTGTTGATGTGATAAACAGTTTTGGTTATCAATGGGAATTGCCAGCTCCTTAAACAAGTCACAAAAACAGTATAGAACAAATGAGGCCAATAGCTCTAGATTGGTTACAAAATTAAGTTGGGTGTCGAGTCTGCCAATAGCAGGCTTAAATATTGGAAATTTTTAGCAAACGTAGTGTGAAATACTAAGTTACCATTTATAGGAGACTATGTAAACATAGTTGCTGCTCTCATCAATGCATACAGACTCTCTCTTGCAACTGATATACCACAAGATGAAAATCTTACAAGACATATGTTAAACATGAAGACCACATCAAATCTTGTTCAAACAATGTTTAGCAGACATGCATGTAACAAAAAAAGAAAAATGACGAAAAGTAGATTCTAAGAGCTCTGATGTGCCTATTGATTTTCCTTCTTTGTCCGAGGAATATCTAAGAGGGATAACCTTTGGTATTTATCAACTGAAGCAGACAGTTAACTACGTGAATGAGCACATTAGCCCGAAAGGCACCCATGATATATTTGTAAAACGAAAATAAAAACCAATCATGTTCGATTACAGTCTCGCCATGTCTCAGGTAAAAGACATACTTCCTGGATAGAGACGGGAGATAGCAATATCCGGCTGGAACTGCGATTGTAAAGTGGGTGCTAGAACTGTCGGTTGCTTCTGTGTTATGATAACTGGGGCTGTGTTGTGGTACCTGGGGCCGTGTTGTGGTACTGGTACCTGGGGCCGTGTTGTGGTACCTGGGGCTGTGTTATGGTACCTGGGTTTGCTTGGAACCAACCACATACAATATGAGCAAGTAAAAATCCCAATCTCAAAGATGCTTATCAAGCTGAAACGAGTTTTGAGTAAAACTTCTTTAAATTTTGGACAGGTTTTTTTTTATTATTTTTATTTAAGAAAACCGGTATTTCCCATTGATATTCAAGACTGTTTTTTTTTTTTTTTCATAGTTTTGCAAGAAAACAGGTCTATTTACTGTAACTATGTGTTCTTAACAACCAAGTTTAAAATAGCAACATCTGAACGCTCATATATTTTCCTACATTTCATATAGAACTTTATTACTATTGTCATAGGTAACAATGATTGAAGATACATTTTGTATAGAATTATTCACACATGGTCTATTTTGTGAAGATGAAAAACAATTAAAGTATAAAAACCTTCAAACCAAAGTAAATACACATTTGATGTATTGCTCTGTAATGATACTGAAATGTCGGTGTGTTTGGTATCGGAATTCAACCTGATTTATCAAACACTTGCTAAATCCATAAATTAATTATAAATCATATTTTAGTAAAATTTTATTAAAGTTCATTATTTTTAAAGTTAAGGTGATATCCAACAAAGCTATTTTACAATAATGAGATATTCAGAAATAAATATTCATTTGGTGTTTTGTTTCATTCCTGTAGTACTATCTATTTGATAAATGTAGATAAATTAAGATAGCCTTTAAAATGTTCAATCAAATCTGGAACCAGTTTCAACTTTCATTTTATACATCGTGCATTTAAAACCCGTGGGCCTTTTCTTATCTTCTTTCCATATGATCCTAAAGTCAAAACCCTAAGTTGCAAAACTCGCAAATTTGGTACATCTTTTCCTGCTTTTCCTAAATAATTGCACTTAGTTTTTTATACCGTATCAGCAAACTTAAAGAAGTCTTTCAAATGATAAGGACAATAATCACTATAATAATATTGGCTCCAACATGGAACCAAAACCGTTACCCCTTGGAATCTTAAAATTTACAATTCTGGTACTAAAAAACAACCTACTCCTTCTAAGTATCTATTTAATTTCAGTTTAGTATCAATAGCATTGAAGAAGATATTATTTAAATGCTTTACACATACACTATATAATATGAAGTTTGGCTCCACCCTGGGTCAGAACCTCTACCCCAGGGATCATGAAATTTACAATTTTGGTAGAGGTCTCCCTACTCTATATTACAATGCATTTCGTTTTTCTTATACATGTGCGGTTGTAGAGAAGAATTTGGAAAACTGGTAAATTTTTGGCAGTTTTTGCCCCACCCATAAGGCCCCAGGGATGCAGGAGTCCTAAAATTTACAATTTAGGCCCCCCTTGTCCCAAAGATGCTTCATACCAAATTTGAAAATAATTGGAATTGTAGTTATCAAGAAAATGTTTGAAATGTGCAATTGTTAATGCATGACAGATGACACAGACCAATTGCAAAAGGTCACCTAGTTCACTCAGGTGACCTAAAAACTTTAGGTAGCAGTAATCTGCAAATTGCAGAAAACCCCAAATGGACAGACAGATCTATGTACAGGCATCACTGTACCAAAAAATGTATTATAGGTATTATATGGTAGTTTATTTGAAGAATGTAGAAAAGTTTGTCATGTAAAAATACAGTTAAGCATTTCTTGCCTTCAACTATTAAAACTTAAAAAAAATTCTGCTTTTCCATACATGTACATTTTAAAAGTCTTACTTAGCTGTTCTGTACACAAGATTCCATTTGCTGCTGGTGTGGAGGTTGCCTGTGGAATAATCTCTCCATTGACTGTCTTTGGAGTCAGAGGCTCCTTTGGGGTGCCCGTACCATTCATTCTAACGGGACTATCATGAACGGATTTTTCTGCCTGTGTCAGTGGAACATTTTCCTTCTGTTCATAATCTGTAATTTCTTCTGTGCTAGGAGACATCAAAATTAAGGACTTGCTTTTTGGAAGATTTGACAAGTCTCCTTTACTGGTTCCTTGCTCCATAAAGGAAGCTGACTCTGACCTGTGGGGTAGGGCTACTTCTGCACTTTCCAGGTGGGGGGACTTCATTTCTGCCCGCTTTGGAGACTTTCGGGGTGATGGGGTTGGCTCATCATCCAAGTCTCTCGGTTTTGATGACTTCTGACCTGTATTGTACATTGTGTGAATTGTATTTTAAATCTAAACAACAAATGCATATTACAGGTGACTTATCTGTTCTCAAAAAAAAAAACAAAAACAAAAAAAATTCCACAAAGTACATGGGACCATGGAAAAACTTTGAATAATCAAGAGTACCTGTTTCCAATGGTCCAGAAATCTGAGTGCCAAAACTCTAAGGTCAAGGCCACAAGACTAAAGATTTTATTGCCATAAAAAGAGTCTTGTCATAAAGAATGCACATATGAAATATGAGAGCCGTATCATTTACCATTCAAACATAATGAGCAAGGTCAAAATTCAGACATCAAGACAAAGACAGTATCACCCTTAACTTTATACAGTTACAAAAAAAACATTGAATCCACACAACTTGGGGACATTTGCATGATTGACTGTGGCCCTGCTACTCTAGTAAAGACTTTGTTTTAATTAATTCCTGTATATTCCCTTATAAAACCTCATCTATTGCGGCTCCGTCCTACCCAGGGGGCCCCTGAATTGAATAAACATGAAATTGAACTGCCTGCAGATACTCGTATTTATCAGTATGACTAATTACGACTCTTCTGATGTTGGGATGAACATTTTTTTAAATTCTTAATTAAAACATTGATTCCCTTATGTGGCCCCAACCTAACCCTCAAGGGCCATGATTTTGAATAATCTGGATTCTGCACTACCTAAGAGTGCTTACATATCAATATGACTTCAGATTTTCCCAGTATATTTCCATGTAAAACTTAATATGGCCTCATTATACTTCCTGGGTCCACACTCTGAACAAACCTGCTCACTTTACCTGGAGACGCTTGCATACCAATACAACTAATATAACTAATCACGGCCTTAATGTTCTTAGAAAATTTTTCAAGACTTTTCCTACACACTTGCATGTATAACTTTGATCCTATTGTGGCCCACCCTACCCCTGGGACCATGATTTACATGTGTGGCCCACCCTACCCCTGGGATCATGATTTGCATGTGTGGCCCACCCTACCCCTGGGATCATGATTTGCATGTGTAGTCCACCCTACCCCTGGGATCATGGTTTGCATGTGTAGTCCACCCTACCCCTGGGATCATGATTTGCATGTGTAGTCCACCCTACCCCTGGGTTATTGATTTGAACAAACTGAAATAGAAGCTTTCCTGTAAATTCAGCTTTACTGGAACAGTGGTTCTTGGGAAGAAGATCCTTCAAAAGAGGAGTTTTTCTATATATAACTTTGACTCCCCATTGTGGCCCAACTCCTTATTCTTAAGATGCTTCCTATAAATATCCACATAGTAAACTTTGATCCCCTATAGTGCTCTTTATCTTTAGGGTTAGATTTAAGTCTTAAGTAAAATGAAGATCCAGTAATTTGGCTATTGATTTGTCACTATATCTCTTGAATTGTTCATATAACTACAGAAATATTCCAAAAGATATTTCTATTTCATTACATATATTTAGATAATTTCTTTCACATGGTATGAATGACTTATTTTGGGTTGTACAAAGAAATGCTCCAGACAGCCTTCATACATTATATCAAAATGATCTTTCAATCTCCAACTGAATTCTGAAATACCATGGCTTACTCCCAAGGGGCTAATGAAAGAGAGATTAACTGCAGAAACACAGCTTAATGATTATTCCATGTTTTGTGATGTAATTGTAATTCAATAGATTTGTATAGCGCTCTATTGACTTGCGTTTTGTGATGTGCTTGTTAAAGACGCATAACAGCTCATTTTGCATATTTTAATCGAGTACTTTTTAAAACATGTATCAATAAAATAATAAAAATCATGCTACTGACAATTTTGAACATTTGGGATGCATTAATTTGCTCTCAACTGTGCTGTAAAGATCATCCGGAATTCAATGGTTTCTTCATTCTGACTCAGACATTTTACATCATGTGATTCAGTATGACAACACACGTGTTGTGTAAAACTTATTTAAATGCCCCTTAAAAGGATCCACACTCGCTTCTTGAGTATGAGATTTTTTCCTGCTTCTAATAATTAAGGAATTATAAATCATTATTATAACAGAAAACCTTTCATGCCCCTATCACCAAATAATTTTTTTTTAAGCACGCCACATGTTTTGATAAAAATAGCACGTACTTTTAAAGCACTGTGTGTGTGTCTCTCGTAGATAGAGGGTCATTGTAATATCCCCACGTAAATTCTACCGTGCATATGTGTTGTATCTCATTCTATTTTAACCCTTTTCATGCATAAAAAAAAAAAAAAATTAAAAAAATTACCAATACCTCCCATTTCGACTTTCGATGATTATTATTTTTGTCACCTTTCAATTTATATAATGTTCGTTTTTATATTGCCCTTGTTTTACATGTTAAGCGCTTTAGAGTAATTATATAATTAGATAAGGCGCTATATAAAAATAGTATAATAATAATCTGTCAAAATTCTGGGTTTAGCCATCATATTCTAACTTTCAAGGATTCTTTACCGTCCGCTCGCAGGCGTCCGAAGACCAAAAGAGGAAGTCTCAATGTTGTTAAAAAAGGGTCTTCAAAAACTATTAATTGTTGCATTTAAACGAAAATTTTCAACTTTAGAAATGTGTTATTTTTGCAAAGTTTATACATTCAACTATGCAACAAAATTAGAGAAAGCTCTTAGAAATTTGTCATTTTACGATTCTGGAGCAAAATGAGCTGTAGTGTCCTCAAATTGTGTAGTAGAATACTGCATATATTTATAGCATTAATGTTAAAAACAAAACAAGTATTCATATTAATTGTTATATAGCCAAATTTTATGGAACAATAATTACTGAATAGAGAAAATGCATCACTCTCTTACATATGTAGGGATTACCTCCCTTAAATCATAGTTGGGTTTTTTTTTAATACTTACCATTTTAAAAGTTTAATGACCTAACTTTAAGCTACAATTTACATTTCTATACAAATGCACAAATGGACAGAGTTTGTTGATTCTAGGACTCGTATTTACATGAGCCCAAAAAAGGTCATACCATATGTAGCCATATCATCTTAATTATAGGTCACAGTGACCCTGATTTAGGACACGACCCACCTTCTTCCAAAGATGCATTAACTGACCAGGTTTGATGATTCTAGACCAAATAATCGTCCAGTTATGAGTCGGACAGGATTTTGCCATATTTGGCCATATTGTCTTAATCATATGTCGCAATGACCAAAATTTTAAGTGTGACCCACCCTCTGTCAAAGCTGTATCATCTGACAAAGTTCGATTATTCCAGGGATCATAGTATTTAAGTTACAAGCCAGACACAAAGTGGGACAGACAGACGGATGGACGCCATAACATACTACATCCCATCTTAGATGTATAAAAAAAACCAGACAGCAGACAAATTTAAATCAGCATTTGGCTCAGATGAGCTAAAAAAATTCTAGACAAGTAAAGTGAAAATCAGAATACAACACCTATACACATTTATAACATGAATTTGATATATCAACACAGAAACAAACTTTAATGTTTAGGTGGAGCAGCAGACATTTATAAAATGTGTCGATTTTGTAAGAATGCCTGTTGAGATGCTGAAATTGATATAAAATTGGAAGAAAAGTGTCAAGAATGAAGTGCACAAGCCCAGAAGTTCTAGCAGCTGATACAGACCCTGAAGTGTACCATTACATCTCCAAAACATTCCACGCACACTGTGTTCATCATTCCATACAAACTGTTCAGTGTTCTGTGCTACGTTTGTGAAGCTCACGGGATTCAGGCCCGTTTCTCACTCGCTTCACTTTATTGATAACATTACCAACGAACAGTTGAACCCTAATTTTTTGTCATTTTTCTAGGTGAATTTTGGCCCCAAGGCAGGGATGCCCCTAAAAATATACTACTGTAAATTGTTAAGATTGTATTAATATATCAAAATCATATACATCAGGGTTCTAAATAAATTTTGTGGCAGGTGAAATTAGAGAAAGTAGGAAAAGAAATGTTTGAGTTCCGCGGGATACATTTTCTTAGTTTTAGGTACATAAAACACTAAAATCATTTGTAAAATGTCAGCAAAGTGTGTTTATTTACAGGAAAATAAAACAAGAGGAGATTTTGGGATGAAGTTGCTCATCCTAACAAGTACATACCCCCCCCCCCCCCCCCCCTCTTCCTATACAGCATCCTCTCAAGACAAAGGCTATAATCACTAACTGCTTCAGAGTGAGACTACTTGTTTATAAAAGTTATATCTTCTGTTCATGTATGATTTAACAATTATACGGCATTAACTCTCTGTTTTCAATAATGCATAACAATTCAAAACTTCAATGTAATATGAAGAAAGGTTATAGGAATTCTGAACAAGATTTAATTCCAAATGAATAAAACCTAGCCTGCTGGATTTCTTTGCAAAACAACCTGTTATTTTCTTTGCGATAAACACGCTACTTATGTTTTGCTTAATAGAAAATCGGGATTACCAAAAACAAAGCCGGAAATCGTCTTTGTGTTTCTGGAATAAGCAACCAAAATGTGATACTGCGCAATTTCACCACTATAGTATTTATCTGTTTTTACTGATCTGCAATAAGGATTCTCCATGAAATAGAGACTATAGATATAAATGGAAACCAAATTTAAGCAGGCTATTTTCATTTTAGTGATCGGGTATGAGTTTGTGTCCTTTTTGTATGTGACAGAAGTAACTATTTGTGCTTTGTTTGTGATGAAAATTTGCATATCAATGAAATGAAACATAAATTTGACGAAAATAATAGTTTCACATATTTTATCAACGTCAGTTTTTATCAAGGCTGTGCACACACTTTACGGTCAACTTTTGTACATGCGTCAAAGTGTGGTAACAGTTCCATGTCAGTAATATGATAGCTTCCTATGAAATACTTTGCTTTCAACTTAGTTAAAATCAAATATGGTCAGTATATGACATATATAGAAACCTACAGATAATTGCTCAAATAAACAAACAAGAAGAAATGCCACATTTTTGTCTTTTTTTTATTTTGGTAGGCTTGTAGTTCTGAATGTATATTCTTACAATTTTTTGTAGGTTTCCAGTTCTGAGTGTATTTTCTTACATTGAGTTTTTGTGGATTTCTTAATATTTTCTGGCATGACTCATTCTTGTATTGACAGATTAACTATAACTGTTGTCAAGATACAAGTCCCGGCAGATTAACACGTTGGGGCATTTGCGATATATATTCCACATTATCTAGTTTCAGTAACACAGCATGTAGTAAGCTTTCTTGGAATTTGATACTTTGCGAGGCACTCTGACCTACTTGTGCTTAAACAGCTCAGTTTATCCTGCATCAGAGCTTACTGTTTCGCTCGCAGCATGTCTGATAATGCTGATGATGGGGGCTTGAAATAATCCGCCATCTTGAATTTTCTGGGTAATATTCATCATATATATATTGTCTGTTAAAAACAAGATCATGAATGCGACACGAGACTAACCAACCATCATACATATAATGAATACGCTAATTCAATCGAACCGTCACGACAAGGCTTACACTGCTAAAGGCCCAAATGTTTCTTCATCCAATATCGAAGTAGGCGATGAGTGTCAAACCCATACCATGGTTGCACAAAAATCCTTTAAAAACAAACGGATTTCTGGAAGAACTCACCCATGACCGAGACGAATTCCACCAGCCCGGTATTTTATGTCAGCATATGGGTATACATATATCTGTATATCACGTCCACATGTTGTACACACAATCGAAAGGAAGTTCTCAAATGTCAACAAAGTGTCGGTGGACGATTCCACTTCGAAAGGGGAGGGAAGCATTATAATGCTGCCTAATTAGCGCGTACTTAATAAATGTCGCACCCGAATTATTTGTTTCGGTATTTATTTTTTATTTTTTTCATCGCACGATTTGGTTTTACTACGTAATGGCATGAAATTTGATAAAAGTTTTGTCTGTAAAAAATGCCATCTGCAGTAGTACTTGTGTTGACATTCATCATATACACAGCGAATTTTTTTGTTAACCAGCTGGCCTACAAATAAAACTCGTACGGACCACACGTTAACAAAAATGCTGCATATTTTGATTGCTGGAATAGTTATTATAACATCAGTATTTATTTTCAGGATTGGATCTTTCTTATACAAACGGTATGTATGATACAAAGTAACTGTATGTTGTAAGCACCAGCTTATTTTGGACTTTAAGTTTTAGGTGATGTGCGTAACGTTAGAATGGGTCTCCTCGTGCAATCCACGTCAGTGTAACTATTGCGTTTTTCCTTAATTGTGATTAAGACTGATGCTAATTTAAAACAACTGTAATACCTACTACATCTTATTTTATTGCACACCCCTGATGGCCACTTTGTAACATTCTCAAGCACACAATTTAAAATTCGCTCGGTTAAATTATTACATAATATTATTGCACAGGTCACAGATTTGAGACGTTTTAAATATATATAGTAAAGAAAAAGAACTGCCTTCCTGTAATCAAACTTTAAACGTCGAGAGTCTGTGGTACAGGTGTGTCTATATGCATAACACTTCGCCACAAATAATATTGTAACTGTACGTATAATTATGAATATAGATCTGCCGTTAACTGTACTCACCGAATATTGTATTGATAAAACATACGCACACGGGCGATCTCCTGTACCATCATGTTATTCATCTAAAATCTCTTGAATGGAAGTGACAATTCTTGTCACCCTTTACAAGACATGATAGCGAAGGGCGGTGTTAAATACATTTTATATTTTCTGCAGTATAACAGTGAGACGGTTTAATTATCGCGTCAAAACAAATTCCAGCGTGAAACGAGCCATCGGACTGGGTTGCTCACTTTGAAATCAGGGTATTACCTTGCTAAGAGCATCGCTTTCTTGTCTTTTACGATTTACCTTGTAAGGCTCAATTTAATTTGCACGGGTCAACTGTACCTTCGATGCAACTGAGTCTGGCTGCGGTAGCGGGGTGAGGGTCTACTGCACATGTAAATGTCGATCATGTGGTTTTTCTTCGGTTGTGTCGTAGTTCGATCGGTGCCGTTGATAGAGCCTCGAGGACTACAGACAGTGTGTGATTGTTAGCTATGTTGTCCATTTTATACAAGACTAATTACGACTTGTGTGATCCATTCCAAATGACAGCCAAGAACAGTAAGGATCACACTTACTTTTATTCCATTTTGGCCTTCGGGTTACAATACTAGCCGATAGCAGTAACTATCCCTACATGTAGAGGGTCGTGTCAGTCAACAGGTCTGTGCTACACGTACGTTTCTTCTTGAGTCTGCTATTCGTTTGCCGTTTTGATTCGACATTATTCATGGTGTAGATACGTTTTTAAGTTATACATGTGGATGTCAAAACTATACCATACCAATGATTGCATAACCCGGTGTTCAGTTCTAAATGTCGAGGGCGTTTGGCGAAGGAAAAGTTTGTCACGAACATGGTATAAGTGGGGCTCAAACCCACAACCTTCTTATCTATTGATGAAAATGCATGTAAATGACATGCAATGAGGGAAATACAATGATATTGATGAGGGATTGCATTATGAAGAAGAGTACTGAAAACGGTACATAATACGCCCGTCACAAGCTTATACCGGTTACGTAATACGCCCGTCACAAGCTTATACCGGTTACGTAATACGCTCGTCACAAGCTTATACCGGATACGTAATACGCCCGTCACAAGCTTATACCGGATACGTAATACGCCCGTCACAAGCTTATACCGATTACATAATACGTCCGTCTCAAGCTTATAAGGGTTACATAATACGCCCGTCACAAGCTTATACCGGTTACATAATACGTCCGTCTCAGCTTATACCGGTTACATAATACACCGGTCACAAGCTTATACCGGATACGTAATACGCCCATCACAAGCTTATACCGGTTACATAATACACCGGTTACAAGCTTATACCGGTTACATAATACACCGGTCACAAGCTTATACTGGATACGTAATACGCCCGTCGCAAGCGTATACCGGATACGTAATACGCCCGTCGCAAGCTTATACCGGATACGTAATACGCCCGTCACAAGCTTATACCGGATACGTAATACGCCCATCGCAAGCTTATACCGGATACGTAATACACCCGTCGCAAGCTTATACCGGTTACATAATTCGTCCGTCACAAACTAATACCGGTTACATAATACGCCCGTCACAAGCTTATGCCGGTTACATAATACGTCCGTCACAAGCTTATACCGGTTACGTAATACGCCCGTCACAAGCTTATACCGGATACGTAATACGCCCGGCACAAGCTTATACCGGTTACATAATACGTCCGTCTCAAGCTTATAAGGGTTACATAATACGCCCGTCACAAGCTTATACTGGTTACATAATACGCCCGTCACAAGCTTATACCGGTTACATAATACGTCCGTCACAAGCTTATACCGGTTACGTAATACGCCCGTCACAAGCTTATACTGGTTACATAATACGTCCGTCACAAACTTACATATATGGGGCGTTTTCTTAAGGCATGATTGGTGATATTGTTTCTTTTGCATCGCATGAATAACAAGTTTGATAGTCCTAGCCCCAATGGTTCGGTCTGTATCCTGCATACAAAGTTTTCCTACTAAATGAAATACGACCTTAACCTCTGACCTTGAAGAACAAAAGGCGTCCTCTGCTTGGCATGAGGTATTTTATGGTTCTAGCCTCAATAGTTCTGTCCGTATTCTGCCTGCAAGGTTTTCCTTAGCTGTAATGATGTAGCCACACCCTCCTCCCCCCCCCCCCCCCCGCTTTTTCTTTTTGGAGGGGGGTACAACTCCATAGGATCCCCGTGATGGTGCAGAGTGCGGGAATGATTCACTCCCGCAATTAATTTGGCTCAAATCATAAATAAGTGACAGTAACATTTGCATTTGTTACCTGAACTAAAATGTAGTTGTGCAGGACATAAATTAATACAAAAATACCAAGTACAGTCCATATATCGGTTATTTTCCGTGTATGTAAACATCACGACTCGAATTTATCCGCCATGTTTACTGACCTTGATCTGATCGATTTTATTTTGAAACGGCCAAACAGAATTCAGAAGCGGATCTTGAACTTATTAAAGGAATTCCCCTATTCTAAACATAAATAATGCGGTAAATATGAAATTTCCATCATAAATGATTTTCTGAATATTTTACTGAAAATAGATGCCGGCAGCAAACTATCAACTCAACTTTATGACAATTGGGATGATTTCAATTTGTCCATCGTCAATTTCCCTTATCTAAGTGGCAATAATCCATCATCACCTGTATATAGTGTTTATTTCTCCCAACTGATTCGATACGCAAGAGCTTGTTCTGCATATGACAGTTTTTAAATTGAGGCAGGCTACTGACAAAGTTGATGTTACAGGGGTTTGTACAGTGTCGTCTAAAGTCAGCATTTCGTAAATTTTATAGTCGTTATAACGATCTAGTTTGCCAGTACAAGTTTCCATTAGGTCAAATGCTGTTTGACGTGTTTCATACCGATTGTTAGGCCGTTCTTGGCACACTGATTCTGACTACGGAATACTCCATTTACGTGGTCGGAATATAGGGCTCACGGCGGGTGTGACCGGTCGACAGGGGATGCTTACTCCTCATAGACATCTGATCCCATCTCTGGTATGTCCTGTGGTCCGTGTATACCCGTCTCTCTGATTTGTATTTTCTATAGGAATTACAAGATAGAATACTGTTAATTATCTTAGCCTTTCTTTAATGATGTTTTAGTGATATAATGAGGTAACTCCGCTTATTTACACTGATATTTACTTGATAAAGCCAAACTAAACTCCAAGCGTAAGTCCCTTATAATATATAACGCGAGACCTGTCATGGCTGCTGAAAAAGACGACTGGTAAACATGTTGATGTATTTTATCTGGTGTTGATTTATAAAGGATTAGTTTGTTCATAAAGAATTTAAAAAATCATTTTATCTGGAGGAAGTCTAATTTAAATGCGATCTTTTAAGACCGAAGTCAGCCACAATGAAAAATTAATTTTGCACCATTACGGAGATCATAAGAATTGTAGCCCTCTCCAGAAAAAAAAATCGGAGAGGGCTACATTATTGCAGATAGGTTTTCCTATTCACTGATACTGATATACAACCTTGATCTTCGATTTGAAAAACAATAGTCATTTTCCTCTCATCATAGTGATTAAACGTACCAAATTGTAAGATCTTGGAGCTTACGGTTCATTTTGCATGTTTCCTGCAGGGTGTGGACAGACGGACGACGTTGTACCCTAATACGCCCCAGCTATGACGGGCGTGTTAAAATGCATATTGTCTTGTTGGGTGTTGATTTCGGTGTCTGCGTCATTGTAAACTGTTCACATTTTTAGTTTGTTCTCCAGAACCACTGGACCCATTTCAATCACACTTGACAAAAAAGGCATCCTTGGGTGTATGGGATTCAAGTTTCTTCAAATGAAGGACAGCACCCTTCTACAAGAAGAAATAATAGCGAAATAGTTAAAACAAAAACACTGACAAATTTTGAAAATCTTCTTCTCTAGAACCAGCAATCCAAATTCAATCAATCTTGGTACAAACCATCCAAAGGTGAATGGGATTCAGGTTTTTTTTTTCAAATGGAGGGTCATACCCCCAACAAAGGGGAAACAATCAAAAAATGTAAAAATAAGGTGGGGGTCATTTAAAAGTCTTCTTCTCAAGAACCATTAGACAAGAAATGTTCCAATTGACGTGGACGCTTCGTGACGTAGTGCAGATTCATTTTTTGTTAAATCATGGCCCCCAGGGGAAGAACGTGGCCACAATAGGGGATCAAAGTTTTACATGCGAATATAAAGACTTTGATATGGGCCAGGGTGCCTCAGGTGAGCGATGTGGCCCATGATCCTCTTGTTTATACTCGTCCCTCTCTTGCATCGTCGGGTTCATAGCTTGTCTCACTTTCGGCTGATCTCGCCTTCAATAGACGAGAGATCATCCGTGCGTATCCGACGATGCCTCTCTGACAAGTTTCACTGATTAGTTTGTAAAACTTGCGTAATGACAAAGCGCACGGAGTTGGGGATATTTCCCTTCAGAGAGATTTGCTTATGGTATGATATGTTTTCCATTAATCCAGAGAGAGAGAAAGAGAGAGAGATATTGGAAATTTGCGGAATTATTACATAATACAGTTTTAGGAAAATACATTTAATTTTTATTTGAGACGGGCATTTTCTGGGATTTCCGCCATTTCGTTAGGGTTAGATTTCCGCCATTTCGTTAGGTTTAGGGTTAGGTTTCCGCCATTTTGTTAGGTTTAGGGTTAGATTTCCGCCATTTCGTTAGGGTTAGATTTCCGCCATTTTGTTAGGTTTAGGGTTAGGTTTCCGCCATTTCGTTAGGGTTAGGGTTAGATTTCCGCCATTTCGTTAGGTTTAGGGTTAGATTTCCGCCATTTCGTTAGGGTTAGGGTTAGATTTTCGCCATTTCGTTAGGGTTAGGGTTAGGTTTCCGCCAATTCTTTAGGTTTAGGGTTAGATTTTAAGTTAGAGTTAGGGTTAGATGTTAGGTTTCCGCCATTTCGTTAGGTTTTGGGTTAGAGTTAGGGTTAGGTTTTGGGTTAGGTTTTGGGTTAGAGTTAGGGTTAGAGTTAGATTTCCGCCATTTCGTTATGCCTTCTTCACATGTTATTATGGTATCTGATAAGCACAACAACTGGTTGTCACACAGCATGCCGTCGCACGAACAGAAAATCCAAAATCAAGCTAGAGTGTTTAATCGACGACATGATGTAAATTAACACTAAAAACAACAGCAATAGAATAACAATCAAAGTTGAAGCAAATTGTATAGAATTTTGTTTGTATTCAGAATTTTGCATGATACCTATGTATCCAGCTTATTGACATTTTATATTCAAAATCAATGAATAAAGCGTAATCGCATCGCAGAATTTATAAAACGATTAGAACTGCAAATCTATTCTGTTCCTTGTATTTTTATTCTGTGAAATTGGAATTTTTCAAAGTTAGAAGAGCTAATTTAATACATATTTACAATTTCAACCAAAATGAATGGCTCAAACATACTCTTGCCTTCTCTCGAAGTGAAAGGGGACTTGTGCCTCAATCATCCCCCCCCCACCCGTCCCGTACGTGTGCCTCTGTAATTGTATACATTATTTAGTATTGTGTTTACCAGTGTTTTGTCATTAATAAATCCAAGCCGTTTCAAGATTAAAATACTGACTTTTCAGTTTCGTATAAAACACTTATTTTCTGAGTTAATGAATAACTACACGTACGGTAAGAAAGCGATCAATAATTAAATTCCAACTGATGACGTCATATCGCTAAACTTATTCGACTTTATTGTTCTGCGCCAATATTGAAATTCCACGGATTTTGAAACTTATTAAGTACTGAAAATTGTCTACATATATTGGACAAAATAAGTTAGGGATCATGGACTATTTCATTGATTAAAACTAAACCTTTGTGTGTACGTGGTAGAATATATGAAACACAAACGCTGACATCATATTTCATCAATATTTAATCGGAAATCTCGATTTCATTTATATATTTTTTGGGGTAATACTGCACAAAACCACATATTACTGAATGACGTGAAGATATCTGACATGAAAGACAACTTGAACGATACAGAACATGTCCAAAATTGACTCAGAGTTTCATTAAAATTCGGTGACCTCCGTTTGCTCTCAGAAGCCTGACATCGGCGTTGCATACTCATTATGACATTCACAATGTTTTGTTGTTGGGGATTGTTCCATTCCTCTCTCAGCGCGTTTTCAAGGTCATCCAAATTCAACACTTGGTTTGGACACTGAAATGTGATGCTGAAGTTGATCCTACACATGCTCGATGGGATTCAGGTCCGGTGAGAGAGCAGACCATTTCATACTCTCGATAGTTTCCCTCTGCAGATATTCCTGAACCACATGAGCACGATGGGGACGGGCGTTATCGTCTATCAGAATAATATTTTGCTCGATTGCACCTGCAAACAACCTGACGCCTGGGTGAAGAATTTCATCCCTGTTTCGGAGAGCAGTGAGTGCGTCCCAGACTTCTCTCACGTCATGGACAAGCACACTCGGAATTCGCACGTCAATATGTTAATTGGGATAGACGACATTGGGAGCCGTTAGTGTTTACAGATGAGTCGCGATTCTGTCTGGACTTCCATGATAGTCGTAGACGTGTGTGGAGAGAGGCCAGACAGCGATAAAGTCAGACATGGGTGGCTGAACACAATCTGTTTGGGATTAGCGTTGTAATGGTTTGGGATGGGACCTCTTTGGCGGGTCGCACTGACATGGTAGCCATCAGGAACGGCGCACTGACGTATATAGGCCAGGTCTTTGAGAGACAACTTAGTTTTCACAGGACTAGCCGAATAGAACGATGAGATTCCCGAGGAAGTCGTCAAAACATTTATTCAACAGGAAAGTAATTTGGACCAAAATTTTTAATTTGAAAGGGTACACCTAATCGGTCGAAAACAGGCCAACAAGACCAGATCATTAATAGCCAAGTTCTCCCCCTACTAGGACAAAGAAGCTGTCGCTGCCAGGACCCTTATAAATGAACATTTCAGAATCAATGAACAGTTTCCAAAGGAAATGAACGATTGGAGGAAAATTTTATACCCTCATCTTAAAGCATCAAAAGCCAAGGCCACGCGGTAGCGATGAGCGTTGAACGTTTATATATCAATGGCACCGGATTTATTCCTCCAGAACCACAACCGAAGCTTCAACAGCCGTCCAATTAGTACCGACACCAGGAACGTCGTATTCCTCCCTCTAGGACAGCCATGGAGGTCACGGATCGCATGCTGTTTTTAATAGTGAGGAATCAATTGTGAACTCCGACCACACATTTATTTCACAAAACAACAATAGTGTAATACGTCCAAGACATGATCGATCTCTTAGCATTTATTCTCTCAATATATGTAAAAGTTAACTGTTTTGTCCTGAATTCATAGGAATGATGAGATCTTATGACATTTTGTGTTTCACAGAAAAGCGGACACGCCACATATGAATATACCAGATTATGTATGTATGTATAGATGTTTTTTGTTGTTGTTGTTGTTTTTTGTTTTTGGTTTTGTGTGTGTGTGTGTGTGTGTTTTTGCTTTGTTTTTGGTTTTGTTTTGTTTTTAATTGAAAAATAGAGTAGAATTGTCTATACGCAGGTCGGGTGGTATTGCCGTATACGTCAAACAAGAGCTAGCATCCTTATTCTTTGTTCAAATAACTAACTCCCCGTGTTCCTGTATTCCTTGGATATCGTGTAATGGTCAGGTGTTGAATTTACCTGATAATATACTAATAGGGGCGGTATACCTTTCCCCTGAAAAGTTCAGGTATTGATCAGCAGACTTATTTTTACGAACTGAACAAGATGTTATTCTTTCTCTGCCAACTATAAACATATATCAGTCATTGGCGATTTTAATAGCAAAACAGCATCACAGTCAGATTGTATTGATATTCCAAATGATGGCTATGACCACGATTTATTTGCTAATGATGTACAACGTCTTGATAAATTTAATATACCAAAAGTGAGACAATCGTCAGATGTTTATAGAATAATTATGGACTAAAAATTACTGAATTTATTACAGGCAAACAAATATATTTATTTCAAACATCAGGATTGGTTCTGATAAAGATGTCGTTGATGTTACTTGTAAAAGTGTGATACATTACTGCATAGGTAACGTTAGTTGTTTGTCTCTGATGTCTGGTGTTCATGTTTTATCTTTTTGTCTGTGATGTCTGGTGTTCATGTTCTCTCTCTCTCTCTCTCTCTCTCTCTCTCTCTCTCTCTCTCTCTCTCTCTCTCTCTCTCTCTCATGTCTGATGTTCATATTTTATCTTTCTCTTTTGCCTATGATGTCTGGTGTTCATGTTTTATCTTTCTCTTTTGTCTGTGATGTCTGGTGTTCATGTTTTATCTTTCTCTTTTGTCTGTGATGTCTGGTGTTCATGTTTTATCTTTCTCTTTTGCCTATTATGTCTGGTGTTCATTTTTAATCTTTCTCTCTTTTTTGCCTGTGATGTCTGGTGTTCATGTTCTCGTTCTCTCTCTCTCTCTCTCTCTCTCTCTCTCTCTCTCTCTCTCTCTCTCTCTCTCTCTCTCTCTCTCTCTCTTGTCTTTGATGTCTGGTGTTCATGTTTTATCTTTTTGTCTGTGATGTCTGGTGTTCATATTTTATCTTTCTCTCTCTTTTGTCTGATGTTCATATTTTATCTTTCTCTTTTGTCTATGATGTCTGGTGTTCATGTTTTATCTTTCTCTTTTGCCTATGATGTCTGGTGTTCATGTTTTATCTTTCTCTTTTGCCTATGATGTCTGGTGTTCATGTTTTATCTTTCTCTTTTTTCTGTGATGTCTGGTGTTCATGTTTTATCTTTCTCTTTTGTCTCTGATGTCTGGTGTTCATGTTTTATCTCTCTCTCTCTTTTGTCTGTGATGTCTGGTGTTCATGTTTTATCTTTCTCTCTCTTTTGTCTGTGATGTCTGGTGTTCATGTTTTATCTTTCTCTCTCTTTTGTCTCTGATGTCTGGTGTTCATGTTTTATCTCTCTCTCTCTTTTGTCTCTGATGTCTGGGTGTTCACGTTTTATCTTTCTCTCTCTTTTGTCTCTGATGTCTGGTGTTCATGTTTTATCTTTCTCTCTCTTTTGTCTCTGATGTCTGGTGTTCATGTTTTATCTTTCTCTGTGTTAGCGTCAGATGTACACATTGCTTAGTAATAGAACTAAAGGGTAATGATAACAATTCTTATAATGGGGACACAAATACCCTTTACAGCCATGAACGGGCAAATTGTATAAATCCGTACCGTGGTAGATAAGTGAAACGATGAAAATGCGAATGTTTTTTGTGAAGGTGATTATATAATTAAGGTATCTTGTGAAATTTGAAATCTTTTTACAGCAGCTGCGTCAGAAGCTTTTTTGTACAAAAGTTGTCGGTGACACATGTAATATTAGGAAACGTTTTAAAAAATCATGGTTCAACAAACACTGTAAATCTACACGTCAAAATTATAGAAAAGCCAAAAGAATGTTTAAGAAGTATGGTGGTGATGATTTTAAATATAATTTGTATGAAAAAGAAAGAATTGATAGAAAGAATCGCAGTCAGTGTGTAGCTGTAAAAGAAAAACTTAAGGACAACAAAACCCAGGGAATACTGGGAAATTATTAATAGTGGCAATGTTAAACAAAACAGAGTGTACCTGTTGACGAATGGTTTAAAGATTTGAATGATGAAGTTAATATTAATACTCTGGCTACGTAGTATCCGTAACTGATGTCATTCTGTTGTCAAAATACCAATGTCAATGTTGACATAAATTTATGTGTAAATGAACAAGAAATTATGAAATGTTTGAAGTCATTAAAGTGTAACAAGAGTGTAGACGACGACGCAATCGCAAATGAATTTATACTGTCTACAGTAGATGTTTTGATGTTTTTGTATATAGCTTTATTCAATACCAGTTTTGGTACAGGAGTTGTCCCCTCACGTTGGCTTGTTGGAAATATAGTACATGTTTATAAAAATAAGATACCTATCATTCTTAGAATTATAGACCAATAACTACCATTTGTTGACTGTAATAAAATCTATGTATGCTAATATAAAATCATGTGTAAGACATAAAATGAGAAATCCGAAGTTGTTTTTTTTTTTTAAATGCGAAGCAGGCTTAATGCAACGTGAATCCCTGTCACCATTTTTATCTTCTTTCTTATATATATATATATATATATATATATATATATATATATATATATATATATTATAGATGTTTATTTTCTTTGTACGTAAATGATTTTGAAATGGAATTAAATGAAAATATGTGTATACCCGTAGAAATAAGAGGGATTGCCTTGTTTTTGATCATGTATGCAGACGACACTGAACTTTTCTCAGAAACAGAATAAAGTTTACAAGATATGTTTAATTGTTTACAAAAATATACACCCAAGTGGAAGTTAAAGGTTAATGTAGATAAAACTAAAATTGTTGCATTTAGAAAGGTAGATTAAAAAAAGAATTAATGTCGGAAGTATACCAATGGGTTGATTGCAGAACAGAGTAGAAAGCGTATAAGTTGTTTAATAATAAAAATGAAATCGTTGTATTTGAATGGAAGTAAAACGTTGTCATTGTTTGACGCATATATTGGCACTATAGCAGATTATGGATGTGAAGTGTGGGGACAACACCCAGCAAGTGAATTAGAGAGTATTCTCTCCATTTTTTGTAAAAAGATGTTAGGTGTTAAGAAAAGCACTATATCTATATTATGAATTGGGAGGGAAACCATTACATTGGAATAGGAAATACAGAATTTCAAAATTTGGTTGAAAATAAAACAAAGCGATAATTGTAAAACAGGTAAAGTTTATCAAGATGTATTGAGTGTTTGCGTTGGAAACATTTCCTTGTTGGCTGTCATATATAAAAGAGTTGATCAATACTTTGGGTTTTGGATGCAGATGGAACCATAGAGAACCTTTTAATGAAAACCGATTTCTAGCGGACGTGAAACAAAGGTTAAATGATATGTCCATACAGGAAGCTCGTGGTTATTTTGAAACTTGTAATTTGTAAAATGATAACTTCAAATCTAATAAAACCAGTATCAGAAAAAAAGTACCGTATATCAGTAAATATCGTGTATTTTCTTATCAGCTAGAAACTGAGCGTGGAAGATTTTATAATATTCCTAGACATCTAGACATGAAAGACTTTGTAAATCATGTACTTTGTCACAGATTAAAAATGAGTTTCATCTTATTCTGATCTGCCCGTTTTATGATGAAGTTAGGAAAATTTACATAAAAAATATTACTACTTTCAATAGAAACTTTTAGAGACATATGTAAATTGGGAAAATATTTTTGTAAGTGTTCAAAATTAAGAGCAGAAATGTAATTATTACGTAAAATAACACACACACAGATATATATATATATATATATATATATATATATATATGGGGCCTCCGATGTCGAGTGGTTAGAACATCGCGCTCAAAATCACAAGGCCTCTCACCTCTAGTCGGCTCACGCCGATATATGTGAGAAAGATATTTTCCTCTTTGGGGGGGGGGGGGGTTATTGCATTTCATATTCACTTTCTTACAAAATATAATACTATTCCATAGACAACAGCTATCTATACATTGAATGAATTGTGTCCAGTAACCTTTTAATCCGCAGTCTTTGTCAGGTCCAGCAAAACCTCTATATTTAGCTATATAGCTTTATAAAGCAATTTGAAATAGCTTGGTTTAGCTAGTTTAGATTGCATTAGATTGGATTTTTTAATTGCAGTTGCATAGCCAAAAAGTCTTGTAATAATTTTTGAACGTGTTTATTCTTTGAACTAACCAGAACATTGTTCTTATTAGACTTCAGGACAATTCTACGTCATTTCAAGAATTTTTATAAAAAGATTTTCTTTTGTGTTGTTAACTGTCCACTACCCTGTGTGCATTGAAGCATAGACAAGTGTGATGACTTTAGAATGTGGAATCTGATTGCCTGTCCATTATTCTATTCCTCTTTTATTCTATGCAGTAGATTAGATAACTGTTGCATAACAAATTAATAACCCTAAACATGTGACAATTTTGAATAAATTTCTTTTCAAGGGATACAGTTTAAGAATTATTTTTTTGTTTACATTGTGTTTTATTGTGTTCAAGGATGAATTATGTTCACTCAATGAAATTCGATTTTTATGCTTTTAACAATTAATTTGATAGAAGTTTGCAAATAGCTTAATAAAGCTATATAGCTATATTCAGTGTACTTGACACGTTTATGTATAACTTTATGTGTATGTTTATTATTTCTTTGTAAAAACGCTAAACTTACGAGCCGTGTGCCTCTTGGTAATAAACAATACAATCCTAAGCTATCTCGGCAAATTGCTCACTTCCTTTCGTAATATACCATTCAAAAAAGTAGGGGATACTGGATTTACATGGACAATGAAATACAGATCATGAGGCCAGGAAGGAAACAAATGACAGAAAAATATTAAGGAAACATTTGTCGATTTATTCGAAACCCTGTGTACAGTCAGAAAAGGACAGGTTCTCTAGAATAAAGGTCGACACCAACACAGGGTCACAAAGCCAATTTACCACCATTGTGAAACGGAGTCAGCAGTGGGTACAACCCCCTTGGTTGGCCAGACAAGCTCGGATTCGGCGTGGCATACTCCTAGCGAGACGTCCCAGGTCATTTTGGGGAAGGTTATTCCATTCCTGTTGCAATGCTGCAGCAAGTTCTTGGACATTGGCAGGAGGTTGTTGACGTTGGCGTAGCCGCTGACCAAGCATGTCCCAGACATGCTCAATGGGAGATTGATTGATTGATTGATTATTTGTTGTTTTACGCCACACTCAACAATTTTTCAGCTATCTGGTGGCGTCCAGTTTTTGTTGGAGAACCCAGATACAATGTACCTGGGAAGAGACCACCGACCTTCCGCAAGTAAACTGGCAAACTTGCTCACATAACGCCGCGGTCGATGGGAGAAAGGTCCGAACTGAGTGCGGGCCATGGTAATATGGTGATATTCTGCTGTTGGAGATAGTCTGTAACGATCCTGGCCCTATGGCACCTGGCATTGCCATATTGAAAAATGAAACGGCGGCCATAACGACGTACAAACGGCACAAGATGTTGTCCCGGTAGTACTACCCTGTGACACGTCCAGCAACAGCGTGGAAGTTTGTTCTACCGGCAACAGTGATGCATTCCCACACCATTACAGAACCACCCCCATACCGATCATGTCTAATCGTTAACGTCATGGAAACGTTCGTTACGTCGGCGCCAAACCCTCCTGCGTCTGTCCAGAAGTCCACAGTGAACCTCGACTAATCTGAGAACATTACGTGGTTCCTTCGGCGATTATCCCAGTGTTGATGGTGATGACACCAATGGAGTCCGGTCCTAATGTGACGATCCCTCAAACAGAGAAGGACACGAGGACGTCGGGCGTGTAAGTGAAATCTGTGCCGTCGATTACTGATGGTCTGGCCACTCACTATCAAGCCAGTATCCGTGGACTTTAGAGGGAAGGGGAGGGTGGAGTCAGTCAAATGTGAAGTTGAGACCTTATCTGATTGAAACGATTTTTCAAGGCGGATGAATATGTCCTGAGCCTGTGTTGTTGCCCATGGTTGACCGTATCGTGGTCTATCCTAAACAGACCTTGTAGCACGATGTCTGGACCATAATCTGTTGATAACAGACTGGGAAACATTCATTGTCATTGCTACAGCGACCTGTTTTGTGCCAACATGTATCATGTCAAGAACACGTAACATCTCATTCTGTGTTAGACGCGCATGGTCTCTGTTTAATTAACTTCAACAACTGATAATCTGGTGCTTTCTCTTCAAAATCTTCCTTTAGAGTGGCTCTAACCTTCTAATTCAGAGGCATTCAAATTTGTGGTACAACACACTTGATCATCAGTAGCATCCCGTGCCGATCGTGAGAGTGTTATTGATGTGTTTTGGGTGATGCATTTCTTTGGAAATTCCTCGTCGTTAAGGAACTATACAACATGGTTTCGTATCCCTTTGTATATGTGAACATTTTGACACAAAATCCAATATCCCCTACTTTTTTTGAATAGTATAATGCATTAAATGAATATGCTGATGCGGCTCAATTAATTCTTAAAACATCACGCCGGATTCCGGAAAAAAAATATTCCATAGCAGAACATATTTTACTTTACATTCTTTGATTGACTTATTCAAAAACTGTATTGTTTATTTATTGATTTTTTGAAAAGACTTTCGATTCTGTTTGGCGCTTAGGTCTTTGGAAAATTTTTGAAAAATAACATCAATGGGAAATATTTTAATGTAATTGTAAATATGTACAATGGTATAAAAGCAAGAATAAAGGCAACTAACCGTTTTCCCGAACGTTTTCTATGTAAAAGAAGAGTTCGTCAAGGGGACAATCTGTCTCCTCTCCTATTTTCATTGCTCCTTAATGATCTGGAAGAGTTCCAGATTTCAAGTGGTGCCACATACTATTCAAGCCAATGGCACCCACTTGAAATCAGGAACCCATAGCAAATTGAAAATGTTTTTAATATGTATTTGAAAATATTTGTTTTACTTTATGCAGACGATACAGTTTTTATATGTCTGAAACCCATTAGGATTTACAGATAGTTGAACATATTTCATGATTATTACTGGCATCTGAAAGTAAACGTTGAAAAAATTCACAAGGCCTCTCACCTCTAGTCTGCGCGGGTTCGAATCTCGCTCACGCCGATATATATGAGGAAATTTACTTTCGGAAGGTAGGTTGTATCTCGGTTCTCTCCTCCACCAATAAAAAACTGGATGCCACCAGATAACTGAAAAATTGTTGAGTGTGGCGGAAAACAACAATCAACAATTAAACGTTGAAAAAACGAAAATTATTGTATTTGGTAAGGGGCGACAACCGCAAAATTTACGTTTTGTGCATAACAGAAATGATATCGAAATTGTTGATACTTTTGAATATCTCATATTTCAGTTCGTACAATTAACATATCAAACAGCCGTATTATAAAGTTTCAAAGGCAATATATAGTGTCATAACGAAATGTAGAAACCAATATTTGTCATTTGATTACCAAATGGATCTCTTTGACAAAATTGGTAAACCTTGTTATATATGGGTGAGAAATTTGGAGCGTTTCAAGTTTATCTCTTGTGGAAAGATTACATTTAAAGTGTTGCAAACATTTCTTTAATTTCAACAATTCAACGCCAAATTTTATGGGATATGAGGTAATGATAAAATACCCACTGATTATTAATATGAATGTATATTTTTGGAGCAAATCTGTTAAATCCAACAATTATCAACTCGTACATATGCTTTATTGTACAAACAGAACTCGCCATGGGTAAAATGTATCAAAAATATTTTAAATGAATATGGACTTTCGTATGTTTGGCAAAATTAGTCATTTAGTAATGCTGCATGGCTAAAACACAAAAGGGGCCTCCGTGGTCGAGTGGTTAGAGCATTGCGCTCAAACTCACAAGGCCTCTCACCTCTAGTCGGCGCGGGTTCAAATCCCGCTCGCGCCGATATATGTGAGAAAGTTTGCCACTTTACTTTCTGAAGGTCGGTGGTCTCTTCCCGGATACATTGTATCTGGGTTCTCTCCTCCACCTACAAAAACTGGGCGCTACCAGATAACTGAAAAATTGTTGAATGTGGCAAACAAACAAACAAACAAACAAACAACCCACAATATATTTACATCACGGTTTAATCAATTTACACGGTCATGGAGATGTGATGTTTCATCGTCCCCAAAATGTAAAAAACCTAAACGATATCGGTGACGAATTTCATTATTTGTTCAAATGTGATATATCGACGACGTTTTATATATTAACAATGATCATTTTCATTTATATGTTGAATCGATATATCCCAGTGAACTTGAAATAAAAAACACCACAGAGTCTTCCACTTCTGCTTCGTACTTAGATATTTTATTGAAAATAGATGCTGGCGGCAAACTAAGAACTTAACGTTATGACAAACGGGATGATTTCAATTTCTCCATCGTCAACTTCCCTTTTTTTGTGGCAATATTCCATCATCACCTGCATATGGTGTTTATATCTCCCAACTGATTCGATACGCAGAAGCTTGTTCTGAATATAATCAGTTTTTAAATCGAGGCGGGCTACTGACAAATAAATTAATGTTACAGGGGTTTGTACAGTGTCGTCTAAAGTCAGCATTTCGCAAATTTTATAGTCGATGTAAACGATCCAGTTTGCCAGTAAAACTTACCATTAAGTCAAATGCTGTCTGTGTTTCATACCAATTGTTAGGCCGTTTTTAGCACACTGATTCAGACTACGGATTACTCCGTTTACCTGATCGGAATAGAGGGCTCACGGCGGGTGTGACCAGTCGACAGAAGATGCTTTCTCCTCCTAGGCATCTGACCCCACCTCTGGTGTGACCAGGGGTCCGTGTATGCCCATCTCTCTGATTTGTATTTTCTATAGGAATTACGAGATTGAATACTGTTAAAGATCTCAACACTTTTATGTTTAATGGGTTAATGAACACAAATAATGTGGTAGTGTTAAAATCATTGGCGCAATTTATTAAGAACAATTTCAGTGTTGTCTTTTCTTCCAGAATTGATATAGTTCAGCAAACTATATGTCTGTATCATTTATTGTTACTACATACGTAATTGACACTTAGCAGTAATCTTAATGTAAATATGTATGTAATTTGTTTGTACCTTATATACCAGTGATCTGGTTTTGGGGTGAATAAATAAATGAATGGTCCAAAAAATTACTTACAACTTCCTGTTAGTGCTCGCTCAGTATAAGTGAAAAATTATCAAAGGGACATAAACAGAAAAGCAAATTAATGATAATAAAAGTGAAAATAAACTGTAGACTGCATTTTGCGGCAGGATTAGGGTTACCCTAACCCTAACCCCGAGTACCACCCCCTCTCCTCTTTTATCCAGCAAAAATTCGACATTTAGTGCAGCTCAACAGGATTGTAAGAGATACCGTAATGCGGGTTGTTGGACCGTGTTCAGTTACCATCAATTTTAGATAAAACTACAGATCTATGTCAGAAACTGATCAAACATCGTGATATATATCGAAACTGGATATCACGGCGAATCCCTCATTTCAAATATGAACAGAATTTGTCGCAGGATCGCTGACAAAATTTAATCAGTCAAAGCCCCAGTCACAGCAAGCTTGCGACCTTTTTACAACCTAGATACGACCGACATGATTATGACCTAGATACAACCGACATGATTATGACCTAGATAACCTAGATACGACCGACATGATTATGACCTAGATAACCTAGATACGACCGACATGATTATGACCTAGATACAACCGACATGATTATGACCTAGATACAACCGACATGATTATGACCTAGATAACCTAGATACGACCGACATGATTATGACCTAGATACAACCGACATGATTATGACCTAGATAACCTAGATACGACCGACATGATTATGACCTAGATACGACCGACATGATTATGACCTAGATACGACCGATTTTGTTTAGGAATCATGGGCAAATTGTAGAAAGAGCGCATGAGTGATCGTCAAAGTTGTAGCAAGATTGATGATCATATGAAATCCCAGTCACACCAAGCTAGCGACATGGTTACGACCTAGATACGATCGAATTTAATTTGAATTCGTGGTCGTCAAAAATTCTGGGTGATCGCACGAGCAATATTAATCACAGAGAGGTTTTTGATCATGTTCAAAACTTTAAACAGACCGTCTGCGAGTCGCAGACAGGTCTTGTAGAGTCGGGCCACCAGTTTGTGCATTGATGCACTACTTATCGTGCAGGATCGTGCGTGAAACTGGACGCTTGATAGTGCCACCTATCGTACAACCTCACAATCAGAAGTGCAACTACTTACGACTGAAACAGACTGGTTGCACAACCTTACTTTTGGTGGCGTCACCAATCTAGCATGAATTCAAAGAATTCTGGATTACACGCTTCTGGGGTTTTGTGTTATTTTACTCGATGTTTGTACATTACCATGGCGGTACCAGTGCTGCCACCAAGACTAGATTTAATAGATCTTTTCTAGTTTATTTGATCGTGCGACCATGCGTACCACCAGTCGGACGATCATGTACAACCTGTCGTTCGATGATTTTTGAACAAATCGCAATATGTAATTTCAAGTGAAGATCGTGCCATCCGATCGTATCTCGGTACTTTGCCACGGATCGCATGATTTAAAAAACATTAATTAATTTGTAGTGACATATTGTATATTTATTTACAGTTCCACGAGTCGCCACAACGTCCCACCTGATGTGGTCATTTTGTATCAGATTGGACGAGGTCCTTTTGCGCCCAGTGTTTCTCCATTTCCTTTGAAATTGGAGACCTTTTTACGGATGACGAAAACCCCTTATGTTGTGAGTAACTTTTCAAAACTTTCCCGCCATGATATTAAAAACTACTGTCTTCACTTTCCGACATTAAAGAGGATGAAATATGAAGTATGTGTGTGAACACCACTGTCCTCACTTGCACAATGATTGGTGATATCAGTCCTGCATGTTTAAACTTTGGCTGTATTGTATGCATACAACTTTTCTCTATCACATTGAAGTCAACTATCCAATATCCTTTCTGTGGCTAATCATGAAATAGAAATGCTTTGTAGAATCCGTCAAAAAGCATCCTTGATTTTAATCTGTATGACCTTGACGATTAATATTTAAAGGTCAAGATCATTAAAAATACATGTAATTCTTCTGCAGTGGTATATTTTTATTGAAAGTTAATTCTGGAAAATCATCCCCGAACTTTATGTACCGATGGACACATTTGTGATGGACACAGGAACCTGTTGTACATAAAGTGTCTGTGATGGAAACACTATCCTGTTGTAGATAAGTGTTTGTGATGGACACAGGAACCTGTTGTAGATAAAGTGTTTGTGATAGACACAGGAACCTGTTGTAGATAAAGTGTTTGTGATGGACACAGGCACCTGTTGTAGATAAAGTGTCTGTGATGGACACAGGCACCTGTTGTTCTGTTTGTTGCGGAGGCGTACTGGTATCACTAAGACACTTCTTATGCTTTATTTTTCACACTTTAATCTGTAAAATTTACGTTTTATTCTGTAAATTTTAACACATAGTTAATTTGTAAATTTTACTCTTTAATCTGTATAGTTTGCAAATTCTTAAATCTGTAAAATGTACTTTGTATTAATTATAGAACAAGAGCTCCGCAAAGGGGTTGGGGTGGGGGAGTAGGGGTGTCCTTTTGCATTGAGAGTCTACAAACTTTTTCGATGAGTCTGTAATAACCTTAACCTTTGGAGCTCAAAATCGTACAATAGGGTTTTTCTTTGCTTGATAACGAAGTCACATATATAGTATGAAATCAGTTAAGCAAATACTGTGGTATGTAAAAGATTTTTCTATGAATTCCTGTAGTGACCTTAATATATGACCTTTTGACCCTTAAATCAACCGAATTCCTTCTCTTTTATAACAAAGCTACATGTGAAGTGTGAAATCAATATAGCCAAACAATGGTGGCCCGCGGAGTGACTTTACACTCAGTGTTACTAACATACTCACTCACAAACTACCCCCCCCCCCCTCCCTCGCGAAGGATTGCGAGGGGATAATTAGAGGAGGAGATGGTAGGGAAAAGATAGAACCTCCCTTCTTGATGGACCCATGCATATTTAATGACCCCCACATGAATCTGAAGGCTCTTGTCCCCACTTATTATACTATGTTGTGCATCAATGATTATATTATATATATCATTCAAGTTACCATGCTAAAATATGCCCTAACTCATTTTATCCTCATTTATCTATACAGATATGTTGTAGATCTATACAAATATGTTGTAGATCTATACAAATATGTAGATCTATACAAATATGTTTTCGGTTTATATAAATGTGTTTTTGATCTATACAAATGTGTTTTAGATTGATTCAAATTTATAATTGTAGAACGACAGATTTTAAAATTTGTCTCAAATTCTCTGAATAGATACAAATGCGTTGTAGAACGATCATTCGGCAAAGTTTTCATCGAAAAGGAAAACACCATGGATTGAATATGATGGTAAATCGATAGCCGATTCCCAGTTTAGTATAGACTACATTAAGACAAAGAGAGGAGTCAACGTCAACAGTCACCTGTCTCCATCAGATTGCTCGGTGGCTAGGGCTTTCCAAAAGATGACGGAAGAAAATCTCTACTGGTAAGTTACAGAAACTATAGGTGCTGTAAATTCGTTACAAACGTCTTTATTCATTCATTCATTATTTATTTTGGTGTTAGATTTTATACTCCGATTATGAAGAGTTTGATTTAGTTTGACTAATAGTTCTGATTATGTATGAGTAAGAAAGACGATTATATTAATAAATATTATTATATGTATGATTAATTGATTATATATTGTTTAACGTCCCGCTCGAGAATTTTGCACTCATATGAAGATGTCACCACTGCCGGTGAAGGGCTGCAAAATGTAAGCTTTTGCTCGGCGCTCAGAGCCTTTGAGCAGCGAGAGATCTTTATCGTGCCACACCTGCACCATTTAGTCGCCTATTACGAAAAGCAAGGGTTCTGAGGATCTATTCTAACCCTGGTCCTGGGCCTGATTATATATGAGTAACAAAGACGATTATATAAATAAATAGATATGTGGATTACTTAGATACATTTTGCAATGTACGGGAGTGCTAAGACCGTGAATTTCGCGCCTTTTCTTCCAACGAACTCCAAAATTAAAATGTGTTATATTTTGTGGCGGACTAATGATGGCATAATACGTCAAAAGTATTAATATTCGTATCTTGTGCACGGCGCCCATGATTTCATTGCCCCCAAAATGATAAATACTGTCAAATCATCACCAACTCTATTTCGCCATGATATTGATGTAAGAATTTTCATTTTTGAATCAGATTTAATCGCATGGAAAATCTGGGATTTCGAAAATCCAAGTATGGCCCTTACTCACTATCATCGCACCTAGTTCTTTATTTTGAAATTCGTAGTTTTGCATACAGAATATGCAGTGCAGTTGTATTTTTGTCTGTTTTAGGACAATGTGTATAGAAATGTTTGGTGACGACACATCCACTGTGGAGAAAGTGATACCATACAAAGGATTAAAGCTGTGGTTTACAATCTGGTTTCTCAAAGGCGTAATCAAAAAAGAGACCTGGGGTCACGGGATAGGGCGTCACACGCCGGAAGAGGTGTGGTCTATTGCTGTAAACGACATGACGGCCATTTCCAACTTTCTTGGTAAATTATTTAAGAAATTAGTTTTAGTGATTTTTATCTTATGCTTTTATTGTATTCATTTTGGGTGGGGTTTTTTTTTGGTGTGATTGATTGTTTTGTTGTTTTCCGCCACACTCAACAATTTTCCAGTGGCGTCCGGTTTTTATTGGTAAAAGAGAGAACCCGGATACAATATACCCGGGAAGAGACCACCGACCTTCCGAAAGTAAACTGGCAAACTTTTTCACATATATCTGCGTGAGCGAGAATCGAACCGACTAGAGTTGAGAGGCCTTGTGATTTTGAGCGTTCTAACCACTCGGCCACGCAGGCCCCGCTTCAATTCAGTTGTAATTAAATCATAATGATGTAATATTATTATGATTTATCTATGTAGATAATATGGGTGATCTAAAATATCTGATACGATTTGCAAGGAAAATAAAATTAATCTTCTAACTATCAGAATAAAATTCAATGAAACATGCCAGATTAACATTTTAAACAGAAGATGTCGCATGTAGTTTACAAGTTTTTTCAAGCATCATTATCATCTTGTGAAATTTTGCTATCTTCATCAAGTGCTCTATGTAACGTCTCTTTTGATCAAAAACAAGATTTACCATTTTCTTGAAGTTGGTAATCAAATTTTTGCACATATCCGGAGTAACATTCCAAAGGAGATCAGGATTTGTCTGACTGTTTTTCGCAGCCATTCAAGAGCTTGTCCAGATATATGTGGGATAGGTCCATTCTGCTGAAACCAAATATTGGAACCATCAATACTCCGATTACGTATAGTGTGGGAATGAATTTAGAAGCTTCAGAAAGTACAAATACTAATCACTGTTAAAAGTCCTCACCTCACCATCAGATTCGAAGAAAAATGGTCCAATAACTCTAGCAGAACTAAGCACTGCTACGACTGTGGTCTTATCATTCTCATGCCGGTACTGTGGTTTCCCAAATCAGGGCAGTTTCGTTTGTTTATTGGTGAAGTTAAGTGAAAGTGAGATTCATCAAAAAGCCACACATTGTCAGTGATATCAGTGTTGTCTGTCATCCGCCGAGCAAAGGCGAGCCTTGAGTTAATGTCAAATTCCTTTGAACAGATGTAATATTGACATAGTGTAAGGAAAGTACACTTTTCCGTAATTTTCGAAAGACCGTTAAACCGATTTCACCAACTTTTGGGATGTTTCTGCAGTTAATTTCAGGACAGCTGCTATGGATTCAGCGTTCCTACTTGTCTGAGACCTTTAAGGGGGCGTCTTCAACAAACCAGCAACTAGCCTGTGTCTCTGTTGTTTTGGTAGCTGTGAATCCAATGGATTCTTTTATACATAATTCGAATCACTGTTACAGAGGAATTAGTCTTCAAATTCAATTGCAAAACTTCTGTGGAGTAGCCATGTTGAATATTAAACAGCAGCAGTTTTATGTCGGTGGTGACTGACCGTGATGGGGTAAATTATCTGCATTTGTACCACTGATAAACATTTATACCACTGATAAACATTTGTACCACTGATAAACATTTGTACCACTGATAAACACTTAAACATTTGTACCACTGATAAACATTTGTACCACTGATAAACATTTTACCTCAAATGACACTTACGTTCAAGGGACAGAAGGTGCATTTCTACCAGGGTATATTATATTCTATGCTGTTGCTATTGTAATGTTTTAAAAAAAAAATACACAAATAGAACGTGTATTGTATTATCCGAATAATTGCGAATGTAAGTCATCTTTTGCTATGCATTCCTAATTTGTCGAGAATCATACGCTCAATGTTCACAATTCAAACGCTCTCATGGGGAAATGGCTATCATTGCAATTTGTAAACCTATCAAAGGCAAAAATAACTGAAACTGTAATTTCGTAATTGTAAGCTATTCTGTATCTTTCGTAATTATCCCCGCCTACTCGCGCGCCCGAGTTTTGAATTACACTGGTTTTACGAGGTTTTACAATGTAATGAGACGGTAAATTGAACCACAGACAAACATTCTTACATTCATAATTAAAGTAAACGTACCATTGTCCCGTGCATCCTGTAGCAAATAAAATGGTATGCAACACGTGTGTATACAAATGCGAGAAAATTCATTTAAACTGAATTTCAAAATGGGTGTTGATTTCACCGAGCTCTGTCGTCCATTGGCCTTCAAACCTAATCATTTCCGCAAGGCGACCCTAAAAGTCCTATAGCTCATTACAGTGTTTTGCTGCCAGATGATCTGAGAATGAAACTTGTCGCCATCATGTGTAACCATGAAGAAATTTACCAGCTCTCGTAATATATATATATGTTTGTGTATGTGTATGTATGTATGTATGTGTGTGTGTATGTCTGTCTGTCTGTGTGTCTGTGTCTGTCTTTCTGTATGTATATATGTATGTGTGTATGTATGTATGTATGCATGTATGTATGTATGTATGTATGTATGTATATATGTATGTATGTGTGTATGTATGTATGTATGTATGTATGTATATATGTTTGTATGTATATATGTATGTATGTATGTGTGTATGTGTGTGTGTGTGTGTGTATGTATGTATGTATGTATATATGTATGTATGTATATATGTTTGTATGTGTGTATGTATGTATGTATGTATGTATGTATGTATGTATGTGTGTATGTATGTATGTATGTATGTATATATGTTTGTATGTATATATGTATGTATGTATGTGTGTATGTGTGTGTGTATGTATGTATGTATGTATGTATATATTTTTGTATGTGTGTATGTATGTATGTATGTATGTATGTATATATGTTTGTATGTATGTATGTATGTACGTATGTATGTATGTATGTATGTATGTATGTATGTATATATGTATGTATGTGTGTATGTATGTATGTATGTATGTGTATATGTTTGTATGTATATATGTATGTATGTGTGTATGTGTGTGTGTATGTATGTATGTATGTATATATGTTTGTATGTGCGTATGTATGTATGTATGTGTGTATGTGTGTGTGTATGTATGTATGTATGTATGTATATATGTTTGTATGTATATATGTATGTGTGTATGTGTGTGTATGTATGTATGTATGTATATATGTTTGTATGTGTGTATGTATGTATTAACTTTGAGCTCCGGAGTCCAAGGGTTCCCGTTATTCTTCTTTATATCTCATGAAGCGCATGAAATATGTGCTGGCATGAAGTATTGCAGTTCATACCTTTATGAATTTTCATGAATGATGTTTATTTTGTATATTTATATTCTCTTTTAATTTCTGTCGGGATTTTTAGGTCACCTGAATAAACTCGGGTTTAATTTCTTCATTCCAATTCTTTTCAAATTTGGTATAAAGAATTTCTGGGACAAGGCGGATATAAATTGTAAATTTCAGGACTCCTGCCCCCTGAGGCTTCATGGGTGGGGCCAAAACTGCCAAAGAAGTGACCACTTTTAAAAAATCATCTTTAGTACTGCTCAATTGTAAGAAAAACTAAATGCATAGTAATGTAAAGCAGGAAGGCCTCTGCCGAAATTGTAAATTTCATGATCCCCGGGTAGGAGTTCTGATCCCAGGGCGGGGCCAAACTTCGTATTTAGTTTTCAAGTGCAAAACATTAAAAACTGTTTCTACTCGCACATGTGACATGTGGTGGAAAAACCAAATTCATTACACCATGGTCGTGGAAATATGGGCTGATTTAAATGCTTTAAACTTCATCTTTTTGTTGTAATTGAATAGGAATACACCGATCTACTGCAGCATCATAAACTCCGCCCACCACGGTCACCTCATAACAACAACAATGGCTGTGACTGCAAACGCTTTCAAGATAATTCCGGTCAAACTTTTGTTAGATTTCTTTAAAAATGTCACGGTTTCATCCCATATTAAGAAGTGGGGATGATTTTTATAATTCATAGCTATCGACATGATTTCAAATTATTTCATTCCACTGAAAAAATGTAGAAATCACAACGATTTGTTAGACCAATAGTTAGGCTAAGCTGACGATCTTTGAGCAGATTTATAAGTAATGCATGTGACGATCGTCAGTGCTCTTGTCGTGCGGGCTATTGAGATTGGTTTTTCATACATTTATTTAATATTTACATTTCGTGGGACAGTCGATTGATTAAAATTTGATAAACATTTCGAATGATAAGCGTAAATAAAAAGTCATAGATTCGGTGAATTTGACACATCAACTTCTTGCAGACTGAAGACTTATTCAGTATGCGGATATTAAAATGAATTCATCACGATTCATTAGATGTATGCACATTTACAATAATCCAGGCCCCATAGTAGATTTCAGTGCTTGTCTGCATTTAGCTATTCTTATTCTGTGAAATATGAATAGCAAAAGTCATACCCTACTCTGAAATATGTGCTCATGCATCCATTTACTGTACATCAATAACACAGTGGCAGAGTAGATGACAGCCCCCCCCCCCCCCTTTTGTGACCAAAAATTTTAAAAAATTGGAACTGCAAAAAGTTTAAGATTTGACATTATGCATACTTGCAACAAGTGAACAGATAAACAAATCAATTAGTTCGTGTTTGTTTTATTGATTTTATTATGCATAAAGAATATCGAGAATAATCTATGAAAGTAAACTTAAAAATCTCAAAACCCCGGATTCGCCAGGGTTTGACAAATCCTAGATCCGTCACTGATAAACATTTTATCCTCATTTCCACAAAGCTTCCATGCACATGTTTATTTCATCCGTGGTACAAGCCAAGGTCCAAAATACAACCCATGTTTATTTCATCCATGGTATTTTCAAGGTCCAAACAAACTCCAAGGAAGAAGAAACTTGTTTATGTACACAAATCAAACCAAGCACAGACACTAATGTTATTCATTAGCAATTCCAATTATTTTAAAAATTATATGAATAGCAATATAATCACCACAATGGTAACAGTCATTAAGGGTTTGAAACTTCAAAATGAAAGACAGTACACAATTTTATAGCAGTCTAGTAAAGGAATTGCTGCTTTACATACCATTCCTGTTTAGTCTTTTTACACATTGATATAAATAAAATTAGTATGCTTTTATAAGTGCCTTCAATACATATGATCTTTTAAATTCAATAATTGATTGAATAATTTCATTACATTTATTATGTGAATGTGCCTGCTTTCTTTTTCTCTCATAATTTCTGATAAATATACTTTAATAAAATTAAGATTCAACATATTTAAACTATCATTAGTCCATAACTTAGAGTCAATTCATTTACTGTTTACTCTTTAAAATTCTGATGATGTAATTAGCAATACTACATAATGGTTATTTCACAAATGAATAAAAATTAGAAAATTTATGAGAACAAATATTTGAAGCACCTTCACACATCCAATGTGTAACAGGGTGACAAGATTTTTTCTACCGGAAAGTTTAAAGCTCTTGATTTTGTTTATTGTTCTGTCCAATCTTCGCGTTATAGTATTTCCTCTTGTTCACACGGGTCTGGGTACTCGGCTATCGACTCATCACTACGGAAATCCCATAAAATCAGCATATCCTTGTAGCGTCATCGTGTAGATTTTGTTGCAACATTCACTGTTGAAGTTTAACCGATAAATTTAATACAAATTTATGCATTAATATCAGTGTCAATAGCATGCAATTCATGATCAACATTCAACGTAACCAAGCAGAGCTCGATCTACAAACGCTGCATTTTACGTAGCACGTGCTTTAAAACTTTCCAAGCTATGTATAGACTTGCTTTTTCCCTTACAGTGACATTTTTTCTCTCTAATAAGCCATGATATACGAAAATTGGATGGACTGTTCTGTATTAGGAAGTATCACCCTCCCACCCTCCCCTAATTTGAAAAACGATGCTAATGGAGTAATGCCTGAACTATAAATGTCTACGTCAATCAATAAACAACAAAACAGCTTACCTTAATCTATATATACGTATCATCGTGATTTTGTGACCATTCCGCTGATTGTGAGGCCTGTGACATAAGACAATCAACAACATACACTTCTCCAAGTTTGTGTTGGATTAATGGAAATGGTATGAATTTGCCCCGTTAAGTTTGTCTGGATACTTACTGTCTGATTTACAGATTCGAGAGGAAAATGTTTAATCATTCCTAATACAAAAAGATTTGTACATGCTGTATTAATGACGCATGATCGGTCGATACACTCTGTGTTTACTATACAAAACAATGGCGGATGTCCGATATTTGTCCGAGGCTCGTGGTGGTGGGCGGAGCTTATTTTTCAGCGCATTTCATTGGTCAAAATATAAGGTCACGAACTTCTGTGGATCGGTGTATTGTATGCATATTTAGCAAGATCATAAAGCTGTGGAAAAAAGACTCCAGAATGAGGCTTAATGCAAATATAAGACTCCCTGATGGGTCTATGTATGGGCTATGGTACTCAGGTGGCCGTTAAGGCCTATAATCCTCTTGTTAAATCAAGACAGGCTTATGACAAATAAGGAGATGTTAAAGTGGTTTCAATTGTCTCGTTCAAAGTCAGTATTTTGCAAATTTCATGGTCTTTATAACGATCTAGTTTACCAATACAACCTGTCTTTGGTTAAAATGCTGTCTGACATGTTTGATATCAATTGGGGCCGTTCTTTACACACTGATTTTGACTACGGATCACTCTCTTTACCTAATCAAGATATAGGGCTCACGGCGGGTGTGACTGGTCGACAGGGGATGCTTACTCCTCATAGGCACCTGATCCAACTTTTGGTGTGTTCAGGGGTCCGTGATTGCTCTACTTTTATAATTTTGTATTCTTTTTGGGAGTTATAAGACTGGTCGCTGTTCATTATCTTCACGTTTTCATTGTACACAAATTTTACAGCGTCTGAGAGTTGTGATTTCGTGTGGGCAATCCCACTGAACAATTGCAAATTTGTAAATGATTATATTCAGGCTAATATCGCGATAACCTATACATATCTGCTTTTACTGTCTTATATGCATCGACACATTTACTGGAGAAATTTAGAGACATTTGTAGTGGGTTTTATTGAAGCTAATATCGCAATTACCTCTACTTAGTAGCTTTCATGAGGAGTGGACAATGTGCCCACAGTCAGTAGCATCTATGAATTATATTTACAAAGAGATCACATGAGATTTGATAATATAGCGTACTTTGGAAGACATACAGCCGGTATAAAACAAGACATACGGCCGGTATAAAACAAGACATGCAGCCGGTATAAAACAAGACATACAGCCGGTATAAAACAAGACATACAGCCGGTATAAAACAAGACATACGGCCGGTATAAAACAAGACATACAGCCGGTATAAAACAAGACATACGGCCGGTATAAAACAAGACATACAGCCGGTATAAAACAAGACATACGGCCGGTATAAAAACAAGACATACAGCCGGTATAAAACAAGACATACGGCCGGTATAAAACAAGACATACAGCCGGTATAAAACAAGACATACGGCCGGTATAAAACAAGACATACGGCCGGTATAAAACAAGACATACGGCCGGTATAAAACAAGACATACGGCCGGTATAAAACAAGACATACGGCCGGTATAAAAACAAGACATACAGCCGGTATAAAACAAGACATACGGCCGGTATAAAACAAGACATACGGCCGGTATAAAACAAGACATACGGCCGGTATAAAACAAGACATACGGCCGGTATAAAACAAGACATACAGCCGGTATAAAACAAGACATACGGCCGGTATAAAACAAGACATACGGCCGGTATAAAACAAGACATACAGCCGGTATAAAACAAGACATACGGCCGGTATGAAACAAGATATACGGCCGGTATAAAACAAGAAATACAGCCGGTATGAAACAAGACATACAGCCGGTATAAAACAAGACATACAACCGGTATAAAACAAGACATACGGCCGGTATAAAACAAGACATACGGCCGGTATAAAACAAGACATACGGCCGGTATAAAAACAAGACATACAGCCGGTATAAAACAAGACATACAACCGGTATAAAACAAGACATACAGCCGGTATAAAAACAAGACATACAGCCGGTATAAAACAAGACATACAACCGGTATAAAACAAGACATACGGCCGGTATAAAACAAGACATACGGCCGGTATAAAACAAGACATACGGCCGGTATAAAACAAGACATACAACCGGTATAAAACAAGAAATACAGCCGGTATAAAACAAGACATACAGCCGGTATAAAACAAGACATACAACCGGTATAAAACAAGACATACGGCCGGTATAAAACAAGACATACGGCCGGTATAAAAACAAGACATACGGCCGGTATAAAACAAGACATACAGCCGGTATAAAACAAGACATACAACCGGTATAAAACAAGACATACGGCCGGTATAAAACAAGACACACAGCCGGTATAAAACAAGACATACGGCCGGTATAAAACAAGTGGGAAAAGTACATGAATAAGAGTAATTGAAATAACACAATCAGTTTGCCTGACTTTAGATGTTACATGTATGATACTCTTAACATCATCTTAATTCGGTATATCTATTTTTCAGGGGATAAGGATTTTTTTATGGGAACAGAGCCGAGTGAGGTAGACTGTGCAATATTCGGAATGATGGTCATGATTCTACTCAATATGCCGGACTCTAGACACGACAGATACGTCAGAGGTGGGTCTTGTTTGTACCGATGTGCAGTAAACTTATCGCAAAGTAAAAATAAACTTATCACGATTGATTGTCTATTGTTTAACGTCCCACTCGAGAATCTTTCACTCATATGAAGACGTCACCATTGCCGGTGAAGGGCTGCAAAATTTAGGCCTTTGCTCGGCGCTTATGGCCTTTGAACAGGGAAGGATCTTTAATGTGCCACACCTGCTGTGACAAGGGGCCTCGGTTTTTGCGGTCTTATCCCAAGGAACGTCCCATTTAGTCGCATCTTATGACAAGCAAGGGATACTGAGGTTCTATTCTAACAACCCGGATCCCTACGGTATAAAACTTATCACGTGGTAACAATAAACCTATCAAGTGGAAACAATAAATTTATCACGTGGTAACAATAAACTTATCACGTGGTAGCAATAAACTTATCACGTGGTAACAATAAACTTATCACGTGGTAACAACAAACTTATAACAATAAACTTGGCCTTGTAATAGGGACCAGAAAATAAGTATATATTATATAATTAACATACAAAGTAGAAACTTTGTTTTGCAGAGTTACTACATTGTTGCAAACTATTTTCTCCGTTCACACTACGTCATATCACAAACCACGCCTATTTTCTCCGTTCACTACGTCATATCACAAACCACGCCTATTTTCTCCGTTCACTACGTCATATCACAAACCACGCCTTTTTTCTCCGTTCACTACGTCATATCACATACCACGCCTATTGTCTCCGTTCACACTACGTCATGGGGTAGGTACTCCAGGACTAGATAAGCGTGGCTATTAACGATGGCGTAATTAGTACTCCAATTTTCTAAATCATGATGACATAGCGTTTTACTTAATTTGAATGAATATAATGAATTAATTCGATATTTTGTGGTATATAACTTATGAATCCTCATAATTTACCGAAAATTGATTGTTTAACTTTACATTGTGATATCGTTTTGTTTGAATTTTACATTGTGACCTCATGTTGTTTGAATCTGTGTGTGTGTCTTTATATATATATATACACACACACACACACACACACACACACACATAGATAATTTTAAATATACTTATATGAAGTAGTAATATATATTTTCTGTGTTAATCCGATCGTAGGGAATCCTAAATACGCAAAAATGAAATAAATAATTTTTAAAAATCGGACCATACATACGTATTCTGTATGAATGACAATGTTGGGGATAAGAAATTTCATCGATGGGAATGATGTCAATTTCTAGTATTTCTAGTAAGTGTACGGAAATGTATAAGTGTCTTGTCTTGTTCACTAAACATCAACATTTATGAACTGAAGGAGTCGATATGTCGCTGATTTTATCAATTATAAGGACATACTAGACGTTTCTCAATAATTTATATTTTTTTGTGAAATTTCACGTACAATTTATTTGCATTCTATCTCGTTTTTACAGAATAATTGGGGTATGTTACTATGTCTGTTTCAGAGTTAGCATACTTTGATAGTTCTTAGCTGTTGCAAGTAAAAATATAAATCTAGCTCTACTGTATAAATGAACATTACCTTGGTAAAGAAAGGAAGAAAAAAAACCTTTGGAACAATGGGGTACCAAACCCGGAAACTTTACGCTGCAATTCTGATTTTAGAGAAAATGTCAAAAATGTTAACGTTGCGTGTGTACTTAAACGATTTTTTGTAACTCAATAAGTATGGAAACGTTTAAGTGTCTTGTCTTGTTCACTAATCATCAACATTGCGATATCAAGAAGTCAATATGTCGCTGATTTTATCAATTAAAAGACTTTTTCAACTCAGGAAGTCTACATATTTATGCATTGAACGACATATTTTTCTCGTCTTGATTTTAGTTAAATCAACAGAATAACTTGTAACTTAAGGCAGTAAACTGATCTTTAAAAGTCCTGTAATAACTAGGACGATAATCATCTTATTGATTCAATGTTTGTCAATAAGCTATCAATCAACATACTGATTAATCTACAAGACAAACAAAAAATATATCGTTCAGTACGTAGAGATAAAGACTTACTGAATTAAAAATGTCGTTCAATTGTTAAAATCAGAAACATATTGACTTCTTGATCTCGACATATTGTAGACTAAACGTTTCCGTAGTCGATTTAAATTTCTTAGTTCAACGTTAAGTGATTGTTGATTTCCTAGTACGTGAATATCGATTTCTTAGTACTTGAATGTCGATTTCCTAGTACGTGAATGTCGATTTCCTAGTACGTGAATGTCGATTTCCTAGTACGTGAATGTCGATTTCCTAGTACGTGGATGTCGATTTCCTAGTACGTGAATATCGATTTCCTAGTACTTGAATGTCGATTTCCTAGTACATGGATGTCGATTTCCTAGTACGTGAATGTCGACTTCTTAGTACGTGAATGTCGATTTCCTAGTACGTGGATGTCGATTTCTTAGTCGTGGATGTCGATTTCCTAGTACGTGGATGTCGATTTTCTAGTACGTGAATGTCGACTTCTTAGTACGTGGATGTCATTTGTTTCAGTTGATATTGGCCTCATATATGTTATGCCTGCTGCCCAGTCCTAGCAATTTATTGAATATTATGTTGTTTAAATCTCTTGAGATCAAACTTGTGTCTATCATTGTATCTCAATACATTTATAGAACTCTTTCGATCTGCTTTTTGTGTTGATTTCATTGACAAGTGGAGATACCACTCGTCTAAAGTTGATATATGATGGAAAACAACATTGAGTGCATGTAAAGTCACCAATGCCTGTCTCTTCCAGAAAATTTACCCAACATTGTGGCATACTGTGAACGCATGAAGCGCAGATTCTGGCCTGACTGGGAGAGCCGTGTCTTAACCAGCAACAAATACGAAAACGATGACGGGAAAATCTATTTCCAAACGTAAGGAAAAGATCCTGGTACACGTGTGCATCTGTCTGTATATATAGTTAACAATATCAAAGTTTATCTATCTATTTCTATATATATATATATATATATATATATATATATATATATATATATATATATACATGTATATATGTATATCCTTTTGTGTCTGGTCTCTCCAAATAACGGCCTGCCTGTAAAATATTGAAGAGTTAAATAAAATTGCTGTTTCTTCAGAGAATCTTTCTTGTTTTTTTTATTTTTATAAATAAACGATCAAGGACAATGTATTTTCATTTTACTTATACTTTCTGTTCATATGAAATTTAAACAAAAGACCCCCCCCCCCCCCCAAAAAAAAAAAAAACCAATGGACACCACGGATATCATTTTCGGCCCCCGCTGTATTGTACTCGTTGACGAGCCGTTCATAAGATTGCATGGAAAGGGGCCTTTCTCCTTAAATTCTGTCTGGCGTCAATTTTTGATAAAGTTAATTTGATCCATTATGTCTTATTATGCAGGGTTAAAGTTAGAGCGGATTGCGTATGTATTTCATTTCCAACAATACACCGCTGTTACTGTCATAGTTAATCTGGTAGTGACAGCTCCTGAAGAAGTGAGCAGAATAATTTCCATCGATTGTCTATATCCGTTGTTGCCAAAAGCAGTCCAATCTGTCAAACCATTAATGGAGTGCTACTCCCGCAGTGTGAACCTGATTTTATTGAAACTTTGTGTAAATTAATACTTAATAGAAAAAGTGAAGATAACAAACTGTGGCCAATCTCGTAACTAGTAGTAGGAATACAAAATAGTGAGTTGGGCAAACACGGACCCCTTGATATACTAGAGGTGGGACCAGGTACCTTGGAGGAGTAAGCATCCCCTATCGACCGGTCATATCCACCTTGAACCCAGTATCTTGATAAGATAAACGGAATAATCCGTATTCAGAATCAGTTTGCCAAGAACAGCCTAACAATTGGCATGAAATACCTCGGACAGAATTTGACAAAATGACAGGTTGCATTTGTAAATTAGATCGTTATAACGACCATAGAGTTTGCGAAATGCTGACTTTAAATGAGACTGTTGAAACCTCCGTCACATCATCTCGTTTGTCAGTCTTCTGAACAACAATATGACGGTCGTTACAAATCGTATCTCTTATTCGCTTGTCACCGCCCAGATCGTTAGTCACATCAGAAATACACAGAACGAAGTTCCAATTGTAGCGCCAGGACTATCAAACATATCTTACCCAAATTCTTGTCGATGTAACTTGTATACAAATGATAATTTGATAACCAGATAGATATTTAGTTACTTCTTATGAAATAGGTTTTCAACATACACACAAGTTTTGATTGAGCGTGTACAGTGGCGGATCCAGGATTTATGGGGGAAAGTGGGGAGGGCATATATGAAAGTCAAGTATTGGCCAAAATTTTCAGCCACTGTTTTACTATCGTTATTTTGTAAATTTGTAGCGAAAAGGGGGAGGGTGCCATTTGTGAGAGTCAAGTGTCAGCCAAAATACTTCGCCATTTTGGGTGCCAAATCTGGAGTTCTCATTTATATATGCCAATAATGCCTTGTAAATTTGTGGCGAAAAGATAGAGGCACCCCTACAGAGAATCGGTTAAGAATGCATTGTATTGTGTGTGAAAATAGCAAGGTCACTTGAATTTTACATGTTACTTGCCTTAGAAAATACATACATATACTTAGTTCTCTTGTTATACGTCTCTGGATGGAGATTGTATCCCAAAGTTGAGAGAAGATCATTAGAAGACTAAGAGAAGAAATTTATTAAGCGAGGATAGGTAAGATAAATACAAGAAAAAAATGTGGAAACGAATTCACTGAGAAGATTTGATAAGTTCTAGAATTTTGTGAAAAAATCTATTTATCTATTATGACTAGTGTTCTTCCAATTCCAGGATGCCTCCAAACGCTGATTTGAGTGATACTGGTGACTTTCACACATTAACGTGATGAATTAAAACTAACAAAATCATAGATTAAAAGAAGTGAGGAATGGAGAGAAATCGTGATTTGGTGTACAGAATTGTCATTCACTCTCCACAGAATCTCCCGATTCCCCTCCGAAACATCCATCCTTATCTATTTAGAGGTCGACCATAGAAAGTGAATATCATTGAAGATTAATGTATTTTAGTTTAATTCCGTGTTAATGTTTTCACATATACAGGTACTTAAGTCTTAACATATGAATACACACATTTAACCTTATACATACAATTTACAGATTTCACCTTTGTTGAATTGTTGAAAAATCATATCGCCTTGATTTTTATGTCATGATATGGACTGGAGGACCGGAGGTTAAACTAGGCTGAAGCTATTAGCCACTAACCGGCAGCCATAGAAGCTAGCAGCTACTAACCAGCAGCTATAGAAACTAGCAGCCACTAACCAGCAGCTATAGAAGCTAGCAGCTACTAACCAGCACCTATAGAAGCTATTAGCCACTAACCAGCAGCCATAGAAGCTAGCAGCCACTAACCAGCAGCTATAGAAGCTAGCAGCCACTAACCAGCAGCCATAGAAGCTAGCAGCCACTGACCAGCAGCCATAGAAGCTAGCAGCCACTAACCAGCAGCCATAGAAGCTAGCAGCCACTAACCAGCAGCTATAGAAGCTAGCAGCCACTAACCAGCAGCTATAGAAGCTAGCAGCCACTGACCAGCAGCCATAGAAGCTAGCAGCCACTAACCAGCAGCCATAGAAGCTAGCAGCCACTAACCAGCAGCTATAGAAGCTAGCAGCCACTAACCAGCAGCTATAGAACCTAGCAGCCACTAACCAGCAGCTATAGAAGCTAGCAGCCACTAACCAGCAGCCATAGAAGCTAGCAGCCACTAACCAGCAGCTATAGAAGCTAGCAGCCACTAACCAGCAGCTATAGAAGCTAGCAGCCACTAACCAGCAGCTATAGAAGCTAGCAGCCACTGACCAGCAGCTATAGAAGCTAGCAGCCACTAACCAGCAGCCATAGAAGCTAGCAGCCAATAGGAAAATACATCAAAATACTGAGAGTACTCAGAAGAAACACTAAAAAGTAGCAAATAATAGATCAAAGTGATAATTTATCAAACAATAATAAACATATTCTTAATTATCAAGTTCGATGCTCAAAGGCAAATGGCCTCACCTGAAAATTCATAATGTTACATTACATGGGGTTAATAACAGCTTAGTCTTTGAAGAGTTCACGAATGGAATATTGACCTAAGGTAGAGGACCCCTTGGACTATCATTTCCTGCTCTCAATTTGGGGCTGAAATGATGCCAAGTAGGGGTACCCGAGGGTGGAATTATTTGTAAGACATCTCTAATAATAATAATAGAGGGCAACTGAGTTCACCTTAAACTTAATGTTACAATAGGGTTGTAATGGACGTTAATAGCCTTTGGAGACTCCACGAAATAAGTATGGAGGCACGTTAGGGATACTTAGGACTATTATTTGCCGCCCTTAGGTTGGGACTGTAGAGGTATCACGTCAGACCTTCTTAGAGTTGGGTCCCATTTGAGATCTGTATAACTATTAGATATGAAGTAATCAAATGAAACTAATCCGTTCAACCATTAACAGGGTCTTATTGTCCTGGGAGGGCAATTGTTCCTAATTATAATGATAATGAACATTAAAGATAATAATTCTGTTTGTTCTCAGGTTTTGTTGTTCAATTTTAGAGCTAATCTGCATTCTTATTTAATTACTTAGTTTTTATTTCTTTGAAAATTTTCTGTCATCTTGATGAAATTAGGAACGTTCAGGTGAGATCAATTACTCGGCCATTGCGACGTCTTTTAAGGGTTGTTGATTTCATTGTTCTTTATCCGTATATCACTTTTGTTTCCTTCCATGTTCCCATATTAAATTACTAGAGAGGTCTGAAAAATGGGCCAACCCTCGGGAAACCCCAGACGGTACCCCTACGACCCCAAACTGAGGGTGGAAAACGATAGCCCTAGGCTTGCACTATATTGCTTGCATACTCATTTTGTGGACTTTTCAAAGATTAAGTTGTTATTGGCCTCCATTAGGATCATACATGATCTAAATTAAGAGGGGCCTACGTGGCCGAGTGGTTAGAGCATCGCGCTCAAAATCACAAGGCATCTTACCTCTAGTCGGCGCGGGTTCGAATCTCGCTCGCTTACATATATATGTAAGAAAGTTTGCCAGTTTACTTTCGGAAGGTCGGTGGTCTCTTCCCAGGTACATTGTATCAGGGTTCTCTTCTCCACCAATAAAAACTGGACGCCACCAGATAATTGTTGAGTGTGGCGGAAAACAAACAATCAATCAATCAATAAATTAAGAACATTCAGGTGAGCTTAATTGCTTTTAATGGTCTCTACGACACCTTTAAGGGTTTATATGTTCTCTATCTGCATATAACTTGTTCCCCTATATCACCCCATATTCAATTACTATAGAGGTTTGAAAAGTATCTCCATCCTCTGAAGCCACAGGTGGTGCCCCTACAGCCCCAAACTGAAGGCCAAAATTAATGGAGCTAGGGATTGCCTTCCTTGCCTGCATACTCATTTTGTGGACTCTTCAAACGTTGTTATTGGTCTTCATTATGACCGTACAAGATGCTAAATTAGGGACTTTCAGGTGAGCTTAATTACCATCAAAGGCTATCGTGACCACTTTTTTGTATTCGAAATCTTCGTATACATGCTTGTCTTGATCACTTTAGTGTCATTCAATCACTCCATATTCATAGTCCAATTGTTAGACCGTTCCAATTGTTAGGCCGTTCTTGGCACACTGACCAGTTGCGGTAGCTAAGTGGTTAGAGCGTTCGCTTCGTAACCGGGAGGTCGTGAGTTCGAGCCCCACTCGTGCCATGGCCGCGTCAAACCTAAGACGCAAAAATAGGTAGTGGGTGCTTACATCTCTTAGGCACCTGATCCCACCTCTGGTATGTCCAGGTGTGCGTGTTTGCCCATCTCTCTAATTTGTATTTGTTGTAGGAATTACGAGATTGAATACTGTTAGTTATCTTCATCTTTACATTCAATCATTTTAGATGCCTTACAAATAATTCCACCCTCGGTTACCCCTACTTGGCACCATTTCAGCCCCAAATTGAGAGCAGAAAATGATAGTCTAAGGGGTCCCCTACCTTAGGTCAATATTCCTTTCGTGAACTCTTCAAAGATCAACCTTCATTATGGCCCTATGTAATGTAACATGAATTTTCTGGTGAGCTCAATTACCTTCGAGTACCAAACTTGATAATTAAGAATATGTTGATTAACTGTATGATAAATTATCACTTTGATCTATTATTTGCTACTTTTTAGTATTTCTTCTGAGTACTCTCAGTACTTTGATGAATTTTCTTATTGGATGCTAGCTCTACGGTCTTATTTGCTGCTGGTTAGTGACTGCTAGCTTCAGCCTAGTGGAAGTTAAAGCAAGACTTGCCAAGTACTTTTATAGTACCCACATTCTCAGTACTTGTGATGCAGGGTACAGTAAATTGCCTATGATAGCAGGAAGGAAGTGTAATGCTTTACTTCAGCATTTTTCATTAAGGGCGTTAGTTAGCTCATACCCTCATATATTTTCAAAATCTTATCATTTACATTCTTCTTTCATTTCTGCTGGAATTTCCAGTTATTAAAGACGAACTGTATTTATCAAGATTCTTGCATGCATTGTTCATAACTGCAGCACATTCATGAGGAAAAGTTATTTCAATTGGTAATTATCGAAGGCAGAAACATTGGAAATGTTACAAGTAAACATATGTATAAAACCATTGTTTACTTTCTGTGACTCCCAATAAAAGAAATTCTTCTGTACAATTTTATTAATGGAATCATATGTGCTGCTTGAAACAGAAAATTGTCATTTTTTTCATATAGAATATAGATAAAATAACACACTGTTGGATTATACCTTAAGAATTGTGGAGGATACGTACAACAATATTTTGAAAATGGAAACTTTCTAATCCAATTTACTTTATTTAGTAACCCCCCCCCCCCCCCAAAAAAAAAAACAAAAACAAAAACAAACAAACAAACAAAAACAAAACAAAACAAAAAACAAACAAAAAAAACACACAAAAAACCCCCCAAAAACACAAAAAACAAAACCCAACAAACAAAACAAAAAAAGGGGGGTGGCATTTTAGCTGAAAGTAATCTGAAAACAATTTTAAATTCCCTGCTGGACTTGAACCCACAATCTACAGTTCAGCAGTCAACACGTTAGCTGACTGAAGCTACTCAGCTTTAGGCAATTAAATGTGAACGAAATAGACAAATATTGATAATTTTTATAAATGTCCCCATTATTGTTTTTGCGCTGTTTCGTATTAAGGTCTTCCGTTGCCAACACTTTTGTTTTCTTTTTCATTTTTTTAAATAAAATTTTCGTGAATCCGATTTCTCGGATATGCCACTGTCGTTTTTCGTGAAATTTTCAGGTGTGAGAGATATTCGCTTGAAGTCAATATAAGATTTTCCGATTTTTATTACGTCGCTTATTATGTAAGATATTAACGTTTATTTGATTTTTAGAGGGTCACTTTGTCCCCGAGTGTTCTCGGAAACTATTTAAGATATGTGTCTGTGAGCGCTTTTGCTTCTCACTACTGTGACTCAGGTTTGGTCCCCATGATTGGCAGTGGTTGTATGTGAGAGGCTATGGAGGTCGCCAACTCAGACACGTAGGTTTTTTTCGGGTACTCTGGTTTCCTCCCACATAAATGGCTCCCTAGTGTCAACATTCGTGCATCAAAGGACCCCAGTGGAAATAAGCTTTTGACCTTTTAAGGTCACCTGAGTCACTCAGGTGACAAGTTGCTGTCGGTCTTCATCCGTCATCGTGTCATCCATTTTTACACTTTTAACTTGAAAACTACAAGGCCAGTTGTTACTATTTATGGAATGAAATATCTCTAGAATAAGAGGAATATAAAATATAAAATTGAAATTTAAAACCTTACCACCACTGGGGGCTCACGGGCTGGGCCAAATATGCTTAAAAAGGCTTTTTAAAAAATCTTTTCTATTCCCATAAATGTGGGAGTAAAACAAATATATGATTATGATGTCCATGAAGCCCTCTATCAAAATTGTAAAATTCAAGACCCCTGTGGCAGGAAATTGGGCCCCAGAGGGGGGCAATATGGCCATATAGTGAAATTGTATTAAATCATAGAAAATTGTCTTCTCTACTCCCATATATGTCTGGGAAAAACTAAATGCATGATTATAATCTCCACGAAGCTCTCTACTTCAATTGTGAAATTCATGACTCCTGGGTCAGGGGTTCAGGCCCTAGGGTGGGGTAAATATGGTCATTCAGTGAAAATGTATTATGTAACTGAATAGGAATTGTATGTTTTAATTGATTGATTGTTTTATTGTTTTTCATCACATTCAACAATTTTCAGTTATCTGGGGGTGTCCAGTTTTTGTAGGTGGAGGAGAGAACCCAGATACAATGTACCCGGAAAGAGACCACCGACCTTCCAAAAGTGAACTGGCAAACTTTCTCACATATATCAGAGTGAGTGAGAATCGAACCCGCACCGACTAGAGGTGAGAGGCCTTGCGATTTTGAGCGCAATGCTTTAAACACTCGGCCACGGAGACTCCTACACACAAGAATGCCTCAGGGTTAGGATGGACATGGGATGGACATGGTATACATACGAGAATGCCTCAGGGTTAGGATGAGGATGAACACAATATACACATGAGAATGTTTCAAGGTTAGGATGCACACGGTATACACACGAGAATGCCTCAGGGTTAGGATTAGGATGAACACAATATACACACAAGAATGTTTCAGGGTTAGGATTAGGATGGACACGGTATACACAGGAGAATGCGTCAGGGTTAGGATTAGGATGGACACGGTATACAAACAACATGAGAATACCTCAGCACCAATATGATCTTACTGTTCTAAACATCAATGTCACATGATTAAACATCATGTCTGGTCAAAAAATCTACATGTAGATATACAAAATATGAAAGCCCTACCTTGAATAATTCAGAAGAAAGTAGGCCAAACTCCAGTCAAGATCCTACCTCTAAGGCACAAGGGGTGCAGGAGTCCTGAAATTTACAATTTAAGTCCCCCTTGTCCCAAAGATGCTTCATACTCAGTTTGAAAAGAAGTGGAGTGGTAGTTATCAAGAAGTTAAAAATATTCAATCATTAACATATGATAGACAACGACGGAGACTGACCAACTGCAATAGTCATCCCAGTTGGTGCAAAGACTTCACCAATATCTTTGCTCTTAGGTCTGAGGTAAATTTGAGATCATTCCTTGTACTGTATGAGGGTTGTTCGATATGTAAATGTGTATTGTACAATATCTCAAAAGCATTCGACTCAAATAGTGAAATAAACATTACATTACTTCAAAGTATACGCCGTGGTTTGAAATACATAATTTCAATCTCTGAATCCACTTCTGAAATGCCTCATGGTACGCTGATTTAGATAGACCTCTGAGGCAATGACCGATGGCTGAGCCAAGGGCTTGTTGGGACTTGTAATGACGACCAGAGAAGAACTTTTTTAAGTTTTGGAAAAAGGAAAAAATCATATGGGGCTAGATCTGGAGAGTTTGGTGGGTGTGGCAAGACGGTAACCTTCTCCACCTTCAAAAATTGCTTCACAAGCTCAGATGTATGTGATGAAGCATTATCATGAATTAGACAAACATGCCTAAATCCTGACACAGGGTGTCATTTATGATAATATGTCTTGAGCTTTTTTAGTATAACATCTCAGTTATACCGACCTGTAACACTTTTGCCCTTTGACACCAGAATTTGTGTGGCTATAAAATCATGAGAATATGCAATAAAGAACCTTCTTTGTGCTTATGGTTCTTTGGGCAACGACAGGCCTTCTACCATGTTTAGTTTGCCATATTTTGTTTCCAATTTTTCTTACTGGTTCGAAATAGTGAACCCATGTTTCGTCACCAGTAACAATGTTCTCAAATTGTCTTTGATTGAATTCGGGAAACATTTTCAGCAATTGCTTAACGGTTTGTACTCATATTCATTTTTGGTCATCTTTCAACATATGCGGTATCCATCTGGCAGAAATCTTTCATACTTTCAAAATACACTTCAAAATGAAATGCACCTACAATAGTGATATGCCAACAGCTTTGGTAATATGTATCGTGACCTGCCATCACTTTCAATTATTTCCAAGACATTTGCCTTGCTTGTTACAGTAAGAGGTTGGCCAGATTTTGCAGCATCTTCGACACACTCTGTACCAGTCAGAAATTTCTTTCTCCACCTACTCTCATCAGATACCTTATCAGACACATCAACTTCCCTCAATTCAGTATAAATCTGCATTACCAAATGACTGAGTTTTGTGCAAACTTTTATATGAGCTGTAATTTCTTCAATATTTTCAACCCGTTTCCCCAACTTTTTTTTTACAACAGTGGTCAACGACTGGTTCTATTGAAATGACTATAAGTTTAAAACTATGTGGAGCTGAAGGCTCATGTTTATACCATTGGAATGGTATTGAATAGAGCTATTCAAGAAGATCATCATTCACGAAATTGTGCAAAGCGTTATTGCGCTATGGTATAATACGCACTACACATCGAATGACCCTCATATGTGTCTATTGCACTGTTGCAGTTGACTTATCAATATATATCTTGAATTGTTCAAATAACTACAGAAATATTCCAAAACATATTTTTATTTCATTGCATATATTTAGATACTTTCACATGGTATGGTGGTCTCCGTGGCCAAGTGATTAGAGCATCGTGCTCAAAATCAAAATGCCTCTCACCTCTAGTTGGCACGGGTTCGATTCTCGCTCGAGCCGATATATGAGAAAGTTTGCCAGTTTACTTTTGGAAGTACAGTGGTCTCTTCCTGGGTACCTTGTATCTGGGTTCTCTCTTCCACCAATAAAAACTGGACACCACCAGATAACTGAAAAATTGTTGAGTGTGTCAGTAAACAACAAACAATCAATCAATCACATGGAATGAATTACTTATTTTGGATCATGCAAAGATTGCTTGATTGATTATTTATTGCTTTCCACCACACTTAACAATTTTTCAGTTATCTGGTGGCGTCCAGTTTTTTTGGTGGAGGAGAGAACCCAGATACAATGTACCTGGGAAGAGACCACCGACCTTCCGCAAGTAAACTGGCAAAGAAAAGGACCAAGTACTCCACAGTCTTCTTACATTATACTAGTTAATTTATCTTTAACTGTACAGATGTAATTTAGCACTTATCAAAATGATGTTTGAATCTCCAGCTGATCTCTTGAAATATCATGGCTTATACGCCCAAGGGCTAATTGGAGAGGCAGATTAAACTGCTAGAAACATTATCACTCCCATAAAGCAATTTCTGTTCTATGATGTGCTTGTTAAATCGTTGCAAATTTTGTAGTACAGATGTACTGCATAAATTTATATCATTGATGTTACAAACAAAATAAGTATTCATATCAATTGCTATGTAGCTACATTTTATGAAAAAAGTGTGTTGATGTAATGTGTACTGATGTAATAAATAGCATTACTCTCAAACATATGTAAGGATTACCTCCCTTAAACCATATTTTTAAGTACTTACCATTAGTACTAGAGTACTAATAAATATAATGGGAAGTATGACTCCATGTTTACGTACACCCCCCTCCCCTTCAATACTACTTATGATTTAGTCGGCAGATAACTTTAATATTAATCTTTGTACACCTGACTAAAAGATTTTTCTTTTCAAACAACCCAATCATTTACTAGTATTCCTTGAAATAAAAGGTTTTTTTTCATATTTAGTTTTAAAATACTGCCAGATGTCATGTTATACTGATTGAGAATTTAGTCTTTCTCAGATTTACTGTACAGAAAAAAAACCTTTACCTATAACAAGAAAATGATAAAGGAAAGATAATTTATTTTAGCATTAGGCCTATAGGCCCATACAACAAGACAGTACACACATCACTGCAAGTGAATTATACAATATAACACTTCTAAAATGAATTCAATAAGTTATAACAAATACCTATATGGCATCTACACAAGACATCTGATGATAATTATAAATATGTTTCCGGCATTTATACAATGATTTATTTTTATGAACAAAATCTAAACAACTGACAAGACACAGCGATACAATGAACAGCACTGGAGACAACTGGCATTAACAGATCACTATATTTGACACATGTTAATAAAAGTTTTCATGATTTTTTATCTTTAAAGGCCTTGATAAGAAATGATCTCAACTTCACCACTATGTCCACACACTCTCTCTTCTTCCTCTTCTACAGACATTTGAGCTCATCCTATCTCCCCTCCCTATTTTTTCTTGTATGGAGATTTGACCTCTATGTGACCTCATCCTATCTCCCCTCCCTATTTTTTCTTGTATGGAGATTTGATCTCTATGTGACCTCATCCTATCTCCCCTCCCTATTTTTTCTTGTATGAACATTTGACCTCTGTGTGACCTCATCCTATCTCCCCTCCCTATTTTTTCTTGTATGGAGATTTGACCTCTATGTGACCTCATCCTATCTCCCCTCCCTATTTTTTCTTGTATGGAGATTTGATCTCTATGTGACCTCATCCTATCTCCCCTCCCTATTTTTTCTTGTATGGAGATTTGACCTCTATGTGACCTCACTCCATCTCCCCTCCCTATTTTTTCTCGTATGGAGATTTGACCTCTATGTGACCTCATCCTATCTCCCCTCCCTATTTTTTCTTGTATGGAGATTTGACCTCTATGTGACCTCACTCCATCTCCCCTCCCTATTTTTTCTCGTATGGAGATTTGACCTCTATGTGACCTCACTCCATCTTCCCTCCCTATTTTTTCTTGTATGGAGATTTGACCTCTGTGTGACCTCACTCCATTTCCCCTCCCTATTTTTTCTCGTATGGAGATTTGACCTCTGTGTGACCTCATCCTATCTCCCCTCCCTATTTTTTCTTGTATGGAGATTTGACCTCTGTGTGACCTCATCCTATCTCCCCTCCCTATTTTTTCTTGTATGGAGATTTGACCTCTGTGTGACCTCACTCCATCTTCCCTTCCTATGTCCTTGTATGGAGATTTGACCTCACTTTGTTTTCTCTCTCTGTTTCCTCATAATAATATGGATATGTGACCTTTCCATTGAACAATCTTAAATTCCCTTTCACCAAGTTTAAGGATATTTTTATGAATTTGTACCAATCAGAGCTTTTAAAGAAATTAGTAATATGAAAGAAAATAAACTGATCAGAAATGCCTCTAGATTAGTGAAAAGGGCATGTGCAATCTCATAATCAGAAATTGCACAAAGGGCAACCTCAAATTCTGTATTACCAAACCTGTACATCTAGTTAAGCACTCTAACTTTATCTTCCTATAAATTAGTTTTGTAATACTGTAAATCAAACAGCCCACATGTAAAAAATACACACACGATTCAGGGCATCAACATTTCCCAAATATTTTGTCGTTACCAACCAGTCACTTTTTCCATAGTTAGCTGTATGTGTTTGCTCATAAGCAAATATCATTCATTTAAATTGTGTTTGCAGCAATCAGAATGATATGGATAACAATTATAATAATAATTTTGTTTACCATCACTGCTTATTACTCCTGAAACAGATGCCCAAATGCAGCATAATTTGAAATGCAGATAAAATACACAATGAAAATCTAACTGTGGACCACACACCTCTCTAGCCTACCATTCAACTTACAAACAAGGACATTTCCAGATTGAGGCTTTCATTCATGAACTATTCATAGAGAATGCATTGACAATTGCATAGCAGACGTAATGAAGAGCACAAAATCTAACGCTGAATTGTCGTCCCGCAGTGCCTCCATGAGAAGTATCACAAGTAGAAAAAGTATGCATAAATATTATAACTGATTGAAGAGTTTGATCAGTTCAATAACCCAATTTATCCGTTGAAAAGTCATAAATATCATTGTCCCTGCCATTAGAGTCACTTCCACCCAGATATTTGGCTGAATTGGTCTGTTGAACCCTCTTCAGTTCCTGATTGATCAGTTCTTCATCATCAGGCTCAAAATCATCCTCATAGTGTCTGAAACAGAGAGTTCAAAAATCAAATGTTTTTACTTAAACAACAGGAATGTATTGTTTCAGTGAGGATGATGAGTGAGATATAAACACATACATATCCTCCTGATCATTACAGCTTTCCTCTGCAACCAGTATTTCATACTCTTCTGCTGCGTATTTCTCCCAGTCTGAGGGTTCCGAAGCATCACTGTCAAAGTCCTACAAAAATCCCACAAGTCTCAGAAACAGACATTAAAACTAATACTTCACCTCATAAACAGACATTAAAACTAATACTTCACCTCAGAAACAGACATTAAAACTAATACTTCACCTCATAAACAGACATTAAAACTAATACTTCACCTCAGAAACAGACATTAAAACTAATACTTCACCTCAGAAACAGACATTAAAACTAATACTTCACCTCATAAACAGACATCAAAACTAATACTTCACCTCAGAAACAGACATTAAAACTAATACTTCACCTCAGAAACAGACATTAAAACTAATACTCAACCTCATAAACAGACATTAAAACTAATACTCTATCTCATAAACAGACATTAAAACTAATACTTCACCTCAAAAACAGACATTAAAACTAAAACTTCACCTCAGAAACAGACATTAAAACTAATACTCTACCTCATAAACAGACATTAAAACTAATACTTCACCTCAGAAACAGACATTAAAACTAATACTTAACCTCAGAAACACATATTAAAACTAATACTCAACCCCAGAAACAGACATTAAAACTAAAACTTCACCCCAGAAACAGACATTAAAACTAAAACTTCACCTCAGAAACAGACATTAAAACTAATACTCTACCCCAGAAACAGACATTAAAACTAAAACTTAACCTCAGAAACAGACATGAAAACTAATACTTCACCTCATAAACAGACATTAAAACTAATACTCTACCTCATAAACAGACATTAAAACTAATACTCTACCTCAGAAACAGACATTAAAACTAATACTTCACCTCATAAACAGACATTAAAACTAATACTTCACCTCAGAAACAGACATTAAAACTAAAACTTCACCTCAGAAACAGACATTAAAACTAATACTCAACCCCAGAAACAGACATTAAAACTAATACTCAACCCCAGAAACAGACATTAAAACTAATACTTCACCTCAGAAACAGACATTAAAACTAAAACTTCACCTCAGAAACAGACATTAAAACTAATACTTCACCTCATAAACAGACATTAAAACTAATACTCCACCTCATAAACAGACATTAAAACTAATACTTCACCTCAAAAACAGACATTAAAACTAAAACTTCACCTCAGAAACAGACATTAAAACTAATACTCTACCTCATAAACAGACATTAAAACTAATACTTCACCTCAGAAACAGACATTAAAACTAATACTTAACCTCAGAAACACACATTAAAACTAATACGCAACCCCAGAAACAGACATTAAAACTAAAACTTCACCTCAGAAACAGACATTAAAACTAATACTTCACCTCATAAACAGACATTAAAACTAATACTCTACCCCAGAAACAGACATTAAAACTAAAACTTAACCTCAGAAACAGACATGAAAACTAATACTCTACCTCATAAACAGACATTAAAACTAATACTCTACCTCATAAACAGACATTAAAACTAATACTTCACCTCAGAAACAGACATTAAAACTAATACTTCACCTCAGAAACAGACATTAAAACTGATACTCAACCCCAGAAACAGACATTAAAACTAATACTTAACCTCAGAAACAGACATTAAAACTAATACTCAACCCCAGAAACAGACATTAAAACCTCAGCAAATGGATCTTTACCTTCATTATTTGAATACACTTTCTATTACTGATGAAGAAGCCATTCTTACCCTTGCATTAGCAAAGGGGTCACGCTGTTCATGATCCAAAAATTTGTCAAGATTGAAAAATGTATCAAAGAAGATGTTGGCCATTTTGCAGTTTTTGATGTCAGCCAGAGTAATTTTACCCGGTACTTTAGGTCTTACTAGATCCAGCATCTGTGAATAAACATAAAAAAATGCAACTTGTGAGAAAATCTTTTTTAAGAAATAAATTTCACTAATTTTTTTTAAACAAAATGCATGAGGGTACCAACTGCAACACTTTCATGCCAGTATACCTCATAAAGCACACGAGCACTTCATGATAAGTACGCCAGCATGGAATACTGCAGTTCACACCCTCGTGTATTTTCAAAACCAAAGTTCATTTTTTATCTATGTTCTAATTTTAGTTTTGTTGGAAAACCCAGCCATTAAAATAGATGTACTATATTTATCAAGATATGCACATTGTTCACGGCTGTATCACATTGTTCACGGCTGTATCACATTGTTCACAACTGTATCACATTGTTCACAACTGTATCACATTGTTCACAGCTGTATCACATTGTTCACAGCTGTATCACATTGTTCACAACTGTATCACATTGTTCACAGCTGTATCACATTGTTCACAGCTGTATCACATTGTTCACAACTGTATCACATTGTTCACAACTGTATCACATTGTTCACAGCTGTATCACATTGTTCACAGCTGTATCACATTGTTCACAGCTGTATCACATTGTTCACAACTGTATCACATTGTTCACAACTGTATCACATTGTTCACAGCTGTATCACATTGTTCACAGCTGTATCACATTGTTCACAGCTGTATCACATTGTTCACAGCTGTATCACATTGTTCACAGCTGTATCACATTGTTCACAGCTGTATCACATTGTTCACAGCTTTATCACATTGTTCACAGCTGTATCACATTGTTCACAACTGTATCACATTGTTCACAACTGTATCACATTGTTCACAGCTGTATCACATTGTTCACAGCTGTATCACATTGTTCACAGCTGTATCACATTGTTCACAGCTGTATCACATTGTTCACAGCTGTATCACATTGTTCACAACTGTATCACATTGTTCACAGCTGTATCACATTGTTCACAGCTGTATCACATTGTTCACAGCTGTATCACATTGTTCACAGCTGTATCACATTGTTCACAGCTGTATCACATTGTTCACAACTGTATCACATTGTTCACAGCTGTATCACATTGTTCACAGCTGTATCACATTGTTCACAACTGTATCACATTGTTCACAACTGTATCACATTGTTCACAGCTGTATCACATTGTTCACAGCTGTATCACATTGTTCACAGCTGTATCACATTGTTCACAACTGTATCACATTGTTCACAACTGTATCACATTGTTCACAACTGTATCACATTGTTCACAGCTGTATCACATTGTTCACAGCTGTATCACATTGTTCACAGCTGTATCACATTGTTCACAACTGTATCACATTGTTCACAACTGTATCACATTGTTCACAACTGTATCACATTGTTCACAACTGTACCACATTGTTCACAGCTGTATCACATTGTTCACAACTGTATCACAACTGTATCACATTGTTCACAGCTGTATCACATTGTTCACAACTGTATCACATTGTTCACAGCTGTATCACATTGTTCACAGCTGTATCACATTGTTCACAGCTGTATCACATTGTTCACAACTGTATCACATTGTTCACACCTGTATCACATTGTTCACAGCTGTATCACATTGTTCACAGCTGTATCACATTGTTCACAACTGTATCACATTGTTCACAACTGTATCACATTGTTCACAGCTGTATCACATTGTTCACAACTGTATCACATTGTTCACAACTGTATCACATTGTTCACAACTGTATCACATTGTTCACAGCTGTATCACATTGTTCACAGCTGTATCACATTGTTCACAGCTGTATCACATTGTTCACAACTGTATCACATTGTTCACAGCTGTATCACATTGTTCACAGCTGTATCACATTGTTCACAGCTGTATCACATTGTTCACAGCTGTATCACATTGTTCACAACTGTATCACATTGTTCACAGCTGTATCACATTGTTCACAACTGTATCACATTGTTCACAACTGTATCACATTGTTCACAACTGTATCACATTGTTCACAGCTGTATCACATTGTTCACAGCTGTATCACATTGTTCACAACTGTATCACATTGTTCACAACTGTATCACATTGTTCACAGCTGTATCACATTGTTCACAGCTGTATCACATTGTTCACAGCTGTATCACATTGTTCACAGCTGTATCACATTGTTCACAGCTGTATCACATTCATGAGGAAGAAGCAATCATTATAGTGTGTAAAAATATCAAATCTTTGGAAATCTCAGTATATGTATGTGCCTTATAGGCAGTCTACTACCACTCGCCTGCACCCTTGTTTCATCTGAGTTTTATATATGAATTTTAGCTTAATGTTCAATCCAACAGAATATTTCTTCCAAGGTTCTTATGTGGGACAAATCCCATTGCAATGAGTATCTATACAAGCTTTTTCTATGTCCCATAGTGACTTTGACTTTTTGACCCCAAAATCAATAGGGTCTTTCCTCTCTTGATAACAAAGCTACCTGTGAAGTGTCAAATCAATCAAACAAAACTGCGGCCTGTAGACTGTCTACCCGTACAGTCTTGTTACTACATACCCTTTCACAATGAATTGCATGAGGATAATAACACACATTATTGTACTTTTCACTATCAGTATGATGTGAATATGTATACAGGGACTGTATACAGAGACTTGTGAGAATCAGGACTTGAGTTGTCTGTAACTTGTATCTTCTTCAATAGAATGTTTTTACATCATGTGTTTTATGTTACCTGACAGAGGCAGTCTTCAAAGGGGAGCTTTTCTATGCCTAGGGATTCCATTTTTTGCATTTGTTCATCATAAAAATATTCCATTTCATACATAGATATCACTCCATCACCATCCAAATCCATGCAGCGGAACCAGTACTCGATGCTGAAAAACAAAGAGACTTGTTGGATAGTCAACACATTCTGTTCAGCTAAACTGAATGAGTGCAGCTATCTATTTGTCATAAACTAGCTGAGTGAGTGCAGCTATCTATAAACTAGCTGAGTGAGTGCAGCTATCTATTTGTCATAAACTAGCTGAGTGAGTGCAGCTATCTATAAATTAGCTGAGTGAGTGCAGCTATCTATTTGTCATAAACTAGCTGAGTGAGTGCAGCTATCTATTTGTCATAAACTAACTGCAAAACTGTAGTTTCTGGAAAAAAGCTCCACATATTATAAAAGCACAACTAAGCTCTAATATTCTTGTATTTCTGCATTGCCACATCAAAATTTTAACATATTTTCCATCTACACTTGTGTCGAGACATACCATCAAACATTCAAATTCAAAAAGCCCCATGAGAATCAAGAACTTTGTGTTTTACAAAGTTTTACTTGGTGTGGCCATAATGTAGATTTACATCCCGTCAAGAATTTTTTACTCATATTGAGACACCATCTGCTGTAAATAAAGTACCACAAATTTTGACCTATGGATGGCCATATCAATAGGGTTTCTTTTAATGCACCATGTGACACAGGACCTCTATTATTAAGGTCATATCCAATATATCCCTGACGCTCACCTCTAACGTTTGGCACTCAGTGAAGGAACAGTCACTACCTACATGTTAAATGGCCCAAGTTTGATGTGGGATACCAGCACACCTCTCAGTTGCAATGCAAGTGCCCTAACCATCAGGCCTCAAAACCAAAAACTGAGATTAACTTTGATTACTTACATCATATAAATTATCTATCACAGATGTTAATATAAACTGCTCATTTATAAAAAAATTAAAGTCAAGCATGTACTAAAAATTTTATTTGCTTATGAAAATTATTTCAAAAGTTAGTTGAATTTGAAATTTCGACTTTATTCTATTCTCAGGTTACGGTCTTGAGGCCGTGTGATCACGATGTAATTTTCATAGTAGTTTTCACATTGTGACCAAATAATAAAGTATGTCACATTATAGAACATTTGTGACACTTTCATTCAAAATATGGTAACCAAAAATTTTCAAATATTTTTCCAAACTTTGCTTAGTGCTGTTTCTCAATAAACTACAGTTGATATTCACAATACATAGCATTCATGTTTTGAATCTTGGGCCATGTTCATATTTAAATTCTCTGTATATCTCTAGTACATGTATGTAAACATACGGAACTCTCTCGTAAAGAGTAAAAACTTTATAAATTTTCATGCTGGTCTAGTCTTCCATAAATGAACTTAATTAAAGAAATGTTTTAATGCTAATATATACAAACAATAGCTTTTGAAATCTTGTACACAAGATCAAAGATAGAGAGGAACACTATCCTATTTCTACATCAATCTTATTGAATAAGTGATGAAGTTTACCTGTACTTCCTGTGTCTATATGCAGCAATTTCTGACGTTTTACAAGTACATGTAATCATATTAAGCATAAATACATAACCTTTTGTATACGTCCACCTAACTTGTGTTCATTGTCATTTAGCAATGATGTGACTTAACATAGTTAACTAACATGTGTTCATTGTCATTTAGCAATGATGTGACTTAACATAGTTAACTAACATGTGTTCAATGTCATTTAGCAATGATGTGACTTAACATAGTTAACTAACATGTGTTCATTGTCATTTAGCAATGATGTGACTTAACACAGTTAACTAACATGTGTTCATTGTCATTTAGCAATGATGTGACTTAACACAGTTAACTAACATGTGTTCAATGTCATTTAGCAATGATGTGACTTAACACAGTTAACTAACATGTGTTCAATGTCATTTAGCAATGATGTGACTTAACACAGTTAACTAACATGTGTTCATTGTCATTTAGCAATGATGTGACTTAACATAGTTAACTAACATGTGTTCATTGTCATTTAGCAATGATGTGACTTAACATAGTTAACTAACATGTGTTCATTGTCATTTAGCAATGATGTGACTTAACATAGTTAACTAACATGTGTTCATTGTCATTTAGCAATGATGTGACTTAACACAGTTAACTAACATGTGTTCATTGTCATTTAGCAATGATGTGACTTAACACAGTTAACTAACATGTGTTCATTGTCATTTAGCAATGATGTGACTTAACATAGTTAACTAACTTGTGTTCATTGTCATTTAGCAATGATGTGACTTAACATAGTTAACTAACTTGTGTTCATTGTCATTTAGCAATGATGTGACTTAACATAGTTAACTAACTTGTGTTCATTGTCATTTAGCAATGATGTGACTTAACATAGTTAACTAACATGTGTTCATTGTCATTTAGCAATGATGTGACTTAACACATTTTAGACATACATGTTTTACGGTCTTTATTATGAAATCAAACCACAGCACTAACCTCTTTTCAATAATCTTCCTCAATAATTATCGTTACCTTAGCAACCACTGCAATACTCAATAATTATCGTTACCTTAGCAACCACTGCAATACTCAATAATCATCTTTACCTTGGCTATCACTGCAGTAGTTCTTGATTCTCAATTTTTTCTCCCAGCAAATTAATCTCCAATCAGTAATTATCATTTAAATCTTAATTTTGAGTGAACAAAATTGGAAATGTTCAATCTAAGAATATACAGAGAAGAAAAATTTTTAAAAAGTGAATATAAAGTATGTAATGATTTCTATATGTGGAATTACCTTGTAGGATGTTTCTTATCTTCTTCTGACATCAAAAACCACACAAAATCTGGATAACCCATTCTTCCTTCCTTCAAACTACTGCTCCTAAAAAGTGATTGTACTTGGTGTTTCAGCAAACAGTCATTTATGTGTAATTTGAAAACAGCAGGGGCATAGTTTTGAGATGATTAACATCTGCTGATATAGAAGTGGACAAGCACTGGTCAAAATTAGCATTTACTGATATAGCAGTGGACAGATGTCGGTGATAATATTAACATCTAGTGATTTAATGGAATGATTAGCATCATGCAGTTTTAATCTGACGCTTTCTAGATGAATCACCCAGGTTCACATAATTAAATAATAAAATGCACTGGCAGAGCACATGAGGCACCCATCAGATGTTTATTCAGTGTGCATGGGACAAAATCATGTCAATCTTGATACAACAATTGACTTGTCAATATACCATTTGGATTGTTCAAATAACTAAAGAAACGATATTTCAAAGCTTATCTTCATTTCATTACATGCATTTTCATAATTTTTTTCACATGGTATGAATTACTTGACCATTTTGGTTTGTACAAAGAAATGCCCCATAACTAAAGGAGACTGACAAATCCTTATACTATACTCATTAATTACTCATTAATTTGCAATTTTGCTCTCATCAAACTGATTTTTGCATGTCCAAATAAACATGAACGACCACGGCTTTGATCATTACTCCCATGGGACAAGTGCATTTTTGTAGTACAGTATTGATTATTTCTATCATTACTATAGTACAGTATTGATTATTTCTATCATTACTATAGTACAGTATTGATTATTTCTATCATTACTATAGTACAGTATTGATTATTTCTATCATTACTATAGTACAGTATTGATTATTTCTATCATTACTATAGTACAGTATTGATTATTTCTATCATTACTATAGTACAGTATTGATTATTTCTATCATTACTATAGTACAGTATTGATTATTTCTATCATTACTATAGTACAGTATTGATTATTTCTATCATTACTGTTGGAAACAAAATATTTATTTATATTGTTATATCATACAGCTATAGTTTGTGTTTTTCTTGATGTAATAAAGTTACTACTTACTAGGGATTAGCTCCCTTTAGCATAGGTTTTTTTTTAAATACCTGGTCATTTTTCTTTTGCAAGTTTTTAATTAATGACCTGATTTTATGCTGCAATTTACATTCCCCTACAGATGCACAAATTGACAATGTTTGTTGATTCTACATGAGCCTAAAAGAATTATGACATGTATGGCCAAATAATTTTAGAGATAGCAATGACCTTAATTTAGAGTGTTCCACACTGTCTACCTATGATGCATTACCCAACCAAGTTTGATGATTCTAATTCAAATAATTGTCAAGTTATGAACCAGAAAAAGTTCTGCCATCTTAATCACAGGTAACGATGACTTAACTTTAACGGGTGACACACCATCTACTTTGTAGACATCATCTGACAGAGTTTGGTGATTCTAGGCCTCATTGTATTTAAGCTATAAGGCAGACATGAAACAAACTGCTCACCTGAGTCACCTTGGCCCATATTAAAGACTTTCACTACATATTCGCATATAAAACTTTGATTCCCTATTGTGGCTCCACCCTACCCCCAGAATCATGATTTTAACAAACTTGAATTTGCACGATGTAAGAAAGCTTCCATATAAATTTGAATTTTACTGGCCCAGTGGTTCTTGAGAAGATTTTTAAATGACCAACCCTATTTTTGCATTTTTGTGATTATCTCCCCTTTTAAGGGGACATGGCCCTTCATGTGAACAATCCTGAATCCCCTTCACCCAAGGATGATTTGTACAATGTTTAATGACATTGATCTGCTGAATCTGGAGAAAATTTTCAAAATCTATCATTGTTTTTTCAATATTTTGCTACTATCTCCCCTTTGAGAAGGGTGCTGTCCTTCATTTGAACAATCTTGAATCCCCGTCATCCGTGGATGCTTTTTGCCAAGTTTGACTAAAATTGGTCCAGTGGTTCTGGAGAAGAAGATGAAAATGTGAAAAGTTTACACAGATGCTGATGAAAACAACACCACCAACAACAGACAACGTAAAGTTTTGATTAGAAAAGCTCACTTCAGCCTTCGGCTCAGATGAGCTAAAAACAAATGGAAAAAAAGATACATGAATATGAATGCCATACAATAATCTTAGACAGGGTATAACAAGTAAAAAAACAACAACAAAACCAAAAAACACTTACTTGATTACAGATCCTGAAAATATCCTGTCTATGACTTTCAGAGACACAGCTGAAATAAAAAAGATGCAAAGATATATGCAAACTTCAATATGCTACTTTGTAAAATTCTGTGTTTTGATAATGTGTGTAAGATTAAGTACTCAGAGGATATAGAACTATCCAAGTCTTACAGTTATTGGTCATTTATCAGTACTGGTTTTATATTCAAAGGTCAAGGTTCAAAAATGGCCTTTTTCAGCATACAAAATTTTTAGGAGGTGCATCATGATAATTGAAGATCTTTATCTCTGACATAATTTTCACAAGGAGCCCCAAGAACAGCAAAAATTGATAATGATAAATATTAATCAAAGAAGTGTGTGTGGTGGTGGGGGGGGGGGGGGGGGGGGGGGGTGTTGATGCTTGATGCCACTGCCTGGGTGGTTTTTGATACCATTGATAAATGTACATATCAATACCCTAACCCTAACCCTTTCTTAGGTTTTAAGTAACATAGCACTGATTGAGAGTTAAGCAAGGGCTTTCTGGCAGCAAAGCAAGCACTCTCTAGTTGCTTTTCCATCTGTCACAATTTAGTTTTCTGGACTTTTTTTTATCATGTTCATATAAAATATATATAAAGCAATGAAATAGGAATGAACTTTTAAACAAACCTGCCCTAACTGAGGAAATATTCAATATAAAGCACAGAAAATTCAATTTATTCTATTTGAATATTGACTTCTGCCATTACTCATGACCCGTGGAACCAAATCTCCAGCGGCCCATGACCAGCACACTAAACTGCTCGACCATCTACGCAGGTCTAAAAAACTTGCTCTCGATGACAATGGAATTCTCGCCACACTGTCACACACGACAAGGTCATGCAGAATTCCACCATCATCACAAGCAAGTTTTTCAGAGATCCTAAGATGGAACATCAGAAATGTACAACTTTTCTCAGATATTTTAAAATTCTGTTAAATTAGGTGCATACTTTTGGCTTTTTCCTTCTGTAAATATAGAGAGACTCTTAGAACAAGAGTGGTATCATTAGTACACAAGAATATTCACAAAAGATTTAATGTATAAAAAAAAAAATCTTCCTTACAAAGCTATTCAATGTTTTTGAAAACAAAACCAAGCATGACAATGCAATTCGTGGCCATGAAATAACAACAGACAATAAAACGTGTCATTTTTGAGGTCAAATCTCTAGATATTGTTCTGTGTTTGATGTTGACGTTAAAATGACTGTCAAATCTCTAGATGTCGTATAATGCAATAATATAAGGTTTTATAAAGAGAAAAAAAAAACATTAAAATTTCACTTCAATATTCATAAACTTCACATGAATTTTAAAATTAATAAATACCATATTTTCATACATACCATAGTACATTAGACAAATTCACACATACACAGACAAAAGAAAAGCTCACTTGAGCCTTATATAAAGCTATTCTTTTTACCATGATCATTATGTCGTGCCAAATCTTCCTCGCTGATGAAAAGATCATGATCCTTGTCCAGTTCCCAGAATTTACAGTAAATCACATAGAAATGTTCATATGAAAAGAAATCTGTTATTTGATTGATATCATCTTCTTGTTCCAAAAGGGACACAGTCTGAAAAGACAAACATAAATGTTAATACACAAGTAACAAATCCTGCAGTATTTATTTTGCATACCAAAACAGTGCATCTCCGACTGCATGTTTCATAACTTTCAGCACTTATCATTCATTTCTAAGGACTTGTTCCACCCACAGATCCACATTAATAGTCACTTGGAATTTACACAAATAATCTAGAAGTCATTTTGGTCTTCTAATCTTTATTGTTTTCAGACATCTGTATAATGTTTGAATTTGTACTGATACATCATCAGTATATGAGAGAGAGAGAGAGAGAGAGAGAGAGAGAGAGAGAGAGAGAGAGAGAGAGAGAGAGGAAACACTAATTTAATGCAATCCTTATTTGTCTAGATTTTGGTATACACAAAGTGTACAATAATTGTATAAAGTCACATCACATATCAATTTCCTAACATATGAGTATCTTTGTTTACCAATAACACCTAAAACAAGTAAAGATGAGTTATGTATCAAACTACTAGTATATGTACATTATTTATTATTATTTTACAGTTAATTTCCAAAGAAATCTACAAGCTGCTAGTGGCAAGGCATTATACTATTCAACACTCTTACAGAAATCTACAAGCTGCTAGTCTCAAGGCATTATACCACTCCACACTCTTACCGAAATCTACAAGCTGCTAGCGTCAAGGCATTATACCACTCCACACTCTTACAGAAATCTACAAGCTGCTATCGTCAAGGCATTATACCACTCCACACTCTTACAGAAATCTACAAGCTGCTAGTCTCAAGGCATTATACCACTCCACACTCTTACCGAAATCTACAAGCTGCTAGCGTCAAGGCATTATACCACTCCACACTCTTACAGAAATCTACAAGCTGCTAGTCTCAAGGCATTATACCACTCCACACTCTTACAGAAATCTACAAGCTGCTAGTCTCAAGGCATTATACCACTCCACACTCTTACAGAAATCTACAAGCTGCTAGTCTCAAGGCATTATACCACTCCACACTCTTACAGAAATCTACAAGCTGCTAGTCTCAAGGCATTATACCACTCCACACTCTTACAGAAATCTACAAGCTGCTAGCGTCAAGGCATTATACCACTCCACACTCTTACAGAAATCTACAAGCTGCTATCGTCAAGGCATTATACCACTCCACACTCTTACAGAAATCTACAAGCTGCTAGCGTCAAGGCATTATACCACTCCACACTCTTACAGAAATCTACAAGCTGCTAGTCTCAAGGCATTATACCACTCCACACTCTTACAGAAATCTACAAGCTGCTAGCGTCAAGGCATTATACCACTCCACACTCTTACAGAAATCTACAAGCTGCTAGTCTCAAGGCATTATACTATTCCACACTCTTACAGTACATTACCTACATTGGAACCTATTTAGTCGGGATGCCAATAACCTGAACTCTGCACATTCATGACTATTGTTTGTGTAAAACAGATTTTTGCACATCTAGTTTATACAACTATAAATATTACATTTATACAAATATAATGAGATTCCATAAACCTTGTTGAAAAAGTACTGGTGTTACAAAGCAAGAGTGTTGGGGGAAAAGTTCATTCAAAATTTTCCATTAATCTGGATGTTTTTTGGGGGTTTTTTTTGGGGGGGGGGGGGGGGGGGGTAAGGGAGATAGTGGACAATTCAAAAAGGTGTAAAATATATAAAACCTGCGATGCTGTTTCTTTGCGTACTGTTAAGGTCTCTCTGATGTTTGGACAGTTCTGATGTTTGGACATTTCTGATGTTTGCACATGAACTTGTTCACCATTCATAACCATGTTACTGAGACTGCCATTATTTTGTTTTTAATCATACTGCTCTATTCTGTATCATGTCAAAATCAAAACATGATGACATATGCATGGGACTATATTTTGGGACTATAACTTGTAATGCATGGTTCCTTGGAGGAAAGTTTTGGAAATTGCAATAGTTTTTTCTTCAAATGGTCTTTTTGCAATTTCTTTTTCATATACAGATGAAATCCCGCTCGTGACAATATATGTGAGAAAGTTTGCCAGTTTACTTTCGGAAGGTCGGTGGTCTCTTCCCGGATACATTGTATCTGGGTTCTCTCCTCCACCTACAAAAACTGGACGCCACCAGATAACTGAAAAATTGTTGAGTGTGGCGAAACACAAACAAACATATACAGATGAAATATAAACACTAATAAGAATACAGACACCCATTTTCTCTCCAATTTTGTAAGTCATCATATGATGGACACTTGTTATGAATCACTGTATCACTGGACAGAATGACGAAATCAATTTTGAACATCTGACATGATAGATACACGAGAGATTTTTTATTGTTTTTGGACTGTTTAACACTGGACTACAGAGAGAAGAAAAAATCTATTGTTCTTATTATATAAGTCTAAAATAATATTGATCTAATTAAAATCAGACCTCTTTGATCCACTCCATAGACTATGCTGGAAAAAGGATGTATCGAAGTACATTAACGGGGTTGTCCATATGATCCCAAGTTTATGAATACATAGTAGGAAAATTGACCAATCAGTATGCATCTTTCAAATCTAAGTTTGGATGCATATACAAAATGTGATGCCAAATAACCCATCAGGATTTACTCAGCTTTGTTCTTATTGGCTATGCTTGAGGTCATATAAACGACCTCCTCAGTGCACCTTTGTCAGATCCTTTTTTCAGCATAGTCTTCAAAGCGTATCAAAAAGGCAGGGGTCTACATTAACTTTTTTTCCAACTTGTCCATTAGGACAAGGAAAAAAGATATTTACTTGTCCAAACTTCAACTTCACTTGTCCAAAAACTTTTTCAAAGAAGATCCAATAATATTGGCAATAATGTCAACTTGAAAACTGTATTACTTCAAATATAGTCCATTTTATGCTTGCTTGCTTGATTTTTTTTTCTATTTTACTCAATTGATAAAAACAACAAACACATAAAACAAAATTTTATCAAGACTTCCTGTCTTGAATCAATGACTGTTTGCTCAATGATGATTTACAGAATCCAAAGTTTGTAAATCTATGCCTCTATTACAAAATTGAAAGTAGTACACTATAAGTGAATACCGATCCCGATCGAGTGTAACTCATTTACATGCAGTTTACATAGCAATTGATATTGGGATCGAAGTTCATTTTTTTATGCATTGCTTTTGACTTTGAACTACTGATAAACTTTTCACTAGTCGTTCTTTTTATTATTTGGAGGCTTCTTTACATAAAAAAAAGCACCTGTCCAATCGCACACCAGTAATATTCACTTGTCCGAATTTTTTTTTCACTGGTACCGAACAAGTATTAATGTTGAGCCCTGAAAGGTTTGATTTCATTTAAATTTTGATAATATAAAAGCACAATGTATGAAGTTCAACTACACCTACACAAATCCGTTCAGTGATCAGTGCATTGAGATAATAGTTGAGTGTGGCCAAAGCAAAGCACTTAACATATAAAAATATGACATATATTAAAATAAAAGGTAGATCAAATGAGTATTTACAAACTCTATCTACATGTTTCACTTTTAATGCTTTGAAATAAATCATGCATGTAAAATGTTAAATGATGAGAAGTAAATGATTTAGGAAATCAGTGACTGTATTGGTTGATTATAAAGTCTCAGGCAGAAAGGACATTTCTACATTCAGTCTCAGGCAGAAAGGACATTTCTACATTCAGTCTCAGGCAGAAAGGACATTTCTACATTCAGTCTCAGGCAGAAAGGACATTTCTACATTCAGTCTCAGGCAGAAAGGACATTTCTACATTCAGTCTCAGGCAGAAAGGACATTTCTACATTCAGTCTCAGGCAGAAAGGACATTTCTACATTCAGTCTCAGGCAGAAAGCTGTTGGTGGTATCATGACTCATTCCAGAATTTCCTCTTTAATTAGGCTCATCATTATTTTCTATCATTACACCTCCTGGACTTTGATATTTAAACTGAAGATTTTTGTCATGGATTTCACAAACCTGTAAGAAGTTGCTTTTCTTGAGCTCACTAATGGTTATCTTTCCTGACCATGACCTGTTGATACTGTAAAATATTCGTGCTATAACCTGCAAAGGGAACAAAGAAAATCATGAATTGCTGTGTCCAAATCAACGTATTGTACAGAAAATGAAGTGAAGAACTAACGTCAAATTTTTGTATCAAGTTTTGAAGGAAAAGGAGTTCATAGCCCCACAACTTGAACAAGATAAGAGGGAAACGTATCTTGGTGAAACTATTTCAGAAAAGCGATTGGAATTTTATTATAGGAATGCATCATTGTGCACAAAAGAAACTAAATTAATTTATTTTCAATATTGTACCCTTACATGTTATATTGTTACAAATTCTTTCCTTCACAGATTTACACTTGTAGATTGACTCATGTTCATTTTGTAAATGTGAAACAGTCACTCATATTTTTTATGAATTGCCCTCTGGAAAAATTTGGTGAAACGGTATGATGTTATTGAAAAAGATTATAAAATCACAAAAATAATTGTGTTACTATGCAATATTGATGGAAGTTGTTTGGGAAATTTTCTTATTATGTCAGCAAAAGAGCACATCTATTTTTCCAGATCACAAGGCTCAAAACTCTAATTGTCAGATGCAATTAATTTGTTTAAATACTACAGAAAACTAGAAAAATATTGTGATATTGTATTTCATAGCAAATCCAAAATACTTGGTAAATGAGCATTGTGTGATGATGCAAATGACAAGTAGTTGTTGAGAATCGTAATGCATATGTGATAAAGAAAATTACCTTAATCTTTTAATATTATATAATTATACTTATAATATAGTTATAATATAATTTTTGAATGTTATATGTAATTCATTGTTATTCTTGTGGATATAGAAGGGGCACAGAGTGATTGCAGGTGTGATGAATACATTATAAAACAGGATGCCACATGTACTGTGTATTAAAAAATGTGCGGTGCATGTATGTAAAAAAAAAAAAAAACCTGTAAAGGGAATATAACAGCTTAAAGATTTATCTCTAACAAGAGGCCCACAGGCCTTAACAGTCGCCTGAATATCACTCAATAACAAAACTAACTTACAAGTGTTGCATTTCAATTATGAATCATGAGATTCTTTAATTTAAAGCTTTAAATTGTTCGTGATCTATAATGAAGTTTATTTGATCAATAACTTGATTGATCTTGCCCAAATGACCATTGAATCTATCCTGTAGGAGGATGCTTGCATATAGGCATATTGTATTGTGTCATTACTCTAACTTAATAGGGTAGAGTAACCATGTTTTCATTAGGTCAATTATACCCATGTAGTAATTACTGTGGATAAGAAAATGAGTTTAAAATTTTCACTAGATGAGAAAGCGCCCACATTAATTTAACAAATGGTAACCTTATGTTCTTGAGATAAAGATTTTCCTAGATATTCCTTTGTTCATCTCTGAATCCCTACTGTGGCTCTGTCCCTTGGGTACATAGTATGTTGGTTGGTTGTATATTGTTTTGATGTCTCGCTTGAGAATTTTTCACTCATATGTAGACATTTCCATTGCCGGTGAAGGGCTGCAAAATTTAAACTTATGGCCTTTGAGTAGGGAGGGATCTTTATCATGCCACACCTGCTGTAATATGGGGCTTTGGTTTTTATAGTCTCATCCGAAGGACCAACCCATTTAGTCGCCTCTTATAACACACAAGGGGTACCGAGGACCCAAATCCCCACAGGATCCATGGTATAAACAAGCTTGAATTTACACTACATGAGGATGCTTGTATCTTGATTTGGCAACCTGTAAGAGGTTCTTGAGGATGATATTTCTAGACAATTTTCTTATGTATGTTTGTATGTAAACCTTTATCACTCAAAACTGTGGTCCAATTCTGATTCTTTGGAACACAAATTGAACAGATTTGATTTTCATTATACAAGAAAGCTTTTATGCATATTAAGCATAGTTCATTTCAGTAACTTGAATATCCATTTTACTAAGATACTTTATGTTTCCAGGGTTAGGGTTAAGCTTTATGTGTCAAGCTTGGTTGAAATTGATCTTATAGTTCTTGAAAGGAAATTAATAATGTGAAGAGTTTACAGATGCCAGATAAATTGACAACAGTCAAATATTGATCAGAAAATTTTACACATGCTAAAAGCTAAGCCATATGTAGAAGAGAAACATCTTAATTTGACAGAGAATCCTATATACCGTGTTAATATATCTTGAATGGAACTCTGGAGCCTCTTGAAGAAAAGTTAATCCTGGGTGTGTGTCCACCACATCCTACAACAGAGTACAACATTAAGTTATAAACAGAACACAACATTAAGTTATAAACAGAACACAGCATTGAGTTATAAACAGAACACAACATTAAGTTATAAACAGAACACAACATTAAGTTATAAACAGAACACAACATTAAGTTATAAACAGAACACAACATTGAGTTATAAACAGAACACAACATTAAGTTACAAACAGAACACAACATTGAGTTATAAACAGAACACAACATTAAGTTACAAACAGAACACAACATTAAGTTACAAACAGAACACAACATTAAGTTACAAACAGAACACAACATTAAGTTATAAACAGAACACAAAATTGAGTTATAAACAGAACACAACATTGAGTTATAAACAGAACACAACATTAAGTTACAAACAGAACACAGCATGTTATAAAACAGAACACAGCATTGAGTTACAAACAGAACACAACATTAAGTTATAAACAGAACACAACATTGAGTTATAAACAGAACACAACATTAAGTTACAAACAGAACACAGAATTGAGTTATAAACAGAACACAACATTAAGTTACAAACAGAACACGACATTGAGTTACAAACAGAACACAACATTGAGTTATAAACAGAACACAACATTAAGTTACAAACAGAACACAGAATTGAGTTATAAACAGAGTACAACATTAAGTTATAAACAGGAAACAACTTCTATGTTATAGGGCTTCACCTGTCAAGAATATCTCAACCTCTACTGTCAAATATTTCATTATATAAAATCTAGACATTAAACAGGTATGGACATGATTCAAGCTGAGTGGTTAGAGCATTGGGCTCAAAATCACAAAGCCTCTCACCTCTGTCGGCGCGTGTTCGAATCTCGGCCACGGCGTTATGTGAGCAATTTTGCCAGTTTACTTGCGGAAGGTGGTCTCTTCCCGGATACATTGTATCTGGGTTCTCTCCTCCACCAACAGAAACTGGACGCCACCAGATAACTGAAAAATTGTTGAGTGTGGCGGAAAGCAATAAATAATCAATTAATCAATCAAGCTGAAAATTTTCAAATATTATTTTTTTTTTCATTTTATGTTTAGAATGCTTAACTAAGGTATTTCTAATGGCCAGCAAAATTTTGAAATCACTGTCTGTTGTTGAGTTACACAAAAGATACAGAGTTCACAATTCTTTGTTAAGTAAACAAGGCTCATCCTTGATTTTGTTTACATAGGTTAAATATACTGGTAAACGTTTCTTTTAAAGCAGATTTTTTTAATTTACAAGTTCATTCTGAATACAGCTAAGCAGTTCCTAGTCTCTGTATTTCATTTTGTTTTAACACGGTATTTTCTATTAAGTGATCTAGAGTATATGTAAACAAAATCATGGTATGAGCTTTGTTTACATAACGAAGAATTGAGTGTGCTATATCTCACTTGTAACTCAACAACTGATATTCAAATTTTGGTTGATCATTACAAATACCTTTGTTAAGCATTGTAAACATTAAAAATGAAAATTTTCAGCTCCAATCATGTCCATGCCCCTGGTAAGTTGATACCAGTAGTACCAAGCCATCAAAACTGCAAAGACCCAGTAATAACCATTTCTTGCCAAGAAATTCAAACATTCTTTAATTTCTCTGAAATTCAGCAATTTCTATGTTGATATATCCAGAAATTCTTAAATTCTTCCTCTCCTGTTACGTCATGAAGTTAGTGATTGTTTATATATTCCATGAAAATTGTTACAGAATATCAGCATTTCAGTAAATTGTTAAAAATCATGAATGGTATGTGTCAATCAACCTGGATTTTATGTATTAATAACAATTAATAAGATATATATTAAGCATCAAGTATGTCAAAGATTAACAAAATCAGCTTTTCAAATTTCATTGAAAAATCTTCATTGGCAAAAAAAGTAGTTCTGCCCAAACCCTATACTTGTGGGAGTACCTATACTTGAGTACACTCAGTTTATGAGTTCAATCTTGCAGTTCCACTACCATTCACCACTACTATAAAAACAGAGCCACTAGTAAATCAAACTATGCAAGTAAAAATAACGAAGGTGCTATGTGCCTGGAGATCGTACCATACAGGAAATACATGGCACTGTGACCCCCCCCCCCTCCCCCTCCCACTACTATGTGCCTGGAGATCGTACCATACAGGAAATACATGGCACTGTGACCGACCCCCCCCCCTCCCCCTCCCACTACTATGTGCCTGGAGATCGTACCATACAGGAAATACATGGCACTGTGACCTCCCCCCCCCCCCCTCCCCCCCACACTACTATGTGCCTGGAGATCGTACCATACAGGAAATACATGGCACTGTGACCCCCCCCCCCCCCCCACACACACACACTACTATGTGCCTGGAGATCGTACCATACAGGAAATACATGGCACTGTGACCTCCCCCCCACACTACTATGTGCCTGGAGATCGTACCATACAGGAAATACATGGCACTGTGACCCCCCCCCCCCCCCCACACACACACTACTATGTGCCTGGAGATTGACGCATAAAATTTGATTATTTATGAGATCACTGCATAGCAGTTGGCTGTCACGTGTTGACTTGTAACGCAGAGTACAGATCCTCACACTGTTGAGGAAATACATAGTTTCTGATACCAAACTTTAGAAATTTAAACTCCTGTTTTTTCGGGACTGCTGGATATTTGCTTGCAACATTCTGAAAAATTATCTTCAAATCTGTTCTAGTCAGCATTAATTTGTATACAAGCGTTGTGCTGGTGGTGCATATTTTTCATAATTTCTTTTCTGGAAAGTTTCAAACTTTTGTAGTTCGGATATCCTGTATTAGTGCCATATCAAACTATCCATGAATTAGTTTCTTTAAACATACATATACAGGAGAGGTAAATAAAAACGAGAAATCCTATTTAAAACTAGAGATTGATTTTGTGAAAAACAAAAGTTCCAACAGCTCCCCAAATTGAAAGTACTCCAAATTACACCCACCCCCCCTTTAATATACTGCATGGAATGAAGGTGAGAGCATGAACAGGAACATAGACATAATGAACTTTGATAAGCCATATAGAAAAAGTGTCCACAAGCTATTCTACACCCTCTACCCCTCTTAGATCCACTACAACTTTTAGAAAAATAATTGGATCCTCCCATCCTGACAATATGTATATCTATAAATGGCAATAAAGCATTGTACAAAGTTTCAAGTGTATCTGATAAGTCATAGAGGAGGAGAAGTATTCACAAGATTTTGTGACAGACAGAAAATACAAAAACAATATATCTCACCCTAGAAGAGGGGTTACATAATTTGATCTCTTTCAGATCACAGTATTACCTGAACAAAAATGAAGAAATCTTCCTCATCCAAATAGTTACAATTCTCTTTGGCAGCTAGTTTCACAAACTGGGCAGCTTCATCATGGCATGGAAGAAAAACCCTAAGTTGAACAAAAATTACTGTAACTGTATATTTTACATGGAATACTTATCTTTATGTTACACAACAAAAAATTGCACATTAAACAGCCACAAGAGCATTGAGATCTTAGTAATATGTGAAATTCCCTACTTTTTCTGGGGGAGGGATAGGGTTGATTTAGATGGTTATTTTTTTTTTTGTATATTTTCAACAACCTTGAGTGATGTTTACCCACACTTTCATATTATAGAACTGTGCAATGGGAAGCAACACTGGACCTACTAAGATTAAGACAAAGGATCATAGAATTTTATTCAGGCACTCTACCAGTCACCAGCAACTGCCCCGACTATTACATTCTCCATCTTACAATGTCTCCCATCCCAGTCCTGATTTTGTTCCCAATCCCGGTCTTCTGCCCAGTCCTTGTCGTCTTCCCAGTACCAATTTTGTTCCCATTTCAAGTCCTGTTCCAAGTACCATTTTTGTTCCCAATCCTGGTCTTGTTCACAATCCCAGTCTGTTCCCAGTCCCAATTTTGTTCCCAATCCCAATTTCATTCCCAGTCCCAATTCCTGTCTTATTCCCAATTCCTTTCTTATTCCCAGTCCTAAGTTTGTTCCCAATCCCAGTCTTGTTCTCAGTCCCAATTTTGTTCCAAGTCCCAGACTTGTTCCCAGTCCTGCTCTCCTTTCAAGTCTCAATCCTAGTCTTGTTCCCAGTCCCAATTTTGTTCCAAGCCCCAGTGTTGTTCCCAAACCCTGTCTTGTTCCTGATCCCAGACTTGTTCCCAATCTCAGTTTTCTTCCCAGTACTATTCTTTTTCCCAGTCCCAATCTCAGTCTTGTTCCCAGTCCCAATTTTGTTCTGAGTCCTGATCTTGTTCCCAATCCTGGTCTTGTTCCAAGTCCCAGTTTTGTATGTAGTCCCTCCTCAAGTGATATTTTTACATGTCAGTTCAGTAACATGACAAGGAACCAAATGTAAAGAGAAGGAAACCAAGAGGAACACAAACCATAATCATCACTGGAGCTCAAATGACACTTAAAATTTGAAGTGCTGTATTTTGAAATGTATCAAATAGATTTTTCAGACCATAATACAGGGGATGGGGTTGTGGTAAAAGCAAAATTGTTCTTTCATGTTTAGTGGCCTAGACAAGTATTTCAAACTTTTTAAAGAGTGATCTTGACCTAAGCCAAATGACCCTAATCCAGGGTAATGATACTCCATGTGTACCTGTTACTCAGCAACCTAATGTCTTTTTATCAGGAAAAAAACCAGATGTTGTGTTTTGAGATTCCTAATGACTCTGTGGCTGAGACCTGACATAAAACAATCTTGTTGAATTTTTTGTGTAACACCTGACATAAAACAATCTTGTTGAATTTTTTGTGTGACACCTGAAATAAAACAATCTTGTTGAATTTTTTGTGGCTGTTGTCAATATTTTTCAGTATATAAATCACATTAATTTAAAAATCACATTTGACCATTGAAAATTCTTTGAGCACGTAATGTGCATAAGTCTAAGTGATTGTACTGTCCCCTTGTTCTCACATTGTTAGGCGAGGTTCTTCAGTGTAAATAACACAGACTCTGGAGCACTTGTATGCAATACAATAATTTCTTTACCTTTTCCACATAGAGGTAAAGTTGTCTTTGGTGATATATCCTTGTTCATTTCCTCCACTGGCGTGGAAAAGCAGTGATTTCCAGTAGAGAGGAAGGTTACATGCCTACATCATAAACTGTCATATTTAATAATCAGTCACAGGCAATGTATCATATTTATATGTCTCTGAACATGGTCAATAACATTACATGAATACAATGTAGTACTTCTATTTCCATTTCAATTGAAATCATTACTGGGACTAGGAACCCCCTTCTGAGAAAGATTCCAATTCCTTCCTAAATATTTTACAAATATTCAATAAGGAACATAATTATCTTATGAATGTAGCAATTTAGTATCCTCTCTCTCTCTCTCTCTCTCTCTCTCTCTCTCTCTCTCTCTCTCTCTCTCTCTCTCTCTATTTCACATGCAATTTTTAAACACTGGATGATTGGCTGGTATTATATAAAAAAAGTAAAAAAGAAATTGGTAACTTTACCTAACTAACTAAAACACCAGTCAATGTTACCCTACGTACAAAACTGACTCAGTCAGTCGGGGTTCACATCAAACTCAATTTATGTACCACACATGCTAATGACACAGAATTCATGTATCAAACATACTAATGACACAGAATTCATGTATTAAACATACTAATGACACAGAATTCATGTATCACACATACTAATGACACAGAATTCATGTATCACACATACTAATGACACAGAATTCATACATCACACATACTAAGGTCACAGAATTCATGTATCAAACATACTAATGACACAGAATTCATGTATCAAACATACTGATGACACAGAATTCATGTATCAAACATACTAATGACACAGAATTCATGTATCAAACATACTAATGACACAGAATTCATGTATCACACATACTAATGGCACAGAATTCATGTATCACACATACTAATGACACAGAATTCATGTATCAAACATACTAATGACACAGAATTCATGCACCACACATAATTATGATACAGAATTTATGTATCACACAAAGTAGAGGGCATCAAGCACCTTTCATCAAATTGGTAACATAAGAATCCAAGACCTGGCCCACGAAACAAAGTGACCTCGCCCAGGTCATAACCATGACGGCATTGAAGAAACTCGAGGCATCCACAGGTTATACTGTAGTTAACAAGATTCATTACCGCTGTGAAATTTTTACTGGCCATGGTAGCTCTGTGGTAATGTATAGTCTCAAGTCCTCCTCAACATTCAAATTATTATTATTTTTCAATTTCATTTACAAAGCTTTGATCTCAGCATATTTCTCATGATGGAAGAACTGGCCATGCTGTATATGGCAAACACACATGCATCATTCATCTATATAGTTCTACCCCCTATCAGCCCAAATATACATTAGTTGTTGATTGACATGAAGTATTAGATCTAATATAAGCTCTTAAGGTAACTTCAAACTCTGATTATTGATTGATAAAAGTTCAGAAAGTGTATCTATTTCCATTTATTAGAGTTAAACAAATATATTATCAAATAAAATATCTAGATATTATTATTTGTAACAATTTCATGAAATCTTTTCTTTACAAAAATATGTAAAATGTTAACTTTGTGAAAAATAAAGGAAAGATAAAACCATACAATGGACTTGATAGAGATATCAATTATGTTCCTATCGTGCTTCTTAAATCTAAATGAAATCAGTGACTTCAAAACATCTTACAATGTCAGATGAGGGTGGAATTACAAAAATTCAAAAGCACAGATGGACACATAAAAACAATAATAAAAATCAATAATAATTAAAATAAAAAAAGCGAAAGGATATTAAATTCCTTGGTGAAAGTCACAAATTTTATATGGGTCAGTTGAGTACAACTTGCACTATATACTGGAGTTTGCTCTCAGTGTATTTATTGGCTACAGATTTTAAAAATAAGGTATATCAATTTTTTTTCCACAATACTTTCCTCAAATCAAATACCTTTGCAGACTTTGCATTTTATTCTACATGTACAATACATCTACTCTCTCCCCCACACCACCCAGAAACTGAACCAGAACCAGTGTTCAGTAAAATAAGTAAGCTGTTGCTGCTGTGTCAATGAAATGCTAAATTTGATTGAAAAAATATAAACATTATCAAATTGACATCTTTGTGCTAAAACAGGAAAAGAAGTGCATTATCATAACACATTAGCACACCTTATTCAATTTGTCTGCTGCTTATAGACTTTATATTATCAATAAACTAATTAACGTACCTTTGTAATGGTTTTCATGTGTTGCTTATAAGCTTTTGCCTCTTCCAGTTTGCCTATTTCCTGTAGAGCCCTTTGGAGAAAATCTTCTTTGTTCTGATTTATCACAGGTTTTCCATATGGATGATAAAACTTAGGAATTTTGACATTATTAAGTTTGTTGTGAATTTTGTTTTCCCTTTTCTTTCCTTTTTCTGACTCTTTCCCACTTTGTAAAGTTTTGATTGTCGGAGTCGCAGTAACAAAAGACAGATGTTTATTTTCCTTGTCCTGTTCACCAGGACTGCCACTGGGCTGTACGGATGAATTGGTGTGGTCATGTGTCAGACTGTCCTTTTTGGTGATGTCCTTGGCAGAATTTGGCAGATTTATCTGAGTGAAAATAAATTTTATGATTTTTTTGTCATGAAAAATTGGTATAGAAAATATCTCACGGACAAAAGATGCATAGCATATATTTTGATTCATAATAATGTTTGAAAATTCATAAAATGTAAAATATTCTCCAAAATGATGACTAAAATTGGTATTGACAAAGCAGTCTTCAAGATAATTGTTCTAAAATGCTGACAGAATGTGTTTACTTAAAATTTTCTTTTTTTAATACATAAAAAAGAAAAACAAGTTTCCACATTACTAGTATGGAGAGGACATGAATGGGCTATGCCTACTGTTGGATCCTTTCATGTTTTATCATAATAAAACACTGTTTAAATAATATTTCATGTTGATGCTTCTACATATGGGACAAGGCTCCTTATCTGATAATTACAATATGACAACAGTTTAGTCAACCTTTAAAACTTATCATCCCTCGTCCAGGAAGTAAAATATTTAACAATTAAGGTTACAGCTCAGGTCTATATAAACTTTAATTTAATTAACTGCAGCAAGAGTTTTCCTGTTCATCATGTTTTATGGTTACCACAACACAGTGCAAGTGTAGAACAGATTGATTCTAAAAATAACTCTTAAAAACATAGTCTACAAAGTCTGTGAGTAAATGAATTAAGTACATGAGTACTGTTGTGATGTGTAAAGTCTGCAGGTCGAGTCGGGGACACTTTGGCGACGGGGATCCAGGCACTTTGATGGCCTCCCTTACGTCTGCTATAGTTCTGAGGAAAGGGAAAAGTCACAGGTGTACACCTTCCAAAATGAATAGCTCCACATTTTGTTCCCCGACCTCTAAAATCACTTCTCATATCACATTTTTCACAGTGATGTAAAGATCTCTTCCATTTCAGTTCAATTCTACAGTTATAATACAACGTCACCCGTGAATAAACAAGCTGAGGCTGGGCACCATCTTTCCTCATCATTCTACACAGGGTTCCACACGTTCAGATGAAGGTGAGGTGTACTTGAACACTTCCCAATTCCTCGCATCCTGTCAGCTCCATCTACTCAATAACACACTTGTATTCTTAACAAGCATCACAGAGTTCTATCAACTGGACTTGAGGAGGTATCAATCCTGTCACTGACTTATTCTTGGAATAGAAGTGGCTTCTTAGGAACAACACATACAAAGGCCTCCCTTCCCCACAGAAAATTTAGACTTCATATCCACAGTTCTCTCTCTCCGGCCTCACTGTGCTGTATGTATTTGAACCATTCAGTTTATTTGAAGGTTCTGTTGTAAAAGTGTGTATTCACACTGATCAGAGGAATGTGGCAGCACTAGCAGGCTGTGCGTTTACCACAGTGTATGTCTGTATCAGGTGTAGTGATCTTAAGCACACACCAAATACCTGAGCTACATACAGACGCATCTTGTGTGTATTAACCATGTATATACCTTGTGTTTTCCCTCCTGGTCATTTCATGGCTCACTGGGTGTTCATTCACACTGTGTTAATGGTATGACCCTTTCAGTGACGAAGATCAGATGATTATCTTAGGTAATGATATAGAGGTTTATTATTTCCTTTAACTTATTGCTCTATGTCTCAGTAAATACAATGGCTGAGTAAATTTGTAGTAACTGCAGGAGAGTTAAGTTTGCATGCATATTACTAGGTCAAAAAACCCTGCATTCTTTTCACGACACACATGCACTCACTATATGGTATGAAAGGCTATTATTTAACATTTATTGACAAGTTGAATTGAACAAGATATTAAAAGATATATGATGCTTTAAAAATGTCAAAACCAAAGATATTCCATTAATTTTTAAAAGTATGAAACTGATGACACAGTAAAAATCTGATATTTGAATTGATGACTGAATTCAAAATACTGTATCCCCTATAACTAGAAAATTCACAATTCATTATGTAAGTCATAATTAGCCATTTATCTTGATAAACACCTTTATCCATTACAAAATTGTATTATATAAGCATAGTCAAGAAACATCACTCCAGCTACACTTCAGTTTTGACATTTAATAGATCAGCTGAGGGATGTTTACTTGAGGCCTTAATGCCATGCAGACTTTAGAGTTATGATGTGCATGAATTACTCACTGCCTGATGATGCCTAGGTGCTGATAAACATGCCAAATTGTACCCCTATATTTCTTGTGAAAAAAGAGTTTTTAACAGAATTTTCCAAGTGTATTTTCCAAAATAAATCTACAAATTCCTACTGTGTCCCCTGGGTTCCCATGTCATGATCCACATCAACTAGTATCAATAAACATCAATGTTTATAAGAAATCTCTTGTTCACAGGGCCTTGAATGATGTTTTAAACAGAACATCTTATTACCATATTACTTTGCCATCTCCTTGGAAGGAAATGATTCTTCAACTGAACAAGCTGGAATTTGGTCCTTTATAGCTCTTAGGAAGAAGTAAAAGTTGTCAAAAGTTTACCAAAAAAAAATGCAAGACAGTTTTCAGTTCAAGTGAATTTTTAGTTACTGGAGTTTTCAGTTGGTAAGTTTTTATTTTACATGAGTTTTCAAGTCAGGTGTGTTTTGAATTTAGGTAAGTTCATTTGAACTTTCAGGTCAGACAAGTTTTCAATTTAGGTGAGTTCATTTGAGTTTTCAACTCCGGTGCAAGAGTTCATTCGAGTTTTCCAGTGAGCTGATAATATCAGTAACAGAAAGTTAGGATCCACACTTAAACTTTGGGACTTATCATTCAGGCATTTATTTATTGATTTCAGGTAGTTTTTAATTGTTATCAGAAAACAAACTGCATTGTTTACACAAAGATCAACATGACTTACATTATATACAACATTCTGTACATTACCGATTCAAACATGAAAATTATAAAATTAAAATGATACGATTTAATCTCAGCTAGATCATCTCAATGAAAGTCAAGATATCAATAGAAAGGTGATACCTTTATGCACACAGTTTGCATGTTAGATGTCCCAAAGTAAAGGGGAGTTTTAAAAGTTACATTGCTTTTTCACCCTGTCCCTCAGACCCAAAACGAAGGGAACAGGACTACAAATGAAAAAAATAAATAAAAAGTCTACCCCATAACCCAGAAACCAAAAATGTACTGCCAACTTTGATAAAAATTTGCAGTATTATTAAGATGTTCAATTAATTAAATAATTTAATTAATGTTAATTCTCCATGATTATAGAAAAAAACAAAATGACACAAATACCAACAAAAAAACAAAAAACCAAAAAAACCAAAAAAATTGCTATTGATCACTTGAATATTTGAAAGAAATAAATATTTTTTGGCAGACAAAGAGAGATAACTCTAGTAGTGCAGTTGAGAACTTATTGCTGTGTGAATGTTCTGAGACTTCTGAGCCTGACTGGTATTTTTGAAATGATCCAAGGTCTGACAGTTCATCAAGGTATGTGTGGAAAAAATTTAGTAAAAAGCTCAGAATTTGTAAATGAAAAATATTCTGATTTGTTCAGTAGCAACATAAGCAAGAAATAATATTGTCTCTGTTTGGGATATCAGATATTTACAAGGGCTGTTGATATGTAATGTGTATTGTACCACAGCGTAATAATGCTTTGCAAGATTTCGTGGATGATGATACTCTTGAAGAGCTCTATTCAATACCTTTCCAACAGCATGAACATGAGCCTTCAGCTCCACATAGCTTTAAACTTACAGTCATTTCAATAGAGCCAGTCGTTGACCACTGTTGCAAAAATGGTTGGGAAAAGGGTTCAGAATATTGAAGAAATTAGAGCTTATATAAAACTTCAAACAAAACTCAGTCATTCAGTAATGCATATTTTTACTGAATTTGGGGAAGTTTATGGGTCTGATAAGGTATCTTATGAGACAGTTCGTAGGTGGAGAAAGAAATATTTGACTGGCACAGAGTCCGTCAAAGACGCAGCAAAATCTGGCCAACCTGTGTCTGTAACAGGCAAGGCAAATGTCTCAAAAGTCTGGGAAATAATAGAAAGCGATGGCAGGTAACGATACATGATATTGCCAAAGCTGTTGGCATATCGCTATCAGGGTGCATTTCGTTTTGAAGCGTACTTTGCAAGTACACTACATTTCTTCCAGATGGATACCACATATATTGACAGATGACCAAAAATGGGTACAAATAAAAACCACTAAGCAATTGCTCAAAATGTTTCCCAAATCCAATCAAAAATAATTTGCAAACATTGTTAATGGTGAAGAAAAATGAGTTCACTATTTTGAACCAGTAAGAGAAATTGGAAACAAAATATGGCTAACTAAACATGGTAGAAGGCCTGTAGTTGCCAAATGAACCATATGCACAAAGAAGATTCTTTATTGCATATTCTTCTCATGTGATGGTTTACCGTACAAATTCCGGTGCCGAAGAGCAAAAGTGTTACAGGTCGATATTACCGAGATGTTATACCAAGAAAGCTCAAGAAATATCATAAATGACACCCTGTGTCAGGATTTAGGTATGTTCATCTAATTCATGATAATTCTCCATCACATACATCTAAGCTTGTGTAGCTATTTTTGAAGGCGGAGAAAGTTACCATCTTGTCACAGCCACCGTACTCTCCAGATCTAGCCCCATGTGACTTTTTCCCTTTTCCAAAACTTAAAAAGTTCTTATCTGGTCATTGTTACAAGTCCCAACAAGCCCTTGGCTCAGCCATCAGTCAGTGCCTCAGGGGTGTACTTAAATCAGCATACTGTGACACAATTCAGAAATAGATTCAGAGATTGAAATTATGTATGTCAAACCACTGAGAATACTTTGAAGGGATGTAATGTTCATTTCACTATTTGAGTCGAACGCTTTTTAGATATCGTAAAATACACATTACAGATCAAACAACCATCATATTCATTAGATTGGCAGGAAATTGCTCTTTTCTCAAAGTCAAAGCAAAAACTATTCCCTGATGTCTGATAAAATGGTTATCCCTTACATACACAATTGAAAGATTTGTGATGTCTTATATATCTATAAACATGACTTCAGTGCTTTATGATCTAAATAAATCAAATCAAGGCCAATCAGCAAAATATCATTTACATATGTATTTAACATTTAGAGAATTAAATCATCGACAGTACTTAAATGAAAATTTTTTTTAGAAACTTACAAATTTCCATTTATGTTTGAATGACTTAACATGGCTCAAAATTACTATAAGTTTGAAAAATCATATTGAAATGACTTGCTCATTTTGCAGTCTGTATATTTTTGGTTTGAACGGTCTGCGTATTTCTATGGGTGTGGCTTGATCATGTACAGAATGAGTCTTTCACGAAACGGTTTGCACAGAATAGTGAATGGTTTGCAAGGAAAGCTAAACAGTCGGCACAGAACAGTGAACAGTTTGGACGGAACACTGAATGTCTGCTCCGAACAGTGAATGTCTGCTCCGAACAGTGAATGTCTGCTCCGAACAGTGAATGTCTGCTCCGAACAGTGAATGGTTTCCACAGAATGAAACGAAACACTTTGGAGGTGTAGTAGCCTGCTTCGGGGTTCATACCATTCATTAGATATATGGAGGTCCTTAACATTGTAAGTATGTTTTATTGAACCATCATTCTAAGAAATTCACGATTCATGTGTGGAAATTTCCATTAATTTTATCATTAGCATGTGATCTGTACTTGACCTTCTTAGATAAATTTCACTCACCCTAGTAGTTCCATTGTTGGATTTGTTTTTATTTGACAGTGGTCTTCTGGGGCTTCTTGGGTTGGGTAGCTTTGTGGAATTTGGAGAGTATGGTGGTGAACTTGGGCGTAGCCTCGGTGACTGTTTACTGGTTGACCTCGGTGATGTTAAATATTGCTGTGTGATACTTTCCCCATGACATAGTTGCCGTAAGTTTTCTTTTAAATGTAGCTGAGTATCTGGATCACTTAACCAACGAGCAAACAGTTCATCAACTTTGCTTTTAAGGAGAGGTTTTAATGCCATGGCAAGAAAATTTGGTATCCTGCAAAAGATTAACAGATAAACTAATGATTGTTTTTCTTAACAACAAATGTTTCCCTAAACTGAAAGTGCTCTGAATTAAACCCTCCTTCCCTTACTGTACTGCATGGTATGGAGGAGAAACCGTTATTGTACTGCATGGTATGGAGAAGAAACCGTTACTGTTCTGCATGGTATGGAGGAGAAACCATTACTGTACTGCATGGTATGGAGAAGAAACCGTTATTGTACTGCATGGTATGGAGGAGAAACCATTACTGTACTGCATGGTATGGAGAAGAAACCATTATTGTACTGCATGGTATGGAGGAGAAACCGTTATTGTAAAATTTTGTAAACATTTAAACGAAGCATTGTAAACGAAACGTTACCGTTTAAACGAAGTGTTGTATAATGTACTAAAATAAAATACGCACAGAATTTTAAGACCCATTAATGACCATTATGTTTGTGTTTCAGTTTTCATCGTTCTATGGACGATGCAGAGATTGTCACCGGACGTTCCGGAGTATAAATATAAGACAGAATAAAATACACGAACATAAATATCCGGATAGCATTTAAATTGAATTCAATTTTATTCGCACTGTACAACATTTGCACAATACAGATCACAAATTCACAATAAACTTCATTTCGGTGATTTCACATCAGATTGTCCAGAGAGGGCAGAGCTGGTGCCGCGGCTTCTTCCGTCGGTTCGGTTTTAACATGGACTTCACGTGCAGCCGGAGCAGCGCAATTCACTTTATGTTTTAATCTTTTGTTCAAAAAGATCAGTTTGTCCACATTCTCAGCGTCAAGGGAGGAGCGCAGTTTTGTAACAGTTTCACCCGCTGTGGAAAAGACGCGCTCAGAGGCAACGGACGTTGCCGGTGTGCATAGCAAATCCTTTGCGAGACTTGCTAATTTTGGAAAATTAATACGACTGGATTTCCACCAAGTGAATGGGTTGGTATTTGTCGGCGCATTTTTTTCAGATAGATATAATTCGATCTCTTCATCTTAAGTGGAAGGGGTAATTTTATTCACTTGAAATAATTATTCAAATAATTTAGATTGTAATATGAACCCTGCAAGATTTGTGCCACATATATAAGACATCGTTTAAACGTTTAGGGATTTTGTAAACGTTTACAGCCCAAACACGAAACTTTACCGGTTACACGTGTACACGTGACAGCCTTAACTGCATGGTATGGAGGAGAAACCGTTATTGTACTGCATGGTATGGAGGAGAAACCGTTACTGTACTGCATGGTATGGAGGAGAAACCGTTACTGTTCTGCATGGTATGGAGGAGAAACCGTTACTGTACTGCATGGTATGGAGGAGAAACCGTTATTGTACTGCATGGTATGGAGGAGAAACCGTTACTGTTCTGCATGGTATGGAGGAGAAACCGTTATTGTACTGCATGGTATGGAGGAGAAACCGTTATTGTACTGCATGGTATGGAGGAGAAACCGTTATTGTACTGCATGGTATGGAGGAGAAACCGTTATTGTACTGCATGGTATGGAGGAGAAACCGTTATTGTACTGCATGGTATGGAGGAGAAAGCAAGAACATAGACATTATGAACTGCACTTTGTACATTGAGGAAAAAGATGGAGAAAAGATTCAAAATCAATATGACCAATGTCATTGTTGTATATGATATAAAAATAGTGACTGTTATGCTGAAGTACCAGTAGGAAATTGAAGATACCCTTGTACATTAACAAGAGGTCCATGGGCCACATCGTTCATACTGAGTCACATTGACCTATGTTTAAAGACTTTACCTATATAGTTACAAGTAAAACTTGGATTCCCTACTGTGGCCCCACCCTATCCCACTTTAAACAAAATTGAATCTGCATTATACCGGAAAGCTGCCATTTAAACTTGAACTTTTCTGGCTCAGTGGTTCTTGAGAAGAGTTTTAAAGATTTGTTCCCACATTTTCACATGCATAAATTTGATCTTTGATCCCCTATTGTGACCCCACCCTACCCAAAGGAGCCATGATCTTAACAAATGTGAATCTGCACTGTGTCAGGAAGCTTCCAGGTAAATTTGAAGTTTTCTGGCCCAGTGGTTCTTGAGAAGATTTTTAAATGACTCCACCCTATATTTGCATTTTGTGAGTATATCCATTTTGAATGGGGCACATCTGTTGATTGAACAATTTTGAATCCTCTTCATGCAAGCATGATTTGTACCATAAGTTTGATTGAAATTTGCTCAGCGATTTTGGAGAGGAAGATTTTTTCCTATATTTCCACATATAAAACTTTGATTCTCTATTGGGGCCCCACCCTACCACTGGGGACCATGATATAAAAAAAAAAAAACAATTAGAATCTGCACTATGTCAGTAAGCTGCCAAGTAAAATTTGAACTTTCCTTGCCCAGTGGCAATCTTCAGAGAAGAAGATTTTGAAATGACCCCACCCTATTTTTGTATTTTTGTGATTATATCCCTTTTGAAGGAGGCATGGCCCTTTATTTGAACAAACTTGGACAACGTTCACCCAAGGATAATTTGTACCAAGTTTGATTGAAACTGGCCCAGTGGTTCTGGAGATTTCTTCCTACATTTTAGAGAGGCAACTAAGTGGGGTGGTCCTTTGGATGAGACCGCAAAAACCAGGGTCCTGTGTCAAAGCAGGTGTGGCACGTTAAAGATCCCTCCCTGCTGAAAGGCTGTAAGTGCAGAGCATAGACATAAATTTTGCAGCCCCTCACCAGTAATGATGACGTCTCCATACAAGTGAAAAATTCTCAAGCGGGACGTTAAACAATATACAATCAATCCTATATTTTGCATGTAAAACTTTGATCCTTTATTGTGGCCCCACCCTACCCCTGAGGCCATGATTTTAAAACAAAACTTGAATCTGCACTATGTCAGTAAGCTTCCATGTAAATTTGAACTTTACTGGTCCAGTGGTTCTTGAGAGGAAGATAATGCCTCACCCTATTTTTGCATTTTTGTGATTATCTCTCCTTTGAAGGGAACATGGTCCTTCTTTTAAACACTGGTCACGATAGCTTAGTGGTAAAGCATTTGCTTCATAATGGGAGGTCATGAACTCAAGGCCTTGTTCTATGGACGCTTCTCATATGATCTTAAAAGCTGAGTTCCTTTGTCCTAACAAGCATTCTCACATTAAAAAACCCTCACTGGCCCTGAGTACTAAGCATAGATCAAAATTTGTGGTATTTCACCTTGAGTGGTGACATCTCAATATGAGTGAAAAATTCTCAATGGGATGTAAACAAACAAGCAATCAATCATTTGAACAAACTTGAATCCCCTTCACTGAAGGGTGATTTGAACCATTAGTTTGATTGAAATTAGCCCAGTGGCTCTGAAGAAGATTTTTGAAATCTATCGGTATATTTTTGCTATTTCGCTATTATATCTCCATGGAAAAGGATGTTGCTCTTCATTTGAACAAACTTGAATGTCCTTCATCTAAGAATGCTTTCTACCAAATTTGGTTGATATTAACCCAATGGTTCTGGACATACGTTGAAAATGTGAAAAGTTTACAGACCGACGGATGGATAGACAATGGTTTATCAAAAAAGCTCACTTAAGCTTTCAGTTCTCTTTGATCCACTGTACATCATAGGAAATATTAGATCCCTGGGTCAGAACACAATGTTAACATCACTAAATGAGAATAAAGTATAGCATAGTACAAAATTTCATGGCTATCTGAAAGGCCATATAGAAGTGCTCATTTTACTATTTTACACCTCCACCACTCTTAGATCTACTATAACTTTTAGGAAAATAACTATAACATCCTGTGCCAATAATAGGAATATCTACAAATGAAATATTGCACATAGTATCAAATATATTAGATGAGCCTGCATATAGCAGGAGTGTTCACAAGCAGTAGCTACAATTTTACATCTTCCACCCCCCTTAGATCCACTATAGATTTTAGGAAAATAATTGGATAATCCTGTCCTGACAATATGCACATTTACAAATGGCAATGAAGCATTGTATTAAGTTTCAAATCTATCTGATAAGCCATATTCGAAAAGCATTCTAAAGATATTGTGAAAGATGGACAGACCGATGGATGGACAGAAAGTACAAAAATATGTCTCCTCCTAGATGAGCTTTCAGTCCAAACAGAACCTACACGTAACATCGACACAGATAAAATCGACTCGCGTAACATCCACTCATGTAACACTGACATAAGTAACATTGACACACGTAACATCGACACAGATAAAATCGACTCACGTAACATCCACTCATGTAACACTGACATAAGTAACATCAACACAAGTAACATTGACACAGATAAAATCGACTCGCGTAACATCCACTCATCTAACACTGACATAAGTAACATCAACACAAGTAACATCGACACAGATAAAATCGACTCGCGTAACATCCACTCACGTAACACTGACATAAGTAACATCAACACAAGTAACATTGACACAGGTAACATTGATACACATAACATCGACACACGTAACATTGATACATGTAACATCGACACACGTAACATTGATACATGTAACATTGACACACGTAACATCGACACACGTAACATCGACACACGTATCATTGGCACAAGTAAAATCGACACACGTAACATTGAAACACGTAACATCAACATAAGACATTCATGACATGCTGACACTGGTCTGTAATATCATAAAACTGAACAACCATGTCAATCCCCATATATCAGAATAAAAAATGCAATATTCCCTTCATGCTGGTTGATACACTTTGTAAGTTTGAATACTGTAAAAGATTCATTTAAGCAAAGAGCTGCTTTTTTATAAGATCAAGTTTCTAAATTAGAGACTCAATTGGATTTTAGATTCTCTGAATCTGAAATATCAAAAGGTAAAATTTTACTACATAATACAGCAGCACACTGCCTTTTGTATGCTGATAATGTAATATTATCCCAGACAGCAGCAGGTCTTCAGTGTAAGTTTGATAATCTACTCTCTTTCTGCAGTGAATGTAGCTAAAACCAAAGTTCTCCTATTTAATAAATCACGTCATCTTATAAAAAGTGAATTTAAATTATTTGACCATGCATTAGAATATGTGTCTTTGTATAGGTGTTTAGAGGTTTTCTTTAATGCCTCTGGTAATTTTTCATAGGCTCAGAAGACCTGTACAAGAGGAATGAAGGCATATTTTAAGCTGAAAAAAGACTTCTTGTCATTACAACCAAATGTTAAAACATCTTTTCATGTTTTTGATCATACAGTAAAGCATATTTTACTTTATGGGTGTGAGATATGGGGAAGCATTTATAGGCCTGGTATTTTACTTTATGGGTGTGAGATATGGGGAAGCATTTATAGGCCTGGTATTTTACTTTATGGGTGTGAGATATGGGGAAGCATTTATAGGCCTGGTATTTTACTTTATGGGTGTGAGATATGGGGAAGCATTTATAGGCCTGGTATTTTACTTTATGGGTGTGAGATATGGGGAAGCATTTATAGGCCTGGTATTTTACTTTATGGGTGTGAGATATGGGGAAGCATTTATAGGCCTGGTATTTTACTTAAACCCAAACCTTCTGTGCATGATTACTTTAATTCACTAAGGTGTGAAAATCTACACATAAATTTTGTAGAAATACTTTAGGATTGCACAGAAAAATCGATAATTTTTCCACACTGTCGGAACTTGGAGGGCTTCATTTTCATATTATACGAAGCATTTTTCATTATGCAAATAGATTAGAAAATTTAAACACTTCTTTTCCATTGCTGAAAGCAGCATCCTTACAAAATAATTTAAGCGGCATTACAGCTCATATTTTAATCAAGTGTTTTTAAAACATGTATCGATAACATACTAAAATCAGAACTATACTGACAATTTCGAACATTACAAATGCATTAATTTGCTCTCAGATGCGCTTTAAAGATCATCCAGAATTCAATGGTTTCTTCATTCTGACTCAGACATTTTACATCACATGATTCAGTATGACAACACATGTGTTGTGTAAAAACTTATTCGAGTATGGGATTATTTCCTGCTTCTTATAATTAATTATAAATCATTATTATAACAGAAAACTTTCATGTCCCTATAACCAAATAATGTTTTTTTAAAGCATGCTACGTGTTTTGATAAAAATATCACTTTTAAAGCACTGCGTCTCATAGCTAGAGGGTCATAGTGATATTCCCACGTAAATTCTAGCGTGCGTATGTGTTGTATCTCGTTCTATTTTAACCCTTTTCTCGCGTAATCTGTCAAAATTCTGGGTTTTGCCATTGTATGCTAACTCTCACTGGAGTATATATAGATATATATATTTCTGCTTGTGTGTGTGTGTGTGTGTGTGTGTGTGTGTGTGTGTGTGTGTGTGTAAAGAGAGAGATAGGGTGAGGAATTGATTTACACCTACCATTACTGTCATTCATACAATTCATGTAATTACAAAGTTTTAATGTACTGTAATAGCTAGTGCCTTGCATCGTCACGTGGTATTTTTTGCAATACAGAGATCATTATAATTATCATCATTTAATTCTCTCTGCTTTGCATTAAGGTACACAATGGTACTACTTGAGTTATTTTTATTACAAACATGAATTATAATACGTCGCCAACCCTCCATATTGTTATATCATACTATATATACTAGTCTTGTATTTTTAATTGAATCATATCTGTATTATGCCCATTTGGGTCCTAATTTAGAATAATATATCATATGTTTAAAAGGAAAATATAAAAACTATTGAAATATTAACCATTACCCTTGGTACTTGAAAATTTTGTTCAAAATGGCACCCATTCGAACACATGCATATGAATATTTATTTCATGAATATGAATCTCACCTGTAGACCCAAGTTAACATAATTTTGAGATGTTACATAAAATCCATAAATGCATGTAAACCCAGTCTTCATGAAAACTTTTATTGAATGCATGCACATCGGGCATCTATTTCTATCAATTTCACCTGCCCGAACAAATATTAAGATGCCCGAAAAAAAAATGCAAGCTGCAGGCCAACAAAAATATATTCCTGTTTCCTGTACCCAGTCAGAAAAAAATAGGGTGATTATGTTCTAACTAACTGCAGAAAAAACAGGATAATGATGTACTAACTACTTGGGGAAAAATATTTCTATGACATTTTTTAATGAAAATGTTAAGGTAGGAATATTCAATGGTATGTTAAAGTTTACTGGAGTTTTAATAGTTATATGATAGTTCAGATTAATTTGCCTAAGTACCGTAATGACCCAGCTATTTTTTAATTATGGCAGTACATCACAACACAGTGGTTAAACTCCCATTGATACTATCTATTATGTCAATAGACTTATCTGGGTCTGAATCCAGAAGGGAGTTATGTTTAGGGTTAGAGATAAAACATTACATTAAATTTTTATTCTTTAAAATTCTTTCGTGAAGTAAATTAAAATTAATTCATATTTGAATATACATGTGTCAATAATAATTATAAAAGTAAACTAAATTTGATATAAATGAAATAATCTATCTTAATATGTCTCCTTATACAATGCAGTATACAATATTTCCATTTCGGGTAATTAGATTCCCCCAAAAAAGTGCACACTTCAAATATTACCTCTACACAAAATGCACTAAAGATATAGTTGTCTGTATGAAATAACTCACTATCCTTACCTAATAACTCTCATGTTGATTTAGGAAGTGGATGAAGTAATTGAATATACATCATAACATGTATTAACCAAAAAGAAAAATGGAGGAAATTCGGATTTATTGAAAACAGTTCGCAATATTTCAGAGTGTTTTTAAAATGAACTATGATGGTAGTGCTGTTAAATGATTTATATATTGGGATATATATGTAAAATAGGGCCATATTATTTGTTTTTCAAAGAAAGTAATTTAACATTTTAGTCCCGGTGGACCGATGTCCAATGTGATTAAAGATGCTCGGCGGGCTTCTGCCCGCTTCTGATTTTACCATGCCCCGGGCACTGAGCTACAGGGTTATTTCGAAGACTGTAAACCACAATTTTTTCAATCATAAAATCACTCCTCAGTTGTACAAGGATTTCTATGTTTGTAATTTTGCTTATATGATGTCATCAACTGTGTTACATTTCCCGCAATCGTTTGTCACAGATCTTATGTTTGTATACACGTTTCCATGTGACAAAGGATTCAGGGTTGATATGGTTCAATTATAGAATTATACATAGAACATTAGGGACTAACAAACTCCTACATATGTCAAAAATTAAAACCTCTCCACTCTGGTCAATAAGTGCACTAGAACCAGAAACAATCAAGCATATCTTTCTTTTACTGTACACTTCAGTGTTAAGATTATGGGAAAAATTATCAGAATGGATTTTGAAAAATCTGGTAAAAGAATGGAATTCAATGTACAAACTGTTATTTTTGGTTTCCCAGAAAAAGAAAACATGGGTCTAAACTTTATAATCCTCTTGGTAAAGAGATATATTTTCCAATATTCAAGAAAAAATGTCAATATTTATTATAATGATGTTTTGAGATGTATACACAATTATTACATTTTAGTGGGGAAACTTACAGAATTGACACTTTACCAAAGAAAATGGTCTAAATGGAATGTCTTTTCAGTGAATGATATCTTTCATTTTAGTTTTATCTCTTTGTCATCAAAAACTAAACATCATAATAACCTATACATGTATTTTTCATAATTATATACTATGTTTAATCTGTATGAAAGTGTAAGTGAAAGGTGTGTATGTACTTGTCATAATATAAGTTATGAAAAACAAAAAAAACCAAAAAAAAAACAACCACATTTCCCGCAATCAATGAATAGGCAGATCATCAAGTATTTAAAGTGTTGCAAAATGCTTTGACAGAGACCCATACACATCCAGATAACTTGGAATTTTTTTTTAATTCTATGAATTTGTTATATGGATATAAATACTAATACCCATAATTTTTGCTTCTCCCTCAAATATAGTCATGCCTAAAGACATATATATATGTTCTTTATTTTTCGATTTATTTACCATCAGATAAAGCTTGTATTGCTTTAAAGGTCTGATAAAAAAGAACTAAGACTAATTAAAATACAACGAAATATAAGAGTTAATCATGGTGTTTAAACTTTACAATAATGAATTAAATTCTCAATACAAGATAGAAATGCGTTAAATTTTAAGTTTAAAAAATAATCATAACAACTAACTTCAGCTATCCCGCTCCTTCCGTTTCAGAATGGTGTTTACAGTTGCAATATTTCCAAAGAACTTGCCGTAAATACTGCTGTTGAATGTTGAAAAACACACTCCTTTAGAAATATATTGCTTACATGTAGGGTCTTGCCGTTTTGTTGAAAAATCTGTTAACCGGATGTTTTGTAAGGGCAAATTCGTTGTGTCCTGAACCCAATAGAGGAAACGTGACATTCCCGGATATGACAAGTGTCTTATCTTAAGTCCCTTATCTTAAGACGTCATAATATTCTCAGAAAACGATGTCAAAGTTCCTGAACTTGAACGGAGATGTCGACAAGCCAAAAAACAAACTCTGACTGATGTGCTATTTTGTCCAAAAAAAAAAACCTTGCTTTCATGTAAATATAACTAAATTTGCAAGTAAAATAACGGAAAATGAACGTTCTCTAAACAAGGGGACAATCAAAGGCTCTTACTGGTAGGAGGATCTATTTCCTTATGCATGATAATGGTATAAAGCATGTGAAGAATTCGATATCATATATATATTTTTAAATTGAACAAGAAGGAAATAAAGGGGGGGGGGACACCATCCCGTTATTATGCACAATATATATATATATATATATATATATATATATATATATATATATATATATATATATATAAAGCACTAAGGATGACTAAACGACACGAACAATCAAAATTGTCAAATTTTCGGGACACCCAGTCCCTTCTTCAGGACAAACTACAGATATATTACATTAAGAAAACATAAAAGAAAAAATAGCACTAAATCTAAAACTACAAATAAAACGAAACTAAACTTTCAAAAAACTACATTTTGGAGTTGATTAGAGAACAGTTTAATGATAAGGTTTATATGTCCGGTCAGTCGGGTGTACTGAGTATGACTGTCCGATTCACACCTAATACGGCTAATTAGGCTAATTTAAAATCCATGTTCGAACTAGTAACTAGAGAATTAGAACAAAGGGTGTTAACTCGTACGGGATTGGGGTTGATTAAGCTGATTATGGTAAAGAACATGAATTTTAAAATATGGAATTTAAAATTTAAAAAGGGGGAGGGGAAAAATAGAAGGCTTAAAAGGGAATCAAAGAAAGAAACAAACACTAAAAAAAGGCTGACAGTGTTACAACTTTTATGGAGAAACAGGTGATGGCTTATGAGGCGTTCATCTTAAGGAAGTCATTTTGTTTGTTCAAGCCATTTGGTCTGAATGACTTCAAGCCATTTGGTCTGAATGACTCAAATCATTCAGACCAAATGGCTTGAACAAACAAAATGACTTCCTTAAGATGAACGCCTCATAAGCCATCACCTGTTTCTCCATAAAAGTTGTAACACTGTCAGCCTTTTTTTAGTGTTTGTTTCTTTCTTTGATTCCCTTTTAAGCCTTCTATTTTTCCCCTCCCCCTTTTTAAATTTTAAATTCCATATTTTAAAATTCATGTTCTTTTCCATAATCAGCTTAATCAACCCCAATCCCGTACGAGTTAACACCCTTTGTTCTAATTCTCTAGTTATTAGTTCGAACATGGATTTTAAATTAGCCTAATTAGCCGTATTAGGTGTGAATCGGACAGTCATACTCAGTACACCCGACTGACCGGACATATAAACCTTATCATTAAACTGTTCTCTAATCAACTCCAAAATGTAGTTTTTTGAAAGTTTAGTTTCGTTTTATTTGTAGTTTTAGATTTAGTGCTATTTTTTCTTTTATGTTTTCTTAGTGTAATATATCTGTAGTTTGTCCTGAAGAAGGGACTGGGTGTCCCGAAAATTTGACAATTTTGATTGTTCGTGTCGTTTAGTCATCCTTAGTGCTTTTTATATTCGATTTCGTGACTAAGTATCTACTCGTTAGATCCGACACTTTAGGATTTCTAGTGTTGCTGGTTTCCTAGTGCTTTTATATATATATATATATATATATATATATATATATATATATATTTAGAAACTATTTATCAATTTAAGAAAAATTATGCAAGTAGAAAATATTCAAACAGAAATACAGCAGAGTCACATTGATATGGTAATTTGAATGTCTTTTGAAGCGTTTGAAGAAATTTTTACGAGGTAACGTAATCAACCAACCTCGTTTAGTCAGGCGGTGTAACGAAGAATATTGACCTGGGTTGAAAATTGACCTAGGGTTCATTTTTCAACGTTGAATATTGAAATGGAAAGCAGGATAGAGAGAACCACGTCGTGCCAAGGAAGACGAGTTCATGTGTAACACGAAATCACCACTCACTACGACTACACAGTGTCGATGAAATCTTCATCTCCCAGGATGTTTCTAATTATAATTTTTCTCAGGCACATTAATATACTACCACTTTCCCCTTCTGGAAATGTTTCCGTCCTTTTGTAGAATTAGCTGTGGATCAGATAAAGTAAATAAATGTAAGGTTATGCACTTCATATTCAATAAAAATAAAAATACGGTGAAGAGTAGAAGATTGACCCTGTTGAATACTGACTCCAAATACAGAGTTCAGTTTCAGAATTTTCATTTTTCCAGAATGATAAAATTGGTCTGAGATCATCCCTGTATTCATCAGTGCACGATTATCTTATTTTCGTGTTTGAGGCCGCGGTTGTCCATGACGTTCTTACTTATGACATCACTTTTTTGATACACTCCTCCCCCCCCCCCCCAAAAAAAAGACAAGAACCCCCCCTCCCCCAACCCCCCAAAAAAAGAACGAAAATTAACAAAACAAAACACACGAAATAAACCAACAAAAAAGAAACAAAAACAAAACAGAAACTTCCTGGGCTTAGGGTTAACATTTCTGAAGCACCAGCCGATTTCCTACATATAATCTCAAAAACTGACAAGGGATTCGTGTTACTTTGGACGGTATTATTTCATGCACTATAGATTTTAAACGCTGAAAATCCCAAATGGAAGCCCCCCCCCCCCCCCCCCCCCACGAAGTGTTCATTGTTTCATCTGAGATATATATATATATATATATATATATATATATATATATATATATATATAGCCCCGTGGGGATCCGGTTTGTTCGAATAGATCCTCAGCACCCCTTACGACAAGGCATCTTTTGAACAAGAACACAAATTGTAAATTTCAGGACTCCTGCAAAGCTGGGGCTTTTCTGGCGGGGCAAAAATTGTCAAATTTTCAAAAAGAAATTCTGTACAACCGCACATTTAGAAGGGGGTCTGATTGCATTGTGATGTAGAGCAGGAAGCCCTCCACCAAAATTGTAAATTTCATGATCCCTGGGGTAGAAATTATGACTCCAAAGCTGGGCCTAAACTTGTCATATAGTGTTCATGTGTATAAACCATTTAATAACATTTTTAGTTCTGTTGACTTTAAAGTGAAACAAAAAAATGAATATTTGGAAAGAGTAGGTAGTTTTTATTGTTGTTTTTTTAAACCGAAATTGAAATTTCATGATCCCAGGTGCATTTTTTTAAATGTTTATTGTAATACTTCTTTTTTTTTTTTTTTTTTTTTTTTTTTTTTACTTCTTCGTAATTAATATAACAACTGCTTCTTAATTAGAATTTGGTATGAAGCATCTTTGGGACAAGAGTGACATTAATTATAAATTTCTGACTCCCCCCCCCCCCCTCCATAGGTGCTTAGGGGCGGGGCAAAAAGTTCTAAATATGACCGATGTTCAGAAACTTTATTCTCCACAATCGCACTCTTGTATGAAAAACTAAATGCATTAAGACGTAGAACAGGGGGGCCTCTACCATCTGATTAATTTCATGATCCCTAAGGTAAAGGTTCTAACTCCAGGGCGGGACCAAACTGGCCGTATAGTGTTGATGAGTAAAATGTTTAAATCAAAATAATATTTTAATATCATTGATACTAAATTGAAACTAAATATATATTTTTAAGGAGGAGGTAGTCATTTTTCAAAATTACAACTTCATGATTCCAGGGGGTAAGGCCGGGATGATAGTAATTAAATGCCTTTAACATTAGAAAAATTTCTTTTAATTTTTCTGATGCTGTATTAAAACTGAACGACTTTTAGGAAAAGCAGAAAGGGTTGTACTAAAATTGTAATTTCGCAATCCAAGAGTTCTGAATCTAGGGCGGATCCAAAATAGTAATATACATGTATTAATGCAAGATTATATATATATATATATATATATATATATATATATATATATATATATATATATACATGTCTCATCAGTTTAAACACTTTTCGGGCCTTTCGCTCTATCAAAAGAGCACATCCTGTTTTATACTGATGTTGATTATTAGAAGTTAGTCTCGATATGCAGAGCAGGAAAATTATCATTAAGATAGATTTCGACTTTGGGACTACTTTTAATTAATCATTACATGACCTGTTGTTTGATATTGTCATGCGTGGAAACAAATCAAAAAAATCACCAAAGTTCCTGATGAGTGCAGTCACAATCAACCTGTTTTCAGAATCTTTATTTGCAAATCAATACCGGAATGGTGATAACTCGATTCCTTGTTTTCGTTTTGTTCATAGAACAAAGAGTGAGTGATGCGAAAAGAAAAACCTTGATTGTACAAAAATAATTATACCAGAGGACAACAAAAATCCATGAGAGTAAGAAAAAAGATAATTTCTGTAGAGAATGTGCAACTGCTAGCATTCACCAGGGATTTAATGTATTTTTTCTGAAGAGGGCAGAGGTAGACTGTGTGTAGCAAATTCACTTGTATGTGTTGCTCATAGAGAGGTTAATAAAAAAAAAAAACATTGCCAGGAGAGTGGATTGCTCCCATGCTATTTTTTGGGTAGAAATGTCATACTTTTATGCAAGTATTCCTATCTTCATACCCATGAGTTACCTATTCATTTCTACCGTCAATCACGATGAAATAGCACATGTATCGATATCCAAGATTCACACGGATGGTTTGATTAGTGGTTTTGAAGACTATGGCTCTTTACTTTCTCTTGCTTCTACCTTAGATATTTGTTATGCAAATCAATCAAAAGAATTTGGCGCACTTTTACATGCAAGAGCAGTTCAGCTGCCACGTTTACCGTAGATTTAAAATTTTATCTAATCCACATGCATATGGCAGTGAAGCGAAATAAATCTGATCCAAACTTTAACTCTGTTTCAATAACAGTATGTGGATTTCACAAACTTTAACTCTGTTTCAATAACAGTATGTGGATTTCACAAACTTTAACTCTGTTTCAATAACAGTATGTGGATTTCACAAACTTTAACTCTGTTTCAATAACAGTATATGGATTTCACAAACTTTAATTCTGTTTCAATAACAGTATGTGGATTTCACAAACTTTAATTCTGTTTCAATAACAGTATGTGGATTTCACAAACTTTAACTCTGTTTCAATAACAGTATGTGGATTTCACAAACTTTAACTCTGTTTCAATGACAGTATATGATTTTTTTAACTTAGATTTAGATTTGCTTCCTGTTTTTCGTGTTTTGTTTATCCACCCAGGCGCAGATTGGGTACAATTGTCGGAAGCTGAACTAAAAATACATACTGAAAATTTGTGGATAAAGAGCTTGGATTGCATTCTGGTAAACTGTTAGTCCCCAATGGTTTTCACCAGCCCAGTTGCTAAGTACTTTGATACTAGCATGAATTACGGATAAAAATTTGCTGTGATAAAATTAAGAAATTCATTTCAAAATTAAGGATTATCTCCCTCATGCATCGCTCTGATCCTTTGCCGGATTTGGATCCACTATTTGGTATTTTTTTTTTTTTTATTTTTTTTTGTTCTTTCAGCTATTCCAAGTTTGTTCTTATGTCGGATTTCCAACATTTTCGACTTGAGCATCACTGAAGAATGCGCATCTGGTGCATCTAAATTTGTACCGTTTATGTTTTACATTGTAAATTAATCTAAAAGATCAACCAGTGTTTCTTGGAGAGAAGTTCTTAGTACTGGATAAGACTTACCACTACAAACCAATAAAAAAAAATAGTTCAGTAGAAATAGAAAAATTTTCTTCGAAATGGAACGAATTGCAACGAAAGGTTTCTTTTCATTTTTTTTTTTTTTTTGATAGTTTAATATATCCTTAAACACATGCAAAAAGTTTAGAAAAACATACGGGGGGGGGGGGGGAGCTGCTATTTTGAGGCTAAACACCATTTATTGACGAAAAATCGTCAAATATTGGAAATTTCTATTCTGTTTCTTTCGATACTATTTAATTTGTATTATATTTGGATAGCGTAATGTATCCTTAAATAGATATAACAAGTTCAGTTAAAATATTTAAGGCAAAAAAACCATTTTTATGATAAATTGGCATAAATTGAAAATTCCATTTAAATCTTGTTCAACTGAAACTCTATGACATGTATCATATTTGGATAAATTAATGTATCCTTTAACAGGTAAGACAAGTTTGGAAAAGAAATATTGAATATTGAAGGGAAATCCATTATTTGGAGGCTAAAACACCATTTGTGGCTTCGGTGGCCTCGTGCTTAGTCTGTTAGACTCTCGACCGAAAGGTTGTGGGTTCGAGTCCTGGCCGCGGCAGGACCGACGTTGTGTCCTTGGGAAAGGCACTTTACACAAATTTCCTCACTCTACCCAAGTGTAAAAGTGGTACCTGGCTATAGACAGTGAACGATATTGTTAGAATGTTAGTGCTCTAGAACCTTAACGGCAGCTTGCACTGAGAAAGCTCTGGAATGTTGTAAGGTCTGCTGGGGTAATAATGTATTGTGAAGCGCTTTGAGCAGCATATGCTGGAAAAAGCGCTATATAAAAACCAATTATTATTATTATTATTTATTGCGGAAAAAAATTGTTGAAAATTTGAAATTCCAAATTAAGTTTCTTTTGATGTGTATCATATTTGGATACACTAATGTATATTTCTAATAACAAATGTGACAAGTTTAGAAGAAATAGAAAATAAAGCTGTTATTTTTTTAGGCTAAAAGATCATTTATTGGTGAAAAAATCGCCGAAAACTGAAAATCCAGTTTTAATCTATACTTCAATTAAAATGCTTTGATTTCTATCATATTTGTATAATTCATGATATCCTGTAACAAAGATTAAAAAAAACCATTAATCAATGGGAACAGGGATGCTATATGATTTTAAAAAAAATTATTAAAATCTCACATTGAGTGAAAACCGACAAAAATTTAAACGCCATTTGAAATTTTGTACGATATTTCCTGCCCAACACCACAGTTTTCAAGCTGTTGTCCTTCTATTTGCAAAATATTTCTGCATGTAACACGGTATAACCTGCATATTGTCATAATTTTGACAGAAAATAGAGGTTAAAAAGTGGGGGGGGGGGAGACCAGCGCCCCCCCCCCCCCCCCCCCCCCCCCCCCCCCCCCCCCCCCCCCCCATTCTACGTGCCTGGTATTACTTTGTGTGTAAATGTCCTGACCCCAAAAGTATTGTTATTCCATCTAGTCAGATTTTCAAGCGGAATACTGCTTTAGGAAATAATTATTTGAAGACAAAGACGTTGAAGAATTTTACCCTGTTTTTACATAATTCAACAGTTTGAATCGATACAAATATAACCGGTTCTCCTTTCTTCGTTGTCCAAATGTCCAGTCTACATGAGGCGCCAGCCTGGCAATGTCTCACACTGGTTCACACTTTTATAGTTTCAGTAGCAATGTCCTCCATTGGCACATGCGCCGATGACCTTGACCTGATTCCACACAGATTGTGCATCCTGGCCATGAAGGGACCTGAACCAACATACACAATCATGTTAAGTACATAGCAGCAGTGGCTTTACACGAATACACGCCATGCTTTACTTGCACATTTTATCGTGTAATTACACGGTCATGAACGGCACACTTTAAAGCTTTATACGCACAAATTACTAATACAGTCTTGAAGACTCCCTTTAAAGCACTTAGCTTTAATAATCACAAAATACTACTACATGTATACAAAAATGACTTCTCATGGGAGCCGCCCGCGTGGCGCAGTGGTTAGAGCGTCGGACTCAAAGATCTGATGATCCTTGAGTCGGGGGTTCGAATCCCACTGTGGGACGTGGGTGCCGGTCTTTCGGATGAGACCGTATAAACCGAGGTCCCGTGTCGCAGTAGGTGTGATAAAGATCCCTCCCTGCTCAAGCCGAGCATAGGCCTAAATTTGCAGCCCTGTCACCGATAATGGTGACAGCCGCCGGATAGCTGAAAAATTGCTCAGGCGGCTATAAACAACCAAACAAACAAACAAACAAACTTCTCATAGGACAACCGGTTATGACCAAAAGAGCCAAACGATTCAAACACGTGTTTCTAAACATAAACATTTAAATTCATCGTAACAAATAACGACGAGAAAACCACCACTGGGTGTTTTAGAACTAATGAATGAAATGTTGATAAAATAATAAACCTCACCTCAGAAAAGTTGGACCAGGTTCACCCCAGAGTCAGCAAGTGTACATGGAAGAGCAGTTATGACATAGCTGGATGATTTACACTGTCACATGGACTGATAGAAGTATAAATGCGTCCTTCCCTCTGGACTGCCGAGTCCAAACTGATACTGCGCGGACTGGCGGGTTTAAGGCCCGGTAAACTGAGGTTCAGTAAAGGTATTTACAAATGACTAGAAATAAATACAAGACGAATAATTTTAATGTGACAATTACCTCCCTTTTTGAGGAAATACACGAAGTACTGAAAAACACATTAAAATAAAAAAAAATGGAAACTGAAAGTGAACGCATTTACAAGCGACTTAAGTAGTCCGCTCCCAAATTGTCTTTACCTTTGACAGCATGAATTGCAAACCTGAAAGGTTGCAAAGTAAGTGCCCAGTGCATAAGTCTCGGGTTTGTAACCTTACCCTTACTCAAATGCACACCTGGGCTCTGGTCTGTTTCTAAGATGAACTCATGTCCATACAAATATTTCTGAAATTTTTGGATTGCCCATATAACCGCTAAGTACTCTTTTTCAACATTTGCATTCTTGCACTCACACTGTAATTCAATACGCTGAACAAAAGGTAACTCGCTCAGAGATCCTAGTTATGAACATAAGAGCCACAATACCCTGAACAAAAGATAACTCGCTCAGAGATCCTAGTTATAAATATAGAGAGCCACAATACACTGAACAAAAGATAACTCGCTCAGAGATCCTAGTTATAAACAATGAGCCACAATACCCTGAACAAAAGGTAACTCGCTCAGAAATCCTAGTTATGAACATAAGAGCCACAATACCCTGAACAAAAGATAACTCGCTCAGAGATCCTAGTTATGAACATAAGAGCCACAATACCCTGAACAAAAGGTAACTCGCTCAGAAATCCTAGTTATGAACATAAGAGCCACAATACCCTGAACAAAAGATAACTCGCTCAGAGATCCTAGTTATGAACATAAGAGCCACAATACCCTGAACAAAAGGTAACTCGCTCAGAGATCCTAGTTATGAACATAAGAGCCACAATACCCTGAACAAAAGGTAACTCGCTCAGAGATCCTAGTTATGAACATAGAGAGCCACAATACCCTGAACAAAAGATAACTCGCTCAGAGATCCTAGTTATAAACAATGAGCCACAATACACTGAACAAACAGACAATCCACTCAGAGATCATAGTTATGGACATTTTGCTGATATCAGAGCTGCCAATCTTGACACTTTACAGCACCAATCAACATAAAAAGCCGCAATCAACTTCACCAGGAGCTGTGGACTATTCGATTTATCATATCAATATTTTTTATGTCGTATAAAATTCGGGGAATATATCAACTTTTTATGTATTTTGTATAAAATAAAGCTATTACATAACCATATTGATATTTTATCTTTATGTCATATAAACTTTGGAGAATATATAAACTTTTTTCATGTATTTTGTATAAAATAACGCTTATGCAAATCTACAATATGTGCAGACAACCCCTTCACACTTCCATATTGTTTATGGTAATGCCAGTCCCACTTCATTGTTTAACTTCATACACAAAACTTCATGTTCTGATAACGACACCCCACGGTCAAAACCGATCAACAAATAAATCTACACGTGCATTCTCACATCTGTTGATCTTTTTATTTCTTGATATAACTAAATCCAAACCTTGCTTAATACCACGTGGTATGCACTCGTGAAAATCTTCTGCAATCTTAGCTTTTGATAAGGTTTTGGTTTCCAGTTTTGACTTTATGATATAGAACTAATCGTGAATAATAATATTAGATCTTAAAAATAGAGATGCATCTGGTGAAAATAGAACAAATGAAATGAATCCGAAATGGCTTGTGACTCTTGCCGTAGAGAGTAAATTATATTTTCAAATAAAAAGTAATACAAACAAAAAGAAAACTTATTTTTCTGAAAATGATTCTTCTATGTGTCATCATCTTCTATGTGTCATCATCTTCTATGTGTCATCATCATCTTCTATGTGTCATCATCTTCTATGCGTCATCATCATCTTCTATGTGTCAGTATCTTCTATGTGTCATCATCTTCTATGTGTCAGCATCTTCTATGTGTCATCATCATCTTCTATGTGTCATCATCTTCTATGTGTCAGCATCTTCTATGTGTCAGCATCTTCTATGTGTCATCATCTTCTATGTGTCAGCATCTTCTATGTGTCAGCATCTTCTATGTGTCATCATCTTCTATGTGTCATCATCATCTTCTATGTGTCATCATCATCTTCTATGTGTCATCATCTTCTATGTGTCAGCATCTTCTATGTGTCATCATCTTCTATGTGTCATCATCTTCTATGTGTCATCATCATCTTCTATGTGTCATCATCTTCTATGTGTCAGCATCTTCTATTATTATTATTATTATTACAAGGCATTTATATAGCGCATTATCTAACATTATAAATATTACTCTAAGCGCTTTACAACATACACAATTAATATATCGCCAAACATACATACAACATAGAGAAATTAACAAAAGGACTAAATGGGGTATTTTAAAACACAAGTTATATTTAGTTACGCTAACTACAAAAAAGACTAATATAGCACACTAAAACACCACACACACACACACACATCGCATATATACATACACTTGCATACGTACACATACATACATACGGTGTTTTTTTGTGGTTTTTTTGTTTTGTTTTGTTTTTTTTAATATGACCGATACATGTAAAAAGAAATACACATAACTTAAAAGAACAATAATAGAAATGAGATTTAAAAGTAATTCATGCATGGTAAAAGTGAGTTAAATATTTCCGTATGCAAGTCTAAAAAGGTGTGTTTTGAGAGATTTCTTAAAAGCCCACATGGATTGTTTATCTCTCAAATATCTGGGCAAGTTGTTCCAGAGAGTGGCCGCAGATTTGTCCAAGCGTCTCTCGCCGTATATTTTGGTGCGGATTCGAGGTTGCACTAGTAGTGTACAGTCCTCTGATCGCAGCGAACGTGTTGGTTGGTAAGCACGAACGATGTCTTGCAAATACGTTGGTGCACTGCCGTGAAGACATTTGAAGACGTACACAAGAATTTTATACTGGCACCGGAAGGGCACAGGTAACCAATGGAGATTAACAAGAGTGGGGGTGATATGCTCGTGTTTTTTAGTTCTCGATACAACACGAGCTGCAGTGTTCTGAACACGTTGTAATTTGTTCGTTATGTTTGTCGGCAGTCCATATAACATCGCATTTCCGTAATCTAATCTGGAAGTGACCAGTGAGTTCATTAGCGTTCTACAGGCATCGTTCGTTAAATATGGATGTATACGTCCAATATTTCGAACGTGGAAGAAGCACGCTTTAGCAGTGGTACTAATTTGCTTCTCCATAGTGAGTGTCCTATCGAAAATGACACCAAGGTTTCTGACACATGAAACATTACTGACCACTGTGCCATCGAAAGAAAGTTGACAAGTTGAAAAGTCGTTCACCCGGTGTTTAGGGGCAAAAACAATCAGTTCGGTCTTATTCTGATTCAGCTTTAGAATATTTTCTTCTATGTGTCAGCATCTTCTATGTGTCATCATCTTCTATGTGTCATCATCTTCTATGTCATCATCTTCTATGTGTCATCATCTTCTATGTGTCAGCATCTTCTATGTGTCATCATCTTCTATGTGTCATCATCTTCTATGTGTCAGCATCTTCTATGTGTCAGCATCTTCTATGTGTCATCATCATCTTCTATGTGTCATCATTTTCTATGTGTCATCATCTTCTATGTGTCAGCATCTTCTATGTGTCATCATTTTCTATGTGTCATCATCTTCTATGTGTCATCATCTTCTATGTGTCAGCATCTTCTATGTGTCAGCATCCTATGTGTCAGCATCTTCTATGTGTCATCATCTTCTATGTGTCAGCATCTTCTATGTGTCATCATCTTCTATGTGTCAGCATCTTCTATGTGTCATCATCTTCTATGTGTCAGCATCTTCTATGTGTCATCATCTTCTATGTGTCATCATCTTCTATGTGTCATCATCTTCTATGTGTCAGCATCTTCTATGTGTCATCATCTTCTATGTGTCATCATCTTCTATGTGTCAGCATCTTCTATGTGTCATCATCTTCTATGTGTCATCGTCTTCTATGTGTCAGCATCTTCTATGTGTCATCATCTTCTATGTGTCAGCATCTTCTATGTGTCATCATCTTCTATGTGTCATCATCTTCTATGTGTCAGCATCTTCTATGTGTCATCATCTTCTATGTGTCAGCATCTTTGACGAAACTCATCTTTGTTACCAGGCCCCACTACTTCTGAGGTAAGCTTGCTTTTTTACTTCAATACTATAATCAACATTTATTCCTAAAATGACCAAAGTACAAATTTCTTTACAATTTATATTGGAATTTATTGTGATATTCTTATGATATTTTATTTCATGCAGCTAATATAAAAGGTGTACTGTGTCATGTCTGTATAGTGATACCCTCATAGTACTGGAGATGTGTACGCAGAAAATGCTATACAGGAAAGTGTAGTGTATAGGCAGTAAAATGCAGTATGTAATATGTATAGGCAGTAAAATGCGATATAGTAAAGAATGCAGTAAAATGCAATGTGTGAAGTGTACGTGCAGTAAAATGCAGCATGTGTTTAAAATTTTCATGGAGCATAGTAAGTATAATATGTGTATTGTAATAGTATATCTGTATTTGTATTGTTTTTATGAATTTTATCGTTACAGATCCATTCTTCCTGTGGCAGAAAAGGACCACATTCTGATGAACTTGAATGTAATAAAACTCAAACACATCCTCAAGATCGTCAATATCTCTCTCATCCATCCAGATCTTACTTGAACTTCTCTCCAATTTCTAAAGATGGAACTTATATATTTCCTTCAAAACATGCTTGTTAATCTAAGCATTACCTAAAATTTCTCCAGCTCCTTCAGACCTATCTAGTACATCTGTTCAGACCTTACTTTTTCGTCGTCCAGATTATTGTTGCTGTTGGGGAATTTTTTCTTTTCAGTAGGCCTTGAATATACTCTAGCAAATCAAGTCTGCAAATCTGGCTGGCCATGGAATAATCTGAGTCATTTAACATGTGTGAGAAAGAAATGCCAATAAAAACACCGAGTTGTAGTAAAACCTAGTTGTATATCCTCACAGAAACATTTCACGTTTCAGCGTGGCAATTTACGATTATGAATTCCGTTGCTTTATTTGACCGTCGAAGAGTCATGTTGATCAACTCATAAGATGACAACCTTCTTTAATTTCCCTTGTGAGCTACCCAGAATACCGTCTTGGAAATGAACAAGTGAATCTAACAAACATTGATCAATTTAACAATTCCTATAAAGAATACAAATTTAATAGTAGAGCAAGCAGCAACCCCTAGACACACAAGAGGTGGAAACAGGTGCCTGAGAGGAGTAAGCGTATCCTGTTGACCGGTCATATCCGCCCTGAGTTCCATATTTTGTTCAGGTATGAGGAGTAATTCGTAGTAAAATCTGATAATGCTTGTTTGGTAAAACTACTGTTGTTTGGCGCAACTGATTTTTAACCCCAGACATAATTTAGTTACTGCACTTCAATGTATAAATGTGTCACACGATATAACCCACTCAAAGGAATCATCAATTACCAAAAAAGTGTGGCGAGGAATTATTGAAATTATTCAACAAATAAGTGATCAACTGTTTCTATGTCACTTCTACGAAAAGTACATACTGGAGAATCAATTAACTTTAATCTGAAAAGATTGTAGGGATAATTCTCTGTAATATTTGACATTGAATTCAGTGAAAATTTGATTCCTTCAAACGTACTGTGCCACTACTTATGCCAGAAGTGATGTAAATCAAATATGGATTCTTAAAAATTCTAAAGAACGTTTAGTGAACTTAAGATCACAAAACTTTTCTCAAATTCACAGCATTAAAACGTATGATTTTGCAACACTTTGCACGACAATACCTCACGATAAATTAAAGACTAGACTTTTTGACATCATAGACAGTTGTTTCGTGAACCAAAATGGTAAAAGGAAATATTCATATTTAGTGATTGGTCATCCCAAAAATTATTTTGTTAAACACCACTCTGACTCCAGGCACAAGTACTCTGAAGTTGATATTAAAAAGATGCTAGATTTCCTCATTCACAACACTTTCGTAGTCTTTGGTGATCAGGTCTTCCAACAGTCTGTTGGAATTCCCATGGGCACGAATTGTGCTCCTTTGTTAGCTGCCCTTTTTTATATTCTTATGAAGCAGAATGAATTCATTCAAATGCTTCTACATAAGAAGAAAAAATCTCTTCCGTGACATTTAGATATATCGACATTTTGTCTATTAACAATGATCATTTTCATTCATATGTCGATTCGATATATCCCAGTGAACTTGAAATTAAAGACACCACAGAGTCTTCCACTTCTGCTTAGTACTTAGACTGAAAATAGATGCCGGCGGCAAACTAAGAACTCAACTTTATGACAAACGGGATGATTTCAATTTCTCCATCGTCAAGTTCCCTTATTTATGTGGCAACATTCCATCATCACCTACATATGGTGTTTATATCTCCCAACCGATTCGATACGTAAGATCTTGTTCTGCATATGATCAGTATTTAAATCGACGCGGGCTACTGACAAAGAAGTTGATGTTACAGGGGGTTTTACAGTCTCATCTAAAGTCAGCATTTAGCAAATTTTATGGTCGTTTTAACGATCTAGTTTGCCAGTACAACTTACCATTAGGTCAAATGCTGTCCGATGTGTTTCATACCAATTGTTAGACCGTCCTTGGCACACTGATTCTGACTACGGATTGCTCCGTTTATCTGATCGGAATATAGGGCTCACGGCGGGTGTGAGCGGTCGAAAGAGGATGCTTACTCCTCCTAGGCACCTGATCCCACCTCTGGGATGCCCAAGGGTCCGTGTTTGCCCTCTCCCCGATTTGTATATTCTATAGGAATTACGAGATCGAATACGGTCAGTTATCTTAGCCTTTTCATTTAACCTATAATTGAAATCCTTACATTGTAATATGCTTTCAAACAGTACGAAGCGGCCTGTTGGTCAACGTGCAAGTCTCGCTATCTCTGCGTGTAAACTCATCTGTATCACGTAGAATGTTATGTCAGCCGAATTTTGAAATTCAACACTATACGGTATTGTGACGTGTCGGTACATGTCGATATATCATAAAAATTACATACTAATGACAATTTCAGTGACTTGTTTTTATTAGTGTATGAATACCACTGCGCAAGGAAGGCCCAAATAACCCAGTTTACTCCAAATATCTCAAGTTTACGTAAGCATATCATTTTACCGTCTTTTATTTATAAACAATATCAACGAAAACTATAATATACTCATAAATATTTACAAAAGGTTTATATCACAGTGGATCAACAATAATTTCTGTAAACTTCGCGTGTGAAACCAGATTTTTTTTTATTACACCTGTCTTTAAAAATACTGATATTTCGATTGTCACTTATCATTCGAGCTTCCTTGGCATTCGCTCATTGGAGTTTTGTCGTTTGACTACGAAGAAAGGTTTCCTTTTTAATCTTCTACTGATTCATTTGAATCTCCCGTTTCTTCTCCGTCAACTTCCTCCTCCACATCTTTAGCCTCCTTAGGTGTGACCGCGGTCTTCTCCTCTACTGCCGGAGCCTTTTTCGATGGAGTGGTGGACTTTTTCTCACATGCCTTGAAGCAGGATATCCTATCACTGGTACAAATGTTGGAGCAATTAAGGTAGCCCGCGCGATGAGAGCGGAATATCAAACGACAGGGGAAAGTACATTGAACAGCGTCCCATACACAATCCAAACGACAGACGGCAAGCTTCGACCTTCCTTGTTTGGCATAATTTGGACGTTTTGCACAGACCATCGCCAAAGTGAAGAAGAGAGCTAGCAGCACCAATTTCTGCATCTGAAATAATAAAGTTAACGTCATTATCTGAAGTTTGCAGATAAAGATTCTTTTAGACAAACACAAGTTAATTAAGAATTGGATGTGGCGATCACTGCCAGAATACGCAGTGCTCTCTGTACTGACAGACTATAAAGCGCTCTCTATAATGGCAAAATATAAAGCGCTCTCTATAATGGCAAAATATAAAGCGCTCTCTGTACTGACAGACTATAAAGCGTTTTCTTTACTAACAAAATATAAAGTGCTCTCTATATTGCCAGATTATCAAATGTTTTCTTTAGTGACAGAATATAAAGTGCTCTTTGTACCGACAGAATGAAGAGGTAAAGATAACTAACAGTATTCAATCTCGTAAATCCTATAGAAAATACAAATAAGAGAGATGGGCAAACACGGACCCAAGGTCATACCAGAGATGGGATCAGATGCTTAGGAGGAGTAAGCATTTATACAGAATATAGAGCATTCTCTATACTAACAGAATATACTGCTCTATGTACTCACAGAATATACAGCATTCTGTAGTGACAGAATATACAAAGCTCTCTGTACTGACAGAATATGCCATTCTTTGCACTGACAGAATATACCGCACTCTGTACTGACAGAATATACCGCACTCAGTACTGAAAGAACATAGAGGACTCTCTATACTGACAAAATATACAGCACTCTGTACTGACAGAATATACAGCACTCTGTACTAACAGAATATACCGCACTCTGTACTGACTGAATATACCACACTCTGTACCGACAGAATATACCCCACTCTGAACTGACAGAATATACCCCACTCTGAACTGACAGAATATACCCCACTCTGTACTGACAGAATATACCCCACTCTGTACTGACAGAATATACCGCACTGTGTACTGACAGAATATACCCCACTCTGTACTGACAGAATATACCGCACTCTGTACTGACAGAATATACCGCACTGTGCACTGACAGAATATACAGCACTCTGAACTGACAGAATATACCTCACTCTGCACTGACATAATATACCTCTCTCTGCACTGACAGAATATACCACACTCTGTACTGACAATATATAAAGCTCTCTGTACTGACAGAATATACCTCTCTCTGTACTGACAGAATATACCTCTCTCTGCACTGACAGAATATACCACACTCTGTACTGACAATATATAAAGCTCTCTGTACTGACAGAATATACCTCTCTCTGTACTGACAGAATATACCTCTCTCTGTACTGACAGAATATACAGCTCTCTGTACTGACAATATATAAAGCTCTCTGTACTGACAGAATATACCTCTTTCTGTACTGACAGAATATACCGCACTCTGTACTGACAATATATAAAGCTCTCTGTACTGACAGAATATACCGCACTCTGTACTGACAATATATAAAGCTCTCTGTACTGACAGAATATACCTCTCTCTGTACTGACAGAATATACCGCACTCTGTACTGACAATATATAAAGCTCTCTGTACTGACAGAATATACCGCACTCTGCACTGACAGAATATACCGCACTCTGTACCGACAGAATATACAGCCCTGTGTACTGACAGAATATACAAAACTCTACAGAGCTCTCTATGATAAAACTGGCTAAGTACACAGTAATCGCGGTAGTGACATTCTATACAGTACGCACTTTCACAACAGAAAACAGTAATCTGCCTGAATATACAGTTCTGCTTAAACTGAACTGAGATTGCCTCGGGCGGTAAACAATTGAATATTCTCTCCTCAAGTATTTACTGTACCCGATATCTCAGGTTTGCAAAATTAAGAAAATTAAGAAGATTAAGAAGAAGGATCAATGGAAATATAGGAGACGATCCGTTATATTATGTCGTGTGATCTCTGCCTTCTACGTCACAAACAGCTCACAGAAATGTAAGCAGGAAATAATACGTTGTAGCCCTGGAGTCGGATATAATTTTGTCTATCTTTCTCTTATCCAACCGTCTGACTCTGTTTTCTTTCTTTGACATTTTTGTATTTCCGTTATACATGTGTGCTTTTTTTTTTTTTTTTTTTTTTTTTTTTTTTTTTTTTTTTTTTTTACAATCATTCTTCACATTTGATAAAGAACAAAATAATTCACTGAGCTTCAAAATGCAGGATCATCATAACCACTAAATTACTAAAGGTTTGCGGGAAAAGTCCATTTTGAATTCGCAGAAAGGGGAAAAAGTTTTGCCGATATAAGTCGAATAAAAAAAGAATAATTTGTAAATATTCAATTATTTAGGAAGTGAATTACTAAAGTAATTTTTCGGAATCATTTTTTACAGAAATAAAACTACCATCTGAATCAGCGAGGTTGGTCAATGAGAATTTGGATATTCAAATAAAAGCTAAATCATTGCTGTAACTTTATATCAGCTACCGTTGTTGTGAATTTGATTTCCAAAAAATATAATATTACTTATGAAAACTACAGTCGCAATCAAAGGCAGTTAAAATGGGAAGTTATTTTGTCCAATTAAAATATTTCAAGATATTTTCGAGATATACTGGTCGGATTCAATAACATGCCATTTAATTTTTCTTAATAAAAAAAACTACTTCTTCATGTGATTCTGATATATTAATAATATTAGAATATGTCTTGAATTTTTGGTAAATATAAACACAATATCTTGTTTTTGCAAGAGAAGCTTTGAACTAACTTGCACATCGTCATACTACCACCGACATCGGTCGATGAATGAAAAGTTACCTTTCTAGAAATATATCGTGGTCTCACTTAATCCAATGTGACTACCAATTCAGATATGATTTCTTCCTTCACTGATAACGATCATCGGCTGAAATGGGGCTGAGTTGGGATACCTTTATATACATTGATCAAATTCAATGATAGTAACTGAATTTAAAATAGATCCCTCTAAAATTTGCAATTTAGATTTGTACGTCATTTTTAATCATTGTCAAAAAAACCTGACATGAATCGATGGTTTACAGGAAATGTTGTGACAGCGCTGGTGATTCATGTTATCTTATACAAAAATAAATCCAATTCAACCGAGAGTACTTAGTTAATTATTTTATATAGCGCAAAATGTTTGGCTGTTTGACCACTGAATGTCTTTGCAATTATGACGGACGAAAATGGTTAAAACAATTATTATTCAGATTGTCATTGTTTTATAGAGTGTCGTTAGTCGGTAACATAAGACCCTACAACTTAGTGGATCAGTCGGGGGGGGGGGGGTCAGTCGGGGAGGGGGGGGATTCGAAACATAAGCGAAATGTTTTCAAAACTTCTAGATTCAGTAGCAATGGTCAGGCAGTCTCAGTTTAATTACGAGTCACCTGATCACCTGAGATATCTGGACAAAGTAATATCACTCTCTAGTAATGGCGGTCGGATATCTTCACACAGAACTTCATTTAACCTTTTATAAATTTACAATAAAATTTCGTCAACAGTCTTATAAATTTAAGAAAGTTGAGTACAAGTACGATATTTCACTTCAACATACACAAACTAGGAAAAAGTAAATGTCTAGTTCCTTTATTATGGGGGATACGTTATAAATGTTATGGATTGATTGTTTGTTTGTTTTCCGCCACACTCAACAATTTTTCTGTTATCTGGTGGCGTCCACTCGGCCACGGAGGCCTCTTAAATGTTATGGAGGATACGTCATAAATGTTATGGAGGATACGTCATAAGTGTTATGAAGGATACGTCATAAATGTTATGGAGGATACGTCATAAATGTTATGGGGATACGTCATAAATATTTGGAGGATACGTCATAAATGTTATGGGGGATACGTCATAAATATTTGGAGGATACGTCATAAATGTTATGGGGGATACGTCATAAATGGTATGGAGGATACGTCATAAATATTATGGGGGATACGTCATCAATGTTATGGAGGATACGTCATAAATGTTATGGAGGATACGTCATCAATGTTATGGAGGATACGTCATAAATGTTATGGAGGATACGTCATAATAACCAAGTGTGCAGGACGTGATTTACTCATATCCCTAACTTCATTACTGATTTTTTCTATCCGTCGATTATGCAAATGTACCTCATGCTTTCATTTGTTTTGATATCTGCCAAGCTATAATTTATTCCTTGTATTCTGTATGCAATTTATTTTTAAATCAAAATTAGGCAGTTTTATTGACCAGAAGATCTTTGTGCGTCGCAGTGTTAAGAAGTATTGATAATGAAAAACATTTTTTTTTATTACGGACTTTCATATTCGAGTCATTTTTCACTTAAGGAGGTTGGCGATTTCCTTTACTCTTTGAATGTAATTATGTACGTTGTGCGTTTTATATTTAAAACGTTTGGTGCCCTGTAATAGTAGGACCCTTGGTGCAATATGACATTACAATGCCATACTACTGTGTGCCAGGGTTGGTACACTTTGTTCATTAGCAGGTACGGAAGAAAATGATTTTCTTCCATTACAACTATATCACTTTAAACCATGCATGATTTTCTTTTAATTTGGCCTACGTAAAATTCTCATTAATTGATCACCAAAGCTTCTTCATAACTGATGATTCCTTTTGGTGAATATATTCAAGTGTTGGAACTAAATTGTGTCTCCGGATGGATGAGCCTTATAGGTTAAAAGTTCCGTCAAATCGCACTAGGTTTACCATTCAACACAGCCTTAAAAAAGCTTTTTTCCCTGCAGAGATACCTCAAGAGAGTGCAGTTTTCTGAGTTTACCAAAACTGATTTAGACAAATGGGTGATGTAGCCACAGAGGCAAAGCATTCAGAGATGTCCCAAACTATTCTTTCCCTTTAAAAAGTGAAGATATTTACAAGTCAACATCTAGAGGAAATGGAGAGAGGGATTTACAAGTAAAGTCAACATCTAGAGGAAATGGAGAGAGGGATTTACAAGTAAAGTCAACATCTAGAGGAAATGGAGAGAGGGATTTACAAGTAAAGTCTGGGGTAACAGCAGATATTCTGGAGGAAATGGAGAGATTTACAAGTAAGGTACGCAGGAACAGAGAGATTTACATTAAAGGTATGGAGGAACAGAGAGATTTACATTAAAGGTATGGAGGAACAGAGAGATTTACATTAAAGGTATGGAGGAACAGAGAGATTTACATTAAAGGTATGGAGGAACAGAGAGATTTACATTAAAGGTATGGAGGAACAGAGAGATTTACATTAAAGGTATGGAGGAACAGAGAGATTTACATTAAAGGTATGGAGGAACAGAGAGATTTACATTAAAGGTATGGAGGAACAGAGAGATTTACATTAAAGGTATGAAGGAACAGAGAGATTTACATTAAAGGTATGGAGGAACAGAGAGATTTACATTAAAGGTATGGAGGAACAGAGAGATTTACATTAAAGGTATGGAGGAACAGAGAGATTTACATTAAAGGTATGGAGGAACAGAGAGATTTACATTAAAGGTATGGAGGAACAGAGAGATTTACATTAAAGGTATGGAGGAACAGAGAGATTTACATTAAAGGTATGGAGGAACAGAGAGATTTACATTAAAGGTATGAAGGAACAGAGAGATTTACATTAAAGGTATGGAGGAACAGAGAGATTTACATGAAAGGTATGGAGGAACAGAGAGATTTACATTAAAGGTATGGAGGAACAGAGAGATTTACATTAAAGGTATGGAGGAACAGAGAGATTTACATTAAAGGTATGGAGGAACAGAGAGATTTACATTAAAGGTATGGAGGAACAGAGAGATTTACATTAAAGGTATGGAGGAACAGAGAGATTTACATTAAAGGTATGGAGGAACAGAGAGATTTACATTAAAGGTACGCAGGAACAGAGAGATTTACATTAAAGGTACGGAGGAACAGAGAGATTTACATTAAAGGTATGGAGGAACAGAGAGATTTACATTAAAGGTATGGAGGAACAGAGAGATTTACATTAAAGGTACGCAGGAACAGAGAGATTTACATTAAAGGTATGGAGGAACAGAGAGATTTATATTAAAGGTATGAAGGAACAGAGAGATTTACATTAAAGGTATGGAGGAACAGAGAGATTTACATGAAAGGTATGGAGGAACAGAGAGATTTACATTAAAGGTATGGAGGAACAGAGAGATTTACATTAAAGGTATGGAGGAACAGAGAGATTTACATTAAAGGTATGGAGGAACAGAGAGATTTACATTAAAGGTATGGAGGAACAGAGAGATTTACATTAAAGGTATGGAGGAACAGAGAGATTTACATTAAAGGTATGGAGGAACAGAGAGATTTACATTAAAGGTATGGAGGAACAGAGAGATTTACATTAAAGGTACGCAGGAACAGAGAGATTTACATTAAAGGTACGGAGGAACAGAGAGATTTACATTAAAGGTATGGAGGAACAGAGAGATTTACATTAAAGGTATGGAGGAACAGAGAGATTTACATTAAAGGTATGGAGGAACAGAGAGATTTATATTAAAGGTATGGAGGAACAGAGAGATTTACATTAAAGGTATGGAGGAACAGAGAGATTTATATTAAAGGTATGGAGGAACAGAGAGATTTACATTAAAGGTATGGAGGAACAGAGAGATTTATATTAAAGGTATGGAGGAACAGAGAGATTTACATTAAAGGTATGAAGGAACAGAGAGATTTATATTAAAGGTATGAAGGAACAGAGAGATGTACAAGTAAGGTACGCAGGAACAGAAATATTTACATTAAAGGTATGGAGGAACAGAGAGATTTACATTAAAGGTATGGAGGAACAGAGAGATTTATATTAAAGGTATGGAGGAACAGAGAGATTTACATTAAAGGTATGGAGGAACAGAGAGATTTACATTAAAGGTATGGAGGAACAGAGAGATTTATATTAAAGGTATGGAGGAACAGAGAGATTTACATTAAAGGTATGAAGGAACAGAGAGATTTATATTAAAGGTATGAAGGAACAGAGAGATGTACAAGTAAGGTACGCAGGAACAGAAATATTTACATTAAAGGTATGGAGGAACAGAGAGATTTACATTAAAGGTATGGAGGAACAGAGAGATTTATATTAAAGGTATGGAGGAACAGAGAGATTTACATTAAAGGTATGGAGGAACAGAGAGATTTATATTAAAGGTATGGAGGAACAGAGAGATTTACATTAAAGGTATGGAGGAACAGAGAGATTTACATTAAAGGTATGGAGGAACAGAGAGATTTACATTAAAGGTATGGAGGAACAGAGAGATTAAGAGATTTATATCATAGTATGAAGGAACAGAGAGATTTACATTAAAGGTATGGAGGAACAGAGAGATTTACATTAAAGGTATGGAGGAACAGAGAGATTTACATTAAATGTATGAAGGAACAGAGAGATTTATATTAAAGGTATGGAGGAACAGAGAGATTTACATTAAAGGTATGGAGGAACAGAGAGATTTACATTAAAGGTATGAAGGAACAGAGAGATTTATATTAAAGGTATGGAGGAACAGAGAGATTTCATTAAAGGTATGGAGGAACAGAGAGATTTACATTAAAGGTATGGAGGAACAGAGAGATATATAGATTTATATCATAGTATGAAGGAACAGAGAGATTTATATTAAAGGTGTGGAGGAACAGAGAGATTTATATTAAAGGTATGGAGGAACAGAGAGATTTACATTAAAGGTATGAAGGAACAGAGAGATTTATATTAAAGGTATGGAGGAACAGAGAAATTTATAGATTTATATCATAGTATCGAGGAACAGAGAGATTTACATTAAAGGTATGGAGGAACAGAGAGATTTACATGAAAGATATGGAGGAACAGAGAGATTTACATGAAAGGTATGGAGGAACAGAGAGATTTACATGAAAGGTATGGAGGAACAGAGAGATTTACATGAAAGATATGGAGGAACAGAGAGATTTACATGAAAGGTATGGAGGAACACAGAGATTTACATGAAAGGTATGGAGGAACAGAGAGATTTACATGAAAGATATGGAGGAACAGAGAGATTTACATGAAAGGTATGGAGGAACAGAGAGATTTACATGAAAGGTATGGAGGAACTAGAGATATATAAAAGTGATTTCTGGTTCCATTTATTTTGATGAGAATCCAGTGTTTAAGAAATGAAGTTCGCGTTTTCGAATATGTCACAGGATTTTATATTTCATCCGATTCCCAGAATCATGTTCACCAATGTGAAATCTGCCCTTCTTGTACATTTGCTTCCTCATAAACTTACTTTTGGGCGATGTAAATTTCATAGTAATAATGATAATAATAACGATGTACTTTATCTATACCGGATGGCTCAATTAGTTTCAGGACTAGTTCACATTGTGGTCCTGAAAACATATATATATATATATATATATATATAGAGAGAGAGAGAGAGAGAGAGAGAGACGCATTATACAGACACAATATAAGTTAGTGTATAAAGGTATGTTACATACACAGAACTGTAAACAAACACAAATTTATATGTTTTTAATTTCCATGTTGAAAACAATTTCTAAGATAAGCGGATTTAAGTTTCCAATGTTGGGTAATATTTTTAAAATTCTGGCGTATCATTGCATAATTGTGAACTGTAAGTTGTAAAAGATCGTTTAAATATTGTGTCTTTGCCCTCTGGGTATGTAAGGATTTACTTTGAAGATGATTGAATCAGGAGATTTACTGCTAATTTCGTGAACATACTGGAAGACATCTAAATAATAGGGAGTTGACCCATGTGAGAGTTGGAATTCAGGAATAATAGTTCTAGATACAAAACTACAGGCCTCCATCTCATGTATTCAGTATTCATAATCTGGGCTGGGGGCCTCCGTGGCCGAGTGGTTAGAGCATCGGGCTCAAAATCACAAAACCTCTCACCTCTATTGTGTTCGAATCTCGGCCGCAGCGTTATGTGAGCAAGTTTGCCAGTTCACTTGCTGAGGGTCGGTGGTCTCTTCCCAGGTACATTGTATCTGGGTTCACTCCTCCACCAACAAAAACTGGACGCCACCAGATAACTGAAAAATTGTTGAGTGTGGCGGAAAGCAATAAATAATCAATCTATCAATCAATCATAATCTGGGTTTAAACCTGATTAAGCGACGAAATATTGTAAAATGACAGCTTTAGCAAAATATGCCGTCTCTAGTGGTAAGGGTGGTTTCAAAAATGAATGTAAGAATACATACCGATGATATATATTGGAATAAGGAAAATAAAAACAAATGAAGCTTGGGGAGATTTTAGCAAAACTGCCTCCATCATTTTTGTCTTATTTACACACCCTTAATGTGAACAAACTAGAAAATATTTCCTCAATTAGCGACATGTCTTAATGAACATTGTAAACACCATGACACGTTAAAATACTCCTTAGGACCTGCCATCTTCGCTAGCCAAAGGTTTAGTTTCTGATACTCTAATCTTGAGTCTGCCATCTTTGCTAGCCATTGGTTTCTTTCTCAAACTCTGTTCTTCTGAAGAATCATAGTTAAGGGTGTGTGTGTGTGTGTGGGGGGGGGGGGGGGGGGGGGCAGTAAGATATCAGAAACCCCTGTCAAAAGATGGGTTGGGGAGATTCCCAGCACACCCATTTGCCTGACTTAAAAGTCCTTTTGCATTACGGAATATAGAATGTGTCAATTTGTTAAATTTTGCTCTATTTAGTGTCAATCTTTCCCCGTGTTACAAAATTAAAAGCCAATCTTAACGTTACCTGTGCCGGTGCGAGTTTGCGAGAGATATTATTTGACATGAGCATCACTGAAGAGACATTATTTGTGGAAATGCACATCTGGTGTATCAAATATTTATGTTTTATATTATAGATGTAGTAATATATTATTAAAATTGATCTAGTACTAATATCTGATAACACTAATTTGATACCAATCAATGATACTAATCAGGTGCCAAATATAACAAAAATCTACAATGTAGTACTAATATAACACTACATTAGTAGTACTAATGTGTAATACTAATTGCACACTGATTGATAATGAATTCGGTCATATCGATTAGCCTTATGAACATTATGTAGACCAAATATAGAAGGAGTTCGTGTCACCAGTACTATACTTAATAACATTTAATGAATTGGTTACTACGAGGACAAGAGGAACTGATTACATTGTATTAAGATTTATAAATAACTTTTGTCTGATCGTTACCATTGATATATGTAACGGACTAAACAGCAGGGGAATGAGACATTTTACAGCCATTTTTCCATTTCTAATGACGGTCTCGGGAAAAAATCATGGAGTAAAAAATTTAAGACAACGAACAGTGATCAATCTCAAAAACTCTATATTGAATACAGGATTAAGAGTAGGGCAAAGGAGGGATCAGACGGCAAACCCTAACCAACGGAGGGATCAGACGTCAAACCCTAACCAACGGAGGGATCAGACGTCATACCCTAACCAACGGAGGGATCAGACGTTAAACCCTAACCAACGGAGGGATCAGACATCAAACCCTAACCAACGGAGGGATCAGACGTCAAACCCTAAGCCTAACCAACGGAGGGATCAGACGCCAAACCTTAACCCTAACCAACGGAGGGATCAGACGTCAAACCCTAACCAACGGAGGAATCTGACGTCAAACCCTAACCCTAACCAAAAGAGGGATCAGACGCCAAACCCTAACCCTAACCAACGGAGGGATCAGACGCCAAACCCTAACCCTAATCAACGGAGGGATCAGACGTCAAACCCTAACCCAAACCCTAACCCTAATCAACGGAGGGATCAGACGCCAAACCCTAACCCTAACCAAAAGACGGATCAGACGCCAAACCCTAACCCTAACCAACGGAGGGATCAGACGCCAAACCCTAACCCTAATCAACGGAGGGATCAGACGCCAAACCCTAACCCAAACCCTAACCCTAATCAACGGAGGGATCAGACGCCAAACCCTAACCCTAACCAACGGAGGAATCAGACGCCAAACCCTAACCCTAATCAACAGAGGCATCAGACGCCAAACCCTAACCCTAACCAACGGAGGGATCAGACGCCAAACCCTAACCCTAATCAACGGAGGGATGAGACGCAAAACCCTAACCCTAACCAACGGAGGGATCAGACGTCAAACCCTAACCAACTGAGGGATCAGACGTCAAACCCTAACCAACGGAGGGATCAGACGCCAAATAACAACCCTAACCCTAACCAACGGAGGGATCAGACGTCAAACCCTAACCCTAACCAGAAGAGGGATCAGACGCCAAACCCTAACCCTAATCAACGGAGGGATCAGACGCCAAACCCTAACCCTAACCAACGGAGGGATGAGACGCCAAACCCTTACCCTAACCAACGGAGGCATCAGACGTCGAACCCTAACCAACGGAGGGATGAGACGCCAAACCCTAACCCTAACCAACGGAGGGATCAGACGTCAAACCCTAACCAACGGAGGGATGAGACGCCAAACCCTAACCAACGTAGGGATCAGACGTCAAACCCTAACCAACGGAGGTATCAGACGCCAAACCCTAACCCTAACCAACGGAGGGATCAGACGTCAAACCCTAACCAACGGAGGGATGAGACGCCAAACCCTAACCAACGGAGGGATCAGACGTCAAACCCTAACCAACGGAGGTATCAGACGCCAAACCCTAACCCTAACCAACGGAGGGATCAGACGCCAAACCCTAACCCTAACCAACAGAGTTATCAGACGCCTAGGTGGGGTAAAACCCTGGTCAGTTAAACGGAGTAATCCGTAGTCAAAATCAATGAAGAACGGCCTAATGATTGGTTAGAAATACGTCAAGCAGGCTATATCAGGTTTAGTTAAGGAGCCGTACATAACCATTTCCTGGGGTAAAAGTAATAATCTATTAGCAGCCATTTCATAGGGGCTCTTACTACGAGGGAATTCTCAATATACGACACCATGAGGGGGAACCTCACTATGAAAGGTTAAGATGGAAAAACCACTCTGCAGCCATTTTCCTGTAAGTAACTAAATATCAATTCTCTCACTAAATATAACTAGATCACACTGAAAAGGTATAACTAGATCAAAATGGAAAATTAATTCTCACTAAATATAACCAAATCTCACTGGAGAGTTAACTTTCATTAAATGAAAAGGCTAAGATAACGAACAGTATTCAATCTCGTAATTCCTATAGAAAATACTAATCAGATAGATGGGTAAACACGGACCCCTGGACATAACAGAAGCGGGATCAGATGCCTAGGGGGAGTAAGCATCCCCTGTCGAACGGTCAAACCCACCGTGAGCCCTACATCCCCATCAGGTAAATGGAGCAATCCGCAGTAAGAATCAATGTGCCAAGAACGGCACAACAATTGGAATGAATCATGAAATGAAAAGGCTGAGATAACAAACAGTAATATTAGGATTTCTTGATAGAGATATAACCAGGTCAGACTAGAAAGTTAACTCTCACTAAATATAAATAGATCACATTGAAAAGTTAACTCTCACTGTTATGGCCTTGATCGTCATGATGGGGTCAAAATTTGTAGCCCTTCACTTACAGCTGGTGATGTCTTGTATGAATGGACGTAAAAACAGCAAATAAATCTTATGGTTTGTAACGTCTATACAAACCTGAAACATTAAGGATGGGACGTAAAACAAAACCAACAAAAGGTGTCGGTAAATTAAGGTAGTCAATGCAAAGCGAATGGGTAAGGAACAATTTTCAATCATTGAAATCAAAATTAATGTTTTATTTAAAGTAAAGTAAATCAAATTCACATGACTGGTAAATGATTAGAGGCTGCAAAAAAAAGAAAGTGCGGTAAATGATCGATGTTTTAAGAACAAAATCATAAGAGAAAGTTTATGTAAATTTTTACCATCAAATTGTATGAAAATACAATTTCCTTTAAGAATATTTCAATAAAACATGCTTTCCCCCCATACGTCAATGTAAAATTCAAGGTGAAATAAATTAAGCAGTAATCCAAATTCTGAGAATTTCTACAGTGGAATATTTTTATTTGATGAACCTTAAAAAGCAATATGACACCATGATTATAGAAATTCAATCGTCCATTAACTAGATACGAAATATGATCGTTATGTATTGAGTACCTTAGTCGACCAAATTGATAATTACGATGTGAAAAGTGGTTTATTCGAATATTGTGGATTAGTTTAATCTGAGATAATCCAGTTTAACTTGATTCAATTTAACTGGAAAATCTATCTAACAAACCATTACAATCTGGGATAGTAAACATTTTTATGAATAAAGTTTTTTATACAATAACTATAGGGATTGATTGAAAATCTTGGGAATATCTTACAGAGATATGTGAAGAAGAAGAAAAAAACTACATGTAAGTATCTTATGTAAAAAAAAAAAATCCTCAGGGTTAAAATAAATCAATGGTTATAGAGTTCATTGTATTTAATGTAAATAATTTATTGTACCACGAAACTTGGAATCTCATCACTCAGGCAGGGCGCTAACGATCGATGATTAGATTTATAAAAAAAGTACTTTCAGTTTTCCATGACATTAATTGATCAGAATTTTAAGACAGATCTACACACATATCTTCATTTATTTCATTTTGACAGAACCAATCTAAATACTTGCTAAAAATATTAAACTAGGTGCTGAGGGTCAATTGGATGAGAACGGAGGGGGAAAGTTGTCATAAGATATCGTTATTACTAGCGTTAATACGAAATCGGTATATAGCAAAATCATCTGTATTCAAGTTTGTCTTAATAGAATTCGCACCGCTCAGGTAAACTCTATCTAGACTCATCAATATGCTGTTTGTTTCAATGAGGAAACTTGCAGTGTGTATAATGTAACAGTTTTCAGTGACCTGTGCTTTCCAGTCGGTAAGATACACGTTCTACATGTTCATTTATTTGCCAAAATAAATTCTCGACTTCAAGTAGATTTTGATGCATCACGTGAAAGTTATATTGTTAAAATATAATTTTTAAGTTTTCATGAATCGATCCATGCATTTTTCCATTGGTAGATCTAAAGGAGTTAAACAGGGGTTACAACACCCCCACCCCACCCTTGGTTGAATATATCTGATAAAACTGGTTGGTGTGTTTTTATAATTGTCATTATTATTGATTTTTTTTTTGCTGAATTGGGGGGGGGGGGGCATTTTGGGTCGTCAACTGTCAACCCCATTTTGAGGCAGAAAAGATACAAACTGGGGTAACAACCCCCTTTAAGAATCAATAACTGTATTCGTTACCACTGTCGGGAAATTGAACTGCTTCTCGTCCTTTTAGTTTGTCTCATTAATCATTTTCACATATAGTGTTAAAGAGTAACGTTTACTTAGTAACATAAAATCCTAAAACATGCATATATACATGTACGTAGTTCTTAGAAGAGTTCATGTTCGCTCTCGGTCTTTATAGAAGGGATATGAGTGCTCCTGAGTGAGCTCGGTTTAGTTTTATATATCCCTTTAGACAGGTAAAACAACATGTACCTTCACAATAACATTTTACATACTAATGTCTTGGTACACAGCTGGGAGACAAATCAACGTAACTAAATTGCTGGTGTGTCCTTGACATTTTGGACAGAATATTTGAAGTTCTAAGGCAAGTTCAAATAAATAGACATATTTTACGGAATTTGACAGAATTCTATTAAATCAAACCCAATACGTGCACTTGTCCATGCATTTAAATTTGATCTTCTGTACAGGGGTGGGAGTGAATGAGGGAGGACTGTGCAGGGGTGGGAATGAATGAGAGAGGACTGTACAGGGGTGGGAGTGAATGAGGGAGGACTGTACAGGGGTGGGAGTGAATGAGGGAGGACTGTGCGGGTGTGGGAGGGTTATATTGGGGGTGGGAGTGGATGGGGAAGGGTTGTAAGGGGTGGGCAGTGGATGAGAGAGGACTGTACGGGGGTGGGGGGTGGGAGGGCTGTACGGGGGGGGAGTTGATGAGAGAGAGAGCTGTACGGGGAGAGGGAGGGCTGTACGGGGAGAGGGGGTGGGAGTGGAGGAGAGAGGGCTGTACATGTACTTATTGATTTCATTCATAAGAATACAGTATGTATTCTTGTGTTAGATGTAGCTATAAAATTTTAGATTAATGTATATTTTGTGAGTATTGTATTGGCATAAGGGTAACACTTTTCCTTAAATATAATCAGATTTTAAAAGTCCCTCGGTTGAATATAAAAGCATTTATTTTCACACAAAAGTCAAAGTTTGTTGCAATAAATCTTTTCTAAAACCTAAATGTCTATTTTAATTATAATTTAGAGCGTAGACAATGTCTGGATCTATTTATAGTGAACTATATTTTTTTTTATCTGGGTTTTCTCCACTTTTGTAAATTTGCTTTTTCGAAATATTTCACTCATATTGAGTCGTCACCAGCTGTTAGTTTAGACCCATGCTTTGCGCTTACGGTCATAACAATTAGGGTTCTAATGAGCTAACGCCTCCCGCGACACGTGACCATCATACCCGACAGACTCGTGATGCCGAGAGTTTGACGAAGGAGCAATCACTACCAACGTTTACGTTTACGTTTTAGGTTTGACGCGGCCATGGTACGAACAGTGCTCGAACTCACGACCTCCCGTATACGAAACGAACGCTCTTCATTTGGCATGGCGATCTTTTCCTTTCTTTGCATGTTGTAAAAGACCACGGTAATACGTACCTTTTCATATCAGAATGAGGTTTTCTCATGGCGGCTAGTGTTAATCTCTGTGATGGATATTACCAGTTTATTTGTTTTTATCAATTTTAAAAATTCATTCTTTGAATCACTTAAGATGTTATTTGCTGCTATTTTTTACATAATAATTAATTCTTAAAAATTGCGAGTCGGATAACTTAATAAGTATATTATATATTAATGAAAATATGATTTATCTCTAATATCTTGACCGGTCGCGGTAGCTCAGTGGTTAGGGCGTTCGCTTCGTAACCGGGAGGTTGTGGGTTGGAGCCCCGCTCGTGCCAGGGCCGCGTCAAACCTAAGACGAAAAATAGGTAGTGATTGCTACTTCGCCAAACGCTCAGCATTTAGAAGTGAGAATCACGGGTCTTTCGGATATGACCTTAAAAACGGAGGTCCCGTGTCACGGTAGGCGTTAAAGAACCCTCACTGCTACGGCCCTGAGCGCTAAGCATAGGTCTAAATTTGTGGTACTTCACGTACAGCTGGTGACGTCTCAATATGAGTGAAAAATTATCGACGGGACGTAAAACAAACAAACTAATATCTTGATCATATCGATATATTTGATGGCATAACCCTAATACGATAGGTCCGTTCTCTACATGCACAGGTTCAGCCCAGATTATCAAGACCTCGTGCATGCCCTGCATGGGCGTGGGAAACTTTCATTATGTAAAACCCTAATGGTAAGTTACACCGATGTTTGTGTCATTTTTATCTCTCGCTTTTCTCTGTAATGACAATGTATTACACGGTACACTTAGTGGCCTCAGTGAATGAAGAGTAAACTATGTCTGTTGAAGGTGGCAGGGTACGCCACATGCACCAGAGGGGCCAATATAATTGTGATTGTGTTAGCGAAAATATATGGGGAAAGGAAAGGCTAATTCTTTATTGTTAAGAAAAAGTTCTCATAGGCGTCGAAACCGGGGAGCAAGGAGGACTTACCCCCCTCCCCAACTTTTTTTGTTGTTGCAAAGATTGATATAATAAAGGCATTGAAATCTGGGGCTTAGTCCCCTAACGTTTTTGGCAGACAGTTAGCTCAATTCTCTGATTTCAGTCTGTATTTATGACATCGATCACTGTTCGTTAAATTAGCCATTCCATTTAAACTGTATGAAAAGAAAGTTGATGATATTGCTGTTATTAATCAATTTCTTATACCCAATTTATAACATTTAAATTGCACGGTCTGTGGGGATCCGGGCTAGAATAGGACATCAGCATCCCCTTGCCCGTTGTAAGAGGCGACTTATATATCATGAGACCGGAAAAACTGAAGCCCGTGTCACAGCAGGTGTGGCACGATAAAGATCCCCCCTGCTCAAAGGCCCTGAACACCGAGCATAGGCCTAAATTGTGGATCCCTTCACCGGCAATGGTGAAGTCTCCACGTGATGGTAATTATTTTTACCGCTCAATTTCCCTTTCAATATTTGGATGTGAAAAGAAACATGTTGAAATGCGAGTTAGAACTTTATTTGAACTGGTTCATAATGGAAATGGTATTTGAATGCTGAAATTTTAGGCAAGATGTCGGAAAGTGCATTCTTGATGCCATATTTTTTATGAGACGTCGCTTTCAGATGAATGCAGAGTAACTGGTAATGCAAAACAATCTCTGGAAAATGAGATTCTTAATACTGCAAAGTTAGGCGAGTATTCCTCATTGCTGCACATTTATGCTGTTTGTAATGCAATTTGTAGGTCCATCCGAAGCATTTTCTCAGAGATAATAAATGCTGCTATCAGCAAAGACTGCCATAATCAGCTAATAAAGCTGTTCAGGGATTATGATGTGTCTTCGAATGAAATATGTGTAATGTGGAGTCATATAGCCGATGTCGTGGGACAGAATTGGTCTTCTAACCACTTTGTTATCTGTGTTCCGTCGGATGTTCTTACCAAGGGTTCAAGAAATTCTAGCAGCTCTGATTTGGAAAGCAGTTATGAAGCGGACTTTCAGTATACGCTCGAAAATCCTTCTATATTCAGAATTGGTGATGGAGATCTAAAACGTGAGACGTCTGAGCTTGAAGATAGTCCAAGTAATACATGTACTTCAACGCCCAAATAGCAAAAACTGGACAAGGACGGAAGAGAAAACTTAGAACATTCTGTCAGATGGCCTACACCTGATATAAAAGAGTCTCCTTTCCAACTGACCAATTTCAAATTTCCTTTATCAAGTTTCGGTGGTCAGAAAAGATCTTTTCAGGGATCTTGGTGTGAGAAATGGAAATGGCTCCTTAGATACAGCATTTTGTTCATGCTGTATAGCAGCTGACAAGGGTGGTATGTTGTCCAATCATAATAAGGAGAAGGCATTTTTGTCAACGGGATTCCCTAATTGGAAGATTCAGAGAAAAAATGACAAATTTGTTTCAGCACAAGTTCAAAACGACGCAGTTAAAGTAATGGCCAATCAAGTTTTTAGAAATGTTATGAAATATTTATAGAATGTCAAATTTCTAACCATAATGGCTGATGAAACTATTGACATTTGTAATAGAGAACGACTCGATATTTGCCTCCGATACGTCAATGACAAGTTCGTGCCACACGGGTTTTTTTGTTTGTTAGCTTTTATGAAGTCGACGACATTAAAGCCGATACAATCGTTTCTGCAATCACTGATACCTTGACCAGGTTCAATATTCGTTTTGATAAATTACGGGGACAGTGTTTTGATATGGCTGCCTCAATCACAGGGTCAAAAGGTGGAGTTGCAAAGCAAATTTTAGAGAAAGGGAACAGAGTTCTTTATTCGCACTATTATGATCATACTCTAAACTTGGCATGCTCTGGTGCTGTTAAATCATCTACAGTTATGGGAGATGTCCTTGAAGTGACGCGTGAAACAACAAAATTAACCAAAGAGTCGCAAAGAACAGCAGCTATTTTTTTGAAATTTGAAAGAATCTGAGAATTTCCAGACTTCGTCACCTGGAATAGGAGTTTTGTGTCCAACAAGGTGGACAATTCCTGCAGATGCTCTTCAGAATACTTAACTAAAAAGTATTATTGGGTGTATGGGAGGAATCGATGGAGTATATAAAAGTTTCAGACATGAGATGCAGAATAAGAGAGGTTATGACCTACATGAAGAAATCTGACTTCCTCTTTGGTTGGGAGAACAGTGGCTCCGTCATAGCGATATTCTTAGCAAAGTCCACCAGACAATGCGTGCTGCAGAAGGTCAGAAAATGGCTCTCGGTGGAGTCTCTTAGAACAGACGAAGCATTTCGCCCATTCTATGAATATGCCAAGAAAAAAAGAGTCACAGATTTTGATATTGATGGTCCTGCAGTGCCTCGCCGAAGATGTCCTCCGAAAAAAATTGAGATAGATCTTTGTATCACCATGACACCTGCGAAGATCTGTACAGAGTGAAATATTTTGAGGCATTTGATTAACTTGTGAATGGCATTAGAAATCGTTTTGATCAGCCATGATATGCCAAATATATACAGCTGGAATTATTATTGGTGTAGGGGGCCAAAGGAGAAAGTTTTGATTGGTCACAAATTTTTTTACGGAACAGACATCAATTCTAAAAATTTGAGAATTCAATTTCAAACACTCAGGTGCAATCTCACCAAAGACATCACTCCTTCCATTCAGACAATAACTGAATTCATCAAAACAGAAGGCATATCACTATATAGCGAAATTGCAGTTTTGATTGAACTTCCTGTATCTGACACATCTTAGACTAAATAACCAGATGATCCTTCACGTCTATCAAGAAGAGACGGCGAATCTGGATCTAGGGGGCGTGGCAAATGAATTTGTTTGTGAGATTGAACACAGACTATCCCTTTTTGGAAAATTGTAATGAAAGAAGTGAAAAGTTTTGACATTTTGATGAGCCAATATCCAATTCCTCAAGTCATTCACAGAGTTTCAAGAGAAAATAAACTTCTTCCAATATTCTGGTCTTGCTGCAACAGTAAAGAAACATATGAAGAATAATAATAAGACCATTTTGAAAGATTTTAATATTAGATATCCTCCCACAATTGAATTATTTTTCAAATCAAAGAGGGGATGTAAAGAAATGTATGACATCCTTATCCCAAAAAAGAAAATTTTTCCACTTTCTGGAAAAAAAATGGAATGAAAAAGGTTTCAATCTTAGTAAAAAAGAATGGGCAAATGCTTATCTACTTCCTTTTAAACCAACTTCAGAAACAAAATTGCAGTTTTTTCAATTCCAAATGCTCCACAGACTATCCGCTACAAATTACTATATATATAAATGTGGTAAAATAGGTTCTCTTTGTGCTCCTACTGCAATCAGCAACCTGAGACATCAGACCATTTATTTTCAGAATGTGCTTTGATAAAAGAGATTTGGATTGATATAGAAAACTGGTTAAAATCTACATTAGATATTAATATTAACTCAAACAGAATTCCATTTTGTTTGGCAAAGTAAATGATTCTAGAAAATACGGTCTGGATAATCTTATCATTTTAACTATCAATACTACATATATACAAATAAATTCACTTCATCAAAAACATTAAATTTTGAGAGCATAAAGCAGATTTTGATTAGTCGCTTTTATTTTGAAAAGTTTATTCTACTGAAAAATTGCAAATTCAAAGAATTCAATAAATGTTTGAAAAATGTCATACAAAAACTTGAGCATTCATCATAATGTCTTCCCTTTTATATTCCTCAAAACAACTTCTCATTCCTAATACTTTTCCTTCTCTTTAAAAAAATAACCGCACAAACTTTCACAAACATCAAACATATTTAGAACCAAAGGAATAATATATATATATATATATATAGAGAGAGAGAGAGAGAGAGAGAGAGAGAGAGAGAGAGAGAGTGTGTGTGTGTGTGTGTGTGTGTGAGTATATGTTTATGTGCATGCAATGTATTCATGTTCCTATAGATGTTTATTTGTACAGGTGTAATTATAATATGTATATGTCCAGTTCATTTTGAGAGAATATTATAAAATGTGAAGTTATAAAAATTCTGGACTATAGGAACAACAATGAATAATATATGATAAATATTATAAGTGTATGTGTACGAGTGTAAGTGTGTGTGGTTGTGTGTTTGTGTGTATGTATGTATACATGTTCATGCTTGTTTTGTACAGGTGTATATGTAATATGTATATGTCCATTCCATTTTAAGAAAATATTATAATATGTGAAGGTTAAATAATAATAATAATAATAAAAGAAGTTGTGTGTGTGTGTGCTCAACGTAGAAATTTTTTTTTGTTCGTTTAACCAACCCCCCCCCCCCCCCCCCCACACACACACACACACACACACACACACACACACACACACACACTTTCAATTGCTTCCGACGTCTATGGTTAAACCACGAACTGTAAATCGGAGATGCAAATAATTTCATCACCAATCTGGTATATAATCGGCAAGTTTTCTTGCCATTCCATTCTATTAATAGACTATATGACACATTAACCACATATCTGAAGCACGTTTGGTTTCTGTAATCCATTGGGGGGAAAAATCAAATATTCATGTTGCTTCATTTGCATATCGTAGCATTTCAATATTTTGTAAATCATGTAACTTCTTTAAACTGCATATTGCCATATAAGCACCCCATATCGATCTGAAACTTGAATAAAAACCATAAAGTTTACATCCATATATCTGATGGTGATATTTTATTATATATTTAAAAATTTTACTTTCTTTCGATTTCATTCAATGGAAAAAATATATCTATCACACCTCTGTATTTGTAAATCTTATTTCTTTATTATAATTCACTTAAAACATTGATTTTAGAGGTATATTTCTACAAACAAACAAGATGCATATTATTACTTTCATTTTACAGGAGTGTGTTTTACTATTGACATTTTTGAATGATTTTTTCATGCATTCATAATTATGAGAACCACGCAAGCGTCCTGGTATAAATCATAATATTAATGTTTTTATGAAGTGAATTTAAGATTCTTCTGTTTTCATTCTTTAAATAAAAGATATCATATTACACAATTCCCATACTTTCCCTTAGAAATAGTTTAGAATGCTTGGAATTTGAGTGACGGATTATGATTTTGAATCCCTTGCGATCGCCAAGAGGAGAAAAACCCCTCACTCAATAACAATTGTTGGACTGATTGTACATCAAATTTTCTTCATAAAGAATTTCAAAATTTACCTTTTGGTGATCTTACATATGATATGTTCGCAAAGACCATTTCTGTAAAGTCTGATAAAATTCAGGTGAAAAATATAGGCAAACATTTGTGTATGCATTCACGAAATATAGGGACACTAATGACATGACACGTAACTTAGAGGGACTAATTCACGATTTTCCCCAAAAGTTTGTTTTTCATTTTTATGATCGAAATCTACTGTCTAGTGTATTTACAACAAAAATTGAAGTTACGCATTATGACAGAAGCTCATTATAGAGAGGTTATTGACTAAAATATTGCACTTTTTGGTTTTCGTTGTCAACTTTAAATGACCTATGTTTTGTATATTTAACATCAAAAATGACCCCCCCCCCCCCAAAAAAAAACAAAAAAACAAAAACAAAAACAACAAAAAAAACAAACATGTGAACCAGTCCTATTAAAATCAGTAGGAACCAATGCATATATAACATGTACACACCTGTACAGTGTACAAGCACTATTCCTGACAGGATTCGGATCAGAAATGTAGCGTAAATTCAATATAAATCACTTTTATGACCCTATAATTTTACACTAACAGAAATTTAAATATATATTTAAAGTGCCTGGAAGTTTGACAAATGTAGATATTAAAATTAGTGACTGTGAAATGAGGGGTATTTCGCCGGTGTTATGGGAAGAAAAGAATACTGTATGTCCATCCTTTTCACATTTGATAAAAGAAAATGTGTACATCTTCATATTATCCTTGCTGCATTAAAGGAAATATAACTTTTTTTCTTAATATCGAACGTTTTTTGAAGAGATATTACGGCTCATTTTGCTCCAGAATCGTAAAATGACAATTTTCTAAGAGCTTTCTCTAATTTTGTTGCATAGTTGAATGTATAAACTTTGCAAAAATAACACATTTCTATAGTTGAAAATTCTCGTTTAAATGCAAAAATTAATAGTTTTTGAAGGCCCTTTTTTAACAACATTGAGACGTCCCCTTTCGGTCTTCGGAAGCATGCGCACGGAGGGTAAACAATCCAGTGAGAGATAACATACAATGGGTAAACCCATTATTTTGACAAATTATGCGAGAAAAGGGTTAAAATAGAATGAGATACAACACATACGCTCACTAGAATTGACGTGGGAATATCGCTATGACCCTCCAGCTACAAGACACAAACGCAGCGCTTTAATAGTAAGTGCTATGTTTATCAAAACACGTGCTTTAAAAAACATTATCTGGTTATAGGATCATGAAAGGATTTCTGTTATAATAATGATTTATAATTACTTAATTATAAGAAGCAGGAAATAATCCCATACTCGCGAAATGAGTGTGGACCCTTTTAAGGGGCATTTAAATAAGTTTTTACACAACACATGTGTTGTCATGCTGAATCATGTGACGTAAAATGTCTGAGTCAGAATGAAGAAACCATTTAATTCCAGATGATCTTTAAAGCGCATTTGACAACAAATTAATGCATCCGTAATGTTTAAAATTATCAGTATTGTTATGATTTTTATTATTTTATCGATACATGTTTAAAAAGCACTCGATTAAAATATGCAAAATGAGCTGTAATGCCTCATTAAAAGGGATACAGTTTTTAAAAAACCAAACCTGTAATATAAATATATGTATTATGTGAATTTCAGTTGAAAATACACAATCTTTGAACTTTAAAAGGTAAGACTTTTGAATGAATAAGTGAACGGTTCTTGGTTGTTTATGTTGAACCTTATTGCAAGGCACGTTTCATTTTTCAGTGTTATTGATTGAGGATGTGAAGAGAGTTAATTTACCGACGGTAACACAAGGCAGTCACGCCAAGATGGTGGTGTCACGTGTTGGAGAAAGGTTGTGTGACGAACGTCATGTTCAAAATGCAAGATCTAACAGACAGTGGAAAACAGAAATATATTTTATGTCACGTAACGATTACCGGTAACTTAAATCAAGGCGAGCAAACAGGGCCACGATATGCAAAATATAACTTTCTTTTTAAATCAATTGCAGTCTGACAGTCCTTATCTTGAATATGCACATCTGACTTTCAATTAAATCGTAGGACCGTGGTATCTTGGCGAGTTAATTAATTATATCGAACGATAAATTGAATTCACTAAAACCGTTGTTGTGGTTTCTTCATATGTCAGCTTTGATATTAAATATTTAACCTCTTGATCTCATCGCAATCATTTTCCGTTGTCAGTCACGGGGCTAATTTGCGGGATTTCCCGCCTTCCAATATCTTCACATAACGTCTACGATTCTTATAAAGCTGGAGAGAGAGAGAGAGAGAGAGAGAGAGAGAGAGAGTAGTATACCAGGAAAAACCACGATGGTCGGTGTTGTATATATGAAATAGCAAACCAAATCTCGGTCTCCGAGTTTTGTGTTTTATATATATATATATATATATATATGTGTGTGTGTGTGTGTGTGTGTTTTACAGTTACAATTTGATGCACAGACGTGAGATTCTTGTAACCGAGAAAGCCTTCAGAATATTTGTAAACATTTTAGGGTGTGTGAATGCTGTTATTGTTGTGACCCATCTTTTTATCTTCTCCGCCTCCAAACAGGGAGGGTTGAAGGCTCCCAAAATGGCAAGAAATAGACATTTGTTTTCAGAAATATTCTTACAAAATATTGAAATAAATGGGGGTTGCAATCCCCAAAGATCCCCTCTACCTAACCCTAACCCTTTAAACTAACCCTAACCCCTCTAACTAACCCTAACCCCTCTAACTAACCCTAACCCTCTAACTAACCCTAACCCTTTAACTAACCCTAACCCCTCTAACTAACCCAAACCCTTTCACTAACCCTAACCCCTCTAACTAACCCAACCCCTCTTACTAACCCAACCCCTCTTACTAACCCCAACCCCTCTAACTAACCCTGACCCCTCTGGATTCACCACTGATGCGTGTATATTCCACTGTTCAAATAAAGAAATCGTGTTCGCAGTTGTAACGAAATTTCGAAAGAAATTTCAATTGTCCAAACGACTGGCATTTACTGTATAATTATTTTCGATTTGTTTTGAATGCACAGTTTCTATAATAGGCAAACAATTGTGGTATTCATAAGACTGTCAACTGAAAATCCCGATGTCGCTCCCACATCGTATTGTATGTTATGAAAATTACAAAGCGTTTTAATCAGGATTGATTATTCTAATAGTGTCCAAAAGCTTAACCGCCAAACAATCGATATACGAGTCCATAATATCAGTGTTTTGCCTTTGAAATCTTTACAAATTGTAGTGATGGTCTTTTCATGTTGTAAACCGTGTGTGTATGAATCTTGATAAATTAATATAGTACGTCTATTTTAACGACAGGGAATCCAGACAAAAGTAAAGTAGAATGTAAATATAAGAAATGAATTCCATTTTGCAAATAGATGAGGGCGTGAACTGCAACACTCCACACCGGATTACTTTTCATGAAACGCATTATGACGGTGTAAAGAAGAATAATGACCCCCATAGAAGAATGACCGGGGGTCACTTTTCACGTCACTGGAAGGGAGGCTCTGTTGGTCATGTAGTGAATTTACGTATTTCGATATTTAAAAATCTTATTCTCTACGACTAGACATAGACCATGCAAATAGAGTGCATAAGATGACCGGTGTAATCTCTGGGAATAGTGTGAAATTCTTTGTCCTTGAGTTGGAGGTTTGGTGTTATAGGAGAGCTTTATTTGTCATATAGTATTAATTGACATGCATTCATTTTTTTTCTCTATTACTGGACATTTAGCAGACAAAATGAGTGCATGTTTGGGGTGAGCAAGGATTCCACTACCGTAAGCCTTATATCTTGATCAGGTAAACGGAATAATCCGTGGTCGGAATTAGTGTGCTTAGAACGGCCTAACAAATGGCATGAAACACATCAGACAGCATATTACCCACTGACAGGTTGTATTAGCAAACAAGATCGTTATAACGACCACAGAAGTTGCAAAATGCTGACTTCAAAAGAGATCCTTGAAACCCAAAGCGTAATGTAGCAATATTTCAGTATCACCTACACATAACGGGCTGTTCTGAGTATGATCAGTTTTTGACTCGAGGCAGTCTACTGACAAACAAGTTGTTTTGTTGGTTTTTTTTTCAATTTACACAACATTTGATCAAAAGATAACGGTCAGGATTTTTGTATGCTATGACAAACAGGTTGTGACAGGAGTTTCAACACTCTCCTTTAAAGTCAGTATTTCGTAAATTCTATGGTCGTTATAACAATCTGGTTTGACTTAAGTCTGATTGATTGATTATTTATTGCTTTCCGCCACACTTAACAATTTTTCAGTTATCTGATGGCATCCAGTTTTTGTTGGTGGAGGAGAGAACCCAGATACAATGTACCTGGGAAGAGACCACCGACCTTCCGCAAGTAAACTGGCAAACTTGCTCACATAACGCCGCGGCCGAGATTCGAACACGCGCCGACAGAGGAGAGAAGCCTTGTGATTTTGAGCCCGATGTTCTAACCACTCGGCCACGAAGGCCCCTTGACTTAAGTCTGAGATTTTACTCATATTGTGACTGCTCAAATAAAAGAAAACTCAAACATTAAGATTGAGATTTTTTTTTAGAGAAATCCAAGCCAGTTTCCATCTCTAGTATACCCAGGGGTCCGTGTTTGCCCAAATCTTTATTTTGTATTCCTTATGGGAGTTACGAGATTGATTGCTATTCCTTTTCAAAAGCAGGTTAAGAATTCTGGAGCAGGTCACATATCCAGCAACTACTAGTCCTAACCTATTCAGACGTGCATGGTCGATGTAACTATGTGTATGAAATACAGAGCTAGCTTCAGATACGGAGCCGGAATGTTCTGCTAGGACAGGTTGAACTTCCTTGGAATAGTTCAAAGCGGGACAAACACTTGGAGCTGATTGCATATTGAGGTCCGAATCCATTCAGACTTGTATGGTTAAATATAACGAAGAGCTAGCATCAGATACGGAATCTGATCTCGGTTATCAGGATGCTTAAAAATACAACCAAACAAAACTAGACAAGAAAATCTCCCAACAGACTTCCATGGTTAATGTTGCTATAAATATACAGCATAAAGCTAGTTTTAGATACGGAGTTCGATCTTGATTTTCCTGATGCTCGGTTGATGTGACTGTGGATATGTAACATATGATATGATACTCAGTGGCGGATTTAGAGGGGGCTGCCGCCCTTTTCCGCCACAAATGTACAAAATAATGTGAGTAAATCTCCAGATTTGGCTCCCAAAATAGCTGAAAATTTTGCTAATACTTGACTTTCACATGCCCCCCTTTTCGGAAACCTTCGATCCGCCGCTGATACCATTATGGTATGAAATTGCATCATATGAGATATGGAATAATAAATACTATTTCATTACCCATATCTTGACAATTCATATCACCCCCTTTTAAATACCATATCATTCTGCTAGGGCAGGGATCATTTTTCTACGGGGATATTTTTTTTCAGGTATAACATGTAGAAAACTGACCACTGGGTCTTTTGTCTACAAATTAATCCAATTTTACTACGGCTGGAGGGTCATTTTTTGATGTGGAAAAATGACCCCCGGTCATTATTATATGGGGGTCATTATTCTTCTTTACACCGGCGTGAATCATCATACCCTCATTCATTTTCAAAACTTACATATAAAGTTTTTATCTTGTTTTTAAGGGGTCTTTCCCAGAGAAAATGAAAAAAAGAGGGTTAAGAAAAAACTCTCATTTTATATTTTTTGGGAGGGGGGGGGGATGAAAGAAATTGAGATCTGGTATAAACTGATACAGAGACTAATCACTTACCAATATATCATGGTAAATCTTGCCATAATCTGCTAAATCGTAGATGTAAGTGTAAATGTAATGACCTCCTTGCCTTACTGTAGAATGTTTGATGCTGCCCCCTGGCGGCGTGTTTTCTTATTTTGAAATGGTTTCCTTCCTGCCATGATTAACTCCAGTAGCAAGAAATACCGAAGAGAGCAGCAGATTCACTCGAATCTCTTTGAGCTTTGATGTCAAAACTTCCATGAATTATTCCAGCAATGACTCCTAAACATTTAGACTCACGTTAGTTATTCGAGACCTGCATTAGTTATTCATGATTCCAGATTTCCTATAGTTATTCAAGCTTTATCTGCTTAACGTCCAGACTCCGGTTAGTTATTGCAGCTTTATCTGCTTAACATCCAGACTCCCGTTAGTTATTCTAGCTTTATCTGCTTAACGTCCAGACTCCGGTTAGTTATTGCAGCTTTATCTGCTTAACGTCCAGACTCCAGTTAGTTATTCAAGCTTTATCTGCTTAACATCCAGACTCCCGTTAGTTATTCTAGCTTTATCTACTTAACGTCCAGACTCCGGTTAGTTATTGCAGCTTTATCTGCTTAACGTCCAGACTCCAGTTAGTTATTCTAGCTTTATCTGCTTAACATCCAGACTCCCGTTAGTTATTCTAGCTTTATCTACTTAACGTCCAGACTCCGGTTAGTTATTGCAGCTTTATCTGCTTAACGTCCAGACTCCAGTTAGTTATTCTAGCTTTATCTGCTTAACATCCAGACTCCCGTTAGTTATTCTAGCTTTATCTGCTTAACGTCCAGACTCCCGTTAGTTATTCTAGCTTTATCTGTTTAACGTCCAGACTCCTGTTAGTTATTAACATCCAGACTCCAGTTAGTTATTCTAGCTTTATCTGCTTAACATCCAGACTCCAGTTAGTTATTCTAGCTTTATCTGCTTAACGTCCAGACTCCAGTTAGTTATTCTAGCTTTATCTGCTTAACGTCCAGACTCCGGTCCGTTATTCCAGCTTTAACTCCCCCCCCCCCCCCCCACTCTTGAGTCATCCCAGCATTATTGACTCCTTAACTTCCAGACTCACTGAATTTGCAGAATCCCTGGACTGTCGTGTCACCACACAAGTCTAACATCACTTGCTGTTTTCAGTATCAATATTGGAAATAAATCTGAGGCGAATGATACTTTGTTACAGATGACTGATTCTAGTTATCATAAGAGGAAACTAAAACTGAATGTAACACCAAGGATTCTTAAAGAATCGAAATTTTTATTCAAGTGTAAAAATACCTCTGTATTTTGTGGAATGTGCATTCACTTTTATTTTTATCATTTAACTACTTTTGCTAGGACACCATATCGCCATTATCTGTTGCAGGCCCAGCAACTTTAATATACTACACTATATTTTGTAGTCTAGTACCCGAGGCCTTGCACTCGAGTACTACGCTACGTATCTTGTAAAAGAAGTATACTTAACTACTGTCGTACATTATTTAAAACTTTAAAATATAAACCTGTTTTCTCAGGTAAAGAACATGGCGTCTGTTGAACCTTACACAAACACATGCATATATCTATCATTTGTATGCATGCCGCATCGTGTGAAATTGCCATAAACTCGAAATGAAAGTGACACGACGTGATGTTGATTGTAGTAATATTACCGCTTGTTATTTAATTATCCCCGAACTGTCACGATATCAAAGAAAGTCGATCTGTTTCCTTATTTAGGATTGTCCTAGGCATGAAATAAAATGAGCAGAGATAGATCTCTCTGTGTGTGTTTCGGGGGGGGGGGGGGGGGGGTCTTCCGTGAGTATCTGGATTACTTTCATAATGTAGTGGAAATATTGCTCAGAAAACCACTTTAGAAGTCGGCATCAATGATTTTATGATCTCTTTGATTCAATTTAATGATTTACAAACAATATTGTATAAAGAATTAATGCGCGTCAATTCACGTAGCGCGTATCAATTCAACTGATTTGTTGATATCATTAAATTATACGGATAGAGCAACAATTCAACTATAGCATTCATAATAATAATAATAATAATAATAATAATAAAACCTACAACAAAATAATGATAATGATACACCAAAAATATAAAAAAAAAAAAAAAAAAAAAAAGAATACACACACGCACAAAAAATAAACAAAAACAAAACAACCAAAAAAAAAAATAATGATAATAATAAAATATAAATTTAAAAAAAAAAACTACAAAAGCAAAACGAAAGAAAATAAACGAAAAACAAAACAAACAAAAACAACAAACCAAAAATGTTGGAAAGGGGCAGTCACCCAATATTTTTTACCGCGCTTGTAAAAATGACTAACTTTACATTAAAAAACTCTGTCAAGATGGAGTCTCTGATTTTACGGGCCGGTACAATCGATATTCATTAACTGTAGTTATAGCTGCAAGTTTCGATTCTCATGTACTTAAAATTACTTACTTTCAGCACTGATTTGAATATCACACACACACACACACACACACACACACACACACACACACACACACACATATATATATATATATATATATATATATATATATATATATATATATATATATATATATATATATCTGACCTCAAAATGCCTATGTATACATGCACACCTGATATGTGATATATATGTCTGTATAATGTAAGCTAATTATAACTACGTATATTTATATTATATTTTATATTGTAAATTAATAAGCTGTGCGACTTAAGGCAATAAAGAAGTTGAACTTGATGTCGACATAATCTAATTAATGTCATTATAAAACGGGTTCTAGTGAACTCCTCCATGTGTAAAGTTTGTATATTTATAAGGAAATGATGACTGCCGGGAAATGATTTACAATGATTATGACAGCTGATGATGTTTTTATTAACTCACTCAAGCAATTTTTAAAAATGAAATATTTTAAAGTGCAAATTGGAATCCAGTTTTGCAAGACTGGTATGTGTAGAACTCCAAAAATAGAAAAACAGCGCTTTCATTGTATCTAACGTGTACTAGTGTAAAACATGCACGAGGTGAGCATCGCATTATAAGACCTATCTGTAAGGGAACCAGACAAACATATGGTCGACTTTTAACAAGTACAGGTACGAGACTCTGTACCTGTACGAGACTATGTACCTGCGCGAGATTATATATCTAAACGAGACTATAAGTACGAGATTTCATACCTCCAAACGACTCTGTACAAGATTATGTATACCTGTACGAGATTGCGATACTGTACATGCACGTTAATATGTACCTGTACGAGACTCTATACCTGTACGAGACTCTATACCTGTACGAGACTCTGTGAGAAGACTCTTTATCTGTAAGAGACTGTATCTGTACTAGATTATGTACCTGTACGAACACTATGTACCTGTACAAAACTATGTAGCTGTACGAGACTATTTACCTGTACGAGACTTTGTACCTGTACAAAACTATGTAGCTGTACGAGACTATTTACCTGTACGAGACTTTGTACCTGTGCGAGATCGCAAGGCTCTATATACGTTCTCAATTTTTGTACATGTACGTGATTCTGTACGTGTACGTGATTTTGTACGTAAATCTGTATGTGTACGTGATTTTATACGTGTTTCTGTACGTGTACGTGATTCTATACGTGTTTCTGTACGTGTACGTGATTCTATACGTGTTTCTGTACGTGTACGTAATTCTATACGCGTTTCTGTACGTGTACGTGATTTTATACGTGTTTCTGTACGTGTACGTAATTCTATACGCGTTTCTGTACGTGTACGTAATTCTATACGTGTTTCTGTACGTGTACGTAATTCTATACGTGTTTCTGTACGTGTACGTAATTCTATACGTGTTTCTGTACGTGTACGTGTACGTAATTCTATACGCGTTTCTGTACGTGTACGTGATTTTATACGTGTTTCTGTACGTGTACGTAATTCTATACGTGTTTCTGTACGTGTACGTGATTTTATACGTGTTTCTGTACGTGTACGTAATTCTATACGTGTTTCTGTACGTGTACGTGATTCTATACGTGTTTCTGTACGTGTACGTGATTCTATACGCGTTTCTGTATGTGTACGTGATTCTATACGCGTTTCTGTACGTGTACGTGATTCTATACGTGTTTCTGTACGTGTACGTGATTCTATACGCGTTTCTGTACGTGTACGTAATTCTATACGTGTTTCTGTATGTGTACGTGATTCTGTATTTTTACGTAATTCTGTACATGTACATGATTTTGTACGTGTACGTGACTCTTTGCGTGTACATAATCCTGTACATGATTCTGATCTTGATTTTGTACGTGTTCGCGATTCTGTATGGTGTTGTGTGTCATCGATTTTTTTTACGTAGAAAGTATGTATCGGCAACGATACTAAATGAATGATAATCTATCAAACCTACGAGGATAAAAAAAATTGGAAATTCTGTTTTTATTTCACCACGGATTTGGATGGATGACATTTTTTTTAAAGCTCGCTCACAAGTAAAAATGATATTTTTAGAGCGAATGCATAGATTATTTTATTTGATCTGCGTAATAAAAGAGATTCAATTGTTCAACTATAAATAATGTTTGATAATTTCTCGTCGTTCATTCAATGCCTATTTCATCAAACTGCAGTAAATATGATTGACAAATGGTATTAACACATTGAAAGGATATCCATCACGCAATAATCGATCTCGTACCTTGTCGATTAGAATTAGTTCTATTTCGACAGGTGTACCGTTTTCCTGCTATCAAACACGTAAAAAAAAAAAACCTAAATTAAAATATGCAATAAACATACTTAACGAACTTACCCTCTGATTTAATATATACACTGGTCTATTATTTTAAAAATTGTCGTTTAATCTACTTTGTATGTAACAAATGCATTAAATAACATACATCACCATTGTTTAATATATATATATATATATATATATATATATATATATATATATATATATATATATATATATAATTAATTAATTAATTAAAGCTGACCAAGATGTTCTTAAGAAACAGAGAAGCGGATCTTGAGGAACTGAAATTGTGAAAATTTTACAGACTAAAAAAAACAATGGTTGTAAACTCTCTCTCTCTCTCTCTCTCTCTCTCTCTCTCTATATATATATATATATATATATATATATATATAATATATATATATATATATATATATATGTGTGTGTGTGTGTGTGTGTGTACACACACACACACACACACAAATGAGCTAAAGGTGATTTTTCGTCCAAGTGGGTGCATGCATAGTAGTGGATTTAGTGGCTTTTTCGCCACAAATTTACAAGGCATTACTGGCATATTGGCATATATAGATAAAACTCCAGATTTGGCACCCATTATGGCAGAGTATTTTGGCGAACATCCCCCCTTTTTCGGAAAATTCTGGATCCACCACTGAGGCATTTTCCTTAAATTTCAATCATAGAGACATATTTTTCTTTTTTCTTTATAGCTGTAATATATAACACCAAAAAACAAAAAACAAAAAAAAACAAAAAAAAAAACGGGAAAGTGAAATCTAACAACAGGGGATTGTGTTTTCAAGGGAAGCAGAGGTGTAGTAAAAAATTACTGTATTCCCACATTTAATTGTCCTTAATGACGAACTCCAGTAAAAGAAAACACACCAAGAACATTATTTCATACCAAGGGAAATTGGTCAAAAGTAGCAGGGGAAAAATAATTATATTTTGACCTGCTTTGTACGTCTGCTCACGCCTTTTACATGTACACGTGTCCGTAAAAGACACTATGAATATGCATGTAATACGCACCTGTCATTTTCATACTTCCTCCAGTAATTCACATGTTGAATTAATCCCAAGATAGATATACGGTGTGAACTTTGGTATTCTGTTAACCTTCCAAATTCAAACAACAAATCATATCCTAGGCTTGATCTAGTATGCGACTGGTGAAAATTAAGAGCACACCAATCTCAAAAGCTGGGGAAAAACATACCGATGACTAAGCTTAAGGATATATATAAAGACCAATGGGCCATATTGCTCAGCTGCATTTTTCTACGGGTCATTAAATCCATAATTACATGATTTAAATTTGATAGCTTTAGAGAAGATGATTTACACAACCATCTTACCCCCCCCCCTTTCTTGGCTATCTAGCCTAGTGCGGGGATGTTGACACCTGAATCACCTTTAAACAAGGACGCATTGTGCCAAGGTTAATTAAAACTGACCGAGATGTTCTTTAGAAACAGAGAATCGGATCTTGAGGAACTGAAATTGTGAAAATTTTACAGACTAAAAAAAAAAACAAGGGAAAGACAACAGGCTATTTTAGCTCAACTGGAAAGTAAAAGTAAAAGTAGTGGCATAATGACTTTGCTTTGTTGCATTAGCTGAGGTGACTGCAGTGGAAATCTCATCTGTACAGACATCGTAAAGTTGAACTATTAAAGTTTAATATCAAAGTATTATAACTTATTCTGAATGTTTCAAGTAAATACTCAATCGATTTGGTAAAAAACTGATGTCATTAGTAATCATTAGCCATATTATAATTTTTTTTATTATTATTTGATAAGTTGGTAAAATTCTTGTTTTCCTTACACACGTTATGAAAAGGTGAAGATAACCAACAGTGATCAATCTCATACATCATATATGAAATACAAATTAGAGAATTGGGCCATCACAGACCCCTGGATATATCAAAGATGGGATCAGGTGCCTAGGAGGAGTAAACATCCCCTGTCGACAGGTCACACCCACTGTGACCCCTATATCTTGTTCAGGTAAATGGAGTAATCTGAATGGCCTAACAGTTCATATGAAACACTTCAGACAGCATTTTGACACAATGAAAGGTTGTATTGGCAAACGAGATTATAACGAGACTGTTGAAACTCCTACAACATCAACTTGTTTGTCAGTAGCCTGCCTCAATTTAATACGTATCATACGCAGAAGCACTTACGTATCGAATCGAAAGATATGCAGGGCTAGACACAACATGCAGGGTATAAACACCACACACTTCTCTTATATAATGGACAATCAACAAGAAAATGAGATTCATCTTCTTTGTAATTTTAGTTATATAATTCACATATTCATTCATTTCTTTCTTTCTAAAGAATCTCCAAAAATTTTCACAATTCTGCCTCTTTAAGGTTTAAGTCTTGCACTTATTCCTAATCTACAATTCTTTTAAACTGAAGTGTTTAAGTGAAAATAACGAACAGTGATAAATCTCATAAATCCTCTAGAGCATCCAGCATTAATAACATGGACCTCTGAATAGATGGAATCAGGTGCCTAGGAGGAGTTAACATCCCCTGTTGACCGATCACACCCATTTAATATCAAGTTCCTTCATCCGCCATGGCCGAAAAGCTGCGCAGTGTTGTTTTATCAGCAGTGGGGTAAATATGTAACGTTACATCGATATTTTAGATTTTTAAAGTACTTTTATAGTGTCTGCTTTCAATCTGGTTGTTGTTCTGTGCTATTCCCTCCACTTTCAAATCATTCTTAAAAGGAGTGTTCATTATCTTAAATAACACAAAAAGAAATTGAACGTAGGTGTAATTGATTTGTACCAATCTTCAGTAACCCAAAAGCGCCTAGGAGGCCTGAGGAGCTGCAGAATCAAATTAAATTCTAAACAATTATGACTTAGTTTTTTACATATAAAACATAAACGGGACCAATTTCATGCACCATATGCGCATTTCGACTAATATTGGCTCTTCAGTGATGCTAAAGTCAAAAATGTTGGAAATCCCAAATGAGAACAAACTTGGAAGAGCTGAAAGAACCAAAAATATGAAATAAATGTAATTCTCCCAAGTATAAACTAGAACATGTTGCCAAAAGGATATTTAGAATATGCTAACTCATTTCTAAGCGTCTTCTGATTGCAATGGCGGGTCTTAAAGCTCCGGACCCTTTAATTAAATTAGTTTCATGATGTAATGAATGGTTTGACTGGAATTTAGCTAGTAACTCTACATAAGGGTGCACAGAAACATTTTTTGAGGCGTGTATTGTAATTTCAAAAAGATGAGAATGAAGATGATTCAGAACACTACAGCGAGAATATTGAATGTGACCCAGAATGTGTTCTGAATATTGGATTAGATTTCATATACTGAATAAGATGAAAGTAATTCAACAGTGGTGCAAGAAATATATTAAATCGTATTAGAAAGTTGCGAGCAGACAGTCATAAACACACATTAAAACTCCGGATAAGGATTAACACGTCAAAAACGGTATCGGTGGTATGAAAAGGCGAAGATGACGAACAGTGATCAATCTCCTAAAACTCCTGTACGAAATACAAATTTGAGAGTTGGGCCAACACGGATCCCTGGACATACCAGAGGCGAGATCAGGTGTCCAAGAGGAGTAAGCATCCACTGTCGACCAGTCACACCCGCCGCGAGCCCTATATCGGTCAGGTAAACGGAGTAATCCTTAGTCAGAATCAGTATGCCAAGAAAGGCCTAACAATTTGTAAGAAACACGTCAGGCAGAATTTGATTCAATGAAAGGTTGTATTGGCAAACTAGATCGTTCCAACGACCTTAGGATTTGCGAAATGCTGACTTCAAATAAGACTTGTAACATCATTTTTGTCAGTAGCCTGCCTCGATATAAAAACTGATCATACGAAGGACATGATCTTGCGTATCAAATCAGCCGTGAGATATAAACATCCTATGTAGGACTGCTTGATTGTTTTCCGCCCCACTCAACAATTTTTCAGTTTCAGTTATCTGGTGGCGTCCAGTTTTTATTGGTGGAAGAGATACAATGTACCCGTGAAGAGACCACCGACCTTCCGAAAGTGAACTGACAAACTTTCTCGCATATATCGGCGCGAGCGAGAATGGAATCCGCGCCGACTAAAGATGTTGGTGATAATGGAATACTGCTGTATAGATATGGGACGCTGAAACAAGAGTGCAGCGACTATGAAATTCAAGTCTTTAATTTATTTACTTACCTACTGAAGACGCTAAACTGTACTCTCCGGTTATAAAGATCAAGTAGTATCAAGAGAGATTGAAAATGTTCATAAGATGACAGAAAACTGACAACGGACAAGCACAGACTGACAACGGACAAGCAGACTGTCAACAGACAAACACAGACTGATAACGGACAAGCACGGACTGTCAACGCACAAACACAGACTGACAATGGACAAACACAGACTGACAATGGACAAACACAGACTGACAACGCACAAGCACAGACTGTCAATGGACAAGCACAGACTGTCAATGGACAAACACAGACTGACAACGCACAAGCACAGACTGTCAATGGACAAGCACAGACTGACAGCGCACAAGCACAGACTGTCAACGGACAAGCACAGACTGACAACGCACAAGCACAGACTGACCACGGACAAGCACTGACTGACCACGGACAAACACAGACTGACAATGGACAAACACAGACTGACAATGCACAAGCACAGACTGTCAATGGACAAACACACACTGACAACGGACAATCACAGACTGACAATGGACAAGCACAGACTGAAAACGGACAAGCAGACTGACAACGGACAAGCACAAATAGCAAGAGGTGATTTAAATCATTTCCAGCAATTTACATCCTAAGGTCAATCAGAAAACCATTTTTAGGTCACCCAAGTTTACTCTGCGTCCATCATCGTCTGTCGTGCATTAACAATTGAACATGTTTAACTTCTTGATAACAACCACTCCAATTCTTTTTAGATTTGGTTTGAAACATCTTCTCTACTCCCACATATATTTGAGAGAAACTAAATGCCTGACTATGATGTCCATGAAGCTCTCTACCTAAATTGTGAAATTCTTGGCTCCTGCATCAGTGGTTCAGGCCCTAGGGTGGGGCCAATATGGTCATATAGTGAAAATGTATAAAATCTTAGAAAATATTTTCTCTGTTACTATATAGATTTAAGTAAAACTAAATGCATGTTTATGATGTCCTTAAAGATTCCAACCTAAATTGTGAAATTCATGGCTCCTAGGTCAGGGGTTCAGGCTCTTGTGTCGGGCCAATAAGACCACAAAATGAAAATGTATAAATATAGGAAATGTTAACATGATTTATATGCTTCAAATTTCCATATTTCCTTCTTCTGTAATGGAATAGGAATTGCATGTATTTTGAAAGATCATAAACATGTGCACAGAAGACTCTCTATAGAAGCTTATACGGAGTATGAGACTGTCCATCAGGTATGATACTCAGGTGACCATTAAGGCCCATGGGCCTCTTGTTACAGAGAAATCCCATTTGTGAATGGGCAGGATTGTTGTGATTGCTTCAGACCAATATTCCCAGCTCTAAGTACCCTAACACTCCCAACCCTAACCCCCCTAACCGTTAACCCTAATCCTCCTAATTGCCCTAACCCTAACCCTAACCGCTCTAACCCTAACCCCCCATACTGTTAACCCTAACCCTCCTAACCTTAACCTTAACCTCCCTAACCCAAACCCTAGCCCTTAACCCTAACCCTCCTAACCGCCCTTAACCCTAACTAACCCTCCTAACCCTAACCTTAACCTCCCTAACCCAAACCCTAGCCCTTAACCTTAACCCTCCTAACCCAAACCCTAACCGCTCTAACCCTAAACCCCCTAACCCAAACCCTTACCTTAATCCAAACCCAGCTCTAAGTAGCTAAAAAAACAGAGATTCATAACAAAAGTATTAGTTTATTCTGTTTTACATATAATTAGAACAATAAACTTGATTTAACTTGAAACATGATATGAAGCCAATTCTACTGCATAACAAATCAAGTTTCAGTTACACAATACATTCCTGTCAGGAATTCCGAGTCCATTAGGACCTTTCTAGTATGACCCACGTTGTCCTCTATCTACATGTGATAAATAAATACAATCTGTACCCCAACTGTATGGAAATCCCTGCAGAGGGAACGGTAACAAAGCAGATGTTAAATGGTGGTCAACAGACTCCATGAGACAGAGTAGGTCTTACAGGTCACTTGTAATATAGTGTTACACCCTGTGTACAGAATTACTGTTGCATATTGAACATCATAATAAATATTTCACAAATCCACATCAGCTACATGTATATATTTATATATACGTAAATATAATTTAAGTTAGGCATAACATCAGCAATGAAAATGAAATGGTACTGAAATATTTACACTTCAAACCGTTCTCTTCGAAGCTCCAATGTGTTAATTTTCCCATATACTATATCTGTATGCAAATTTCCTACTTATATTCAAATCGGCAATGTGTCATGACATCAATGTGAGGGGACTATGGAAATTAGCACGAGAATGTCATGGGTATTTCAATTTCTATAGGCAATAATTTTGATTTGTTTATTATGTATTTTGGAAAATGCTATAATCTATGATTAATGGCTTCATAGTTACATATAAATGATCACATTTTCCATTATAGTTCATCACCCAACAAACTAGACAGCGATTACTAATCACCTGAAATACCCAACAAACTAGACAGCGATTCTTTACTGCACAGCACTTTACCTTCAACTAAAACTGATAAAATATACATAAATATGAATATTTTTTATGAGCAAATAATGCCTATACAGGGCACCAGCAAATTCAGGAATGTCTTACAAAAAAGATTCACACACAAAATTGTATAGATTGCATACGAAAACTGAACATTAATTTCAAATACAGTAACAACTAAACGAGAAATGATGGATTTTAAACATTAAAAATGGTGAAAAGGTATATCTTCTATGAATAAAACAGGATTTATCACAGGTTACATTGGGACATAAGAAATCCTTCTGCTGTCCATATTGCATATATCTGTCTTTGGAATTATATCTCACTTTTTGACACTCTTTTGTTTGTTCATGCTGGTCAACATCAAACTTATGTATGAAGTCAGAAGATCGTCCATCTTGTAGCCCTGAAACAAAGGAATAACTCTTCACACACAATATGTTTTCAGCAGAGGAAAAAGTTAGGAAGATCGATTACATGTCTAAACCTGCATTACCATCAAATATTTATTTTTAAAAAATGGCCAAGTAGAACATGGTAATAATCGCATAAGATTCTGCCAAATTTGCTTAAAATAGGAGGTGCACATCTTCAATATATACACAAACACTGTGCAGACTTTGAATGATATTGGTTGGATACAGATTACACAGAGTATGCACCCATTAGCATAAATTGCAAAAAGAAGGCTAAGTTGAAGACAACAAGCATTTTGAGCGTATTACAACCAATACAAAGTCCCCTACCGATTGGATATTTCAGTCAAAAGTAGGTCAAGCAAAATGAAACTCACTCATGATCTGTAACTATCCAAGACAAAGCCACATATCAAATTTCAATTGAATATCTTTCTCCAAAGTCTGTAAAACTGATTCTTGCAATTCATCAAGGGGCATAATTAAGTCAAATGTAAGTCAAGCATAACAAAACTGAAACTTGATCTGTAACTATTCAGGACAAAGCCATATATAAAATTTCAGTTGAATATCTTCAGCCAATGTGAGTCCGAAAAAAGATTTGGAATGGCAGACAGAAGGATGAATGGACAGACAGATGGACAGACTGAGGCCAAACTAATAGTCCCCTTCGGCAAAGCTGGTAGGGGACTAAAATATTGCAATAAGTCAATTTTTCTCACATCTTCAACATATATATACAAACATGGTGCTAAATTTGAATACTACTGGTTGGATAGTTTTTTTGAGTTTCATATTACACAAAGTATTCATCAATAAGCATGAAGGATGGATATGCTGGTGATTAATTGGATGGCTACCAGACCTGCTTTCAACTTCAGTGACACAGATAAAAAGATTGGAAAATCATTTATTCTAAACTGGTATTCACTGCAATACTACTTGACTGAAGCATGATTATGAACAGAAACTGGTATGAGTTGCAACACATATTTACCAAAATACAGTAAAACATGCTTATGGTGAGCTCATTTATTATGAATTCACACTTACAGTGAAGTGATAGTTATTCCCCTATAAGAGGAAAATAATGAAAATTGTATTAAACATAACAAAGACTTTAGTTTTATGCTGTCCCTAGAGGTTCTCTATAACCAGGTTTTACTGTATCTAAGAAAACTCCACTTACCAGTGAGGCTTTACTAATTAACTGACACTTACCAGTGAGGCTTTACCAATTAACTGACACTTATCAGTGAGGTTTTACTAATTAACTGACACTTACCAGTGAGGCTTTACTAATTAACTGACACTTACCAGTGAGGCTTTACCAATTAACTGACACTTACCAGTGAGGCTTTACCAATTAACTGACACTTATCAGTGAGGCTTTACTAATTAACTGACACTTATCAGTGAGGCTTTACCAATTAACTGACACTTACCAGTGAGGCTTTACTAATTAACTGACACTTATCAGTGAGGTTTTACTAATTAACTGACACTTACCAGTGAGGCTTTACTAATTAACTGACACTTACCAGTGAGGCTTTACCAATTAACTGACACTTACCAGTGAGGCTTTACTAATTAACTGACACTTACCAGTGAGGCTTTACCAATTAACTGACACTTATCAGTGAGGTTTTACTAATTAACTGACACTTACCAGTGAGGCTTTACCAATTAACTGACACTTATCAGTGAGGCTTTACTAATTAACTGACACTTATCAGTGAGGCTTTACCAATTAACTGACACTTACCAGTGAGGCTTTACCAATTAACTGACACTTATCAGTGAGGCTTTACTAATTAACTGACACTTACCAGTGAGGCTTTACCAATTAAATGACACTTATCAGTGAGACTTTACCAATTAACTGACACTTATCAGTGAGGCTTTACCAATTAACTGACACTTATCAGTGAGGCTTTACTAATTAACTGACACTTACCAGTGAGGCTTTACCAATTAACTGACACTTACCAGTGAGGCTTTACTAATTAACTGACACTTACCAGTGAGGCTTTACTAATTAACTGACACTTATCAGTGAGGCTTTACCAATTAACTGACACTTACCAGTGAGGCTTTACCAATTAACTGACACTTATCAGTGAGGTTTTACTAATTAACTGACACTTACCAGTGAGGCTTTACTAATTAACTGACACTTACCAGTGAGGTTTTACTAATTAACTGACACTTACCAGTGAGGCTTTACCAATTAACTGACACTTATCAGTGAGGTTTTACTAATTAACTGACACTTACCAGTGAGGCTTTACCAATTAACTGACACTTATCAGTGAGGTTTTACTAATTAACTGACACTTATCAGTGAGGTTTTACCAATTAACTGACACTTACCAGTGAGGCTTTACCAATTAACTGACACTTACCAGTGAGGCTTTACCAATTAACTGACACTTACCAGTGAGGCTTTACTAATTAACTGACACTTACCAGTGAGGTTTTACTAATTAACTGACACTTACCAGTGAGGCTTTACCAATTAACTGACACTTATCAGTGAGGCTTTACCAATTAACTGACACTTATCAGTGAGGTTTTACTAATTAACTGACACTTACCAGTGAGGCTTTACCAATTAACTGACACTTACCAGTGAGGCTTTACTAATTAACTGACACTTACCAGTGAGGCTTTACTAATTAACTGACACTTACCAGTGAGGCTTTACTAATTAACTGACACTTATCAGTGAGGTTTTACTAATTAACTGACACTTACCAGTGAGGTTTTACCAATTAACTGACACTTACCAGTGAGGCTTTACTAATTAACTGACACTTACCAGTGAGGCTTTACTAATTAACTGACACTTACCAGTGAGGCTTTACTAATTAACTGACACTTATCAGTGAGGTTTTACTAATTAACTGACACTTACCAGTGAGGTTTTACTAATTAACTGACACTTACCAGTGAGGTTTCACACAGCAGCTTACTTCCACGAACAAGATTGCCGATGGTCATATGAAAATAGGTATTCCCACTGCTCCAGTTGGAGATTTTAGTAAATGGGTGTGTTGCAAGTATGTCCTAAAAATTGAAAAGAATTGAGACTGGTAAAATTGTGTGGCTGGAGAAATTGTCATAATGAATATATTTTATGAAGAAATTTGAATAATGGCCCTGTTTATCATAAGTGATTTACATTACTACAGTTGCCTTGAACACTGTTATAATATCAATGATATACCCTCAATAGTTTCCACACACATAAACTACTGTAATGTCCAAACACTTCTGTGGAGGTAAAATAATTGTTATTTTAGTGTTGAGGGAGAGGTATAATGTTTTTTGTTGGTTTTTTTACACAAACTTGCACATTTATCCAAATCCTCTATGAACAAAAGAGAGTGAACAATTCTCAAAAACATCAACTACAAATCCCAATCCCATCAACCACAAAATCAATATCACTAACCACAAATCCCAATCCCATCAACCTCAAAATCAATATCACTAACCACAAATCCCAATCCCATCAACCATCTCGTCAATATCACTAACCACCAACATCCCAGTCCCATCAAATTAATCTCACTAACCATGAATATTCCAATCCCATTAACTGTCAAGTTAATATCACAAACATCCCAATCCTATCAACCATCAAATTAATATCACTAACCATGAATATTCCAATCCCATTAACTGTCAAGTTAATATCACAAACATCCCAATCCTATCAACCATCAAATTAATATCACTAACCATGAATATTCCAATCCCATCAACCATATAGTTAATATCACTAACCATGAACATTCCAATCCCATAAACTGTCTAGTTAATACCACTAACCAAAATATCCTAATCCCATCAACCTTGTATTTAAAAATCACAAACTATAAAAATCCCAGTCTCATCAACATTCTATTTAATGTCGAAAATCACAAAAATCCCCGTCTTATCAATATCATATTTATGGAGGAATGCTACACCAAAGAAATTTGATGTGGATGAAGAATGGAGGACATGATCAACAATATTTTGAAATTGAAAACTTATATATTTACTTTATTTAGTCAAAAAATGCAGTTATAGTACAAAGTAATCTGGGGGGAAAAAAACTAAAATCCCTGCTAGACAAAACCCGTGACCTACGGTTCAGCAGTCAATGTACTAACCTAGCTACTCGGGTAGGCAATAAACTTTTAAATAAATAGACAAATATTGCTGATATTTATATTTTCATTCCTGGTTTAAAAAGAAGGTAGCCATTATGATGCTGTAAAATATCTCCTTAATATCACTAACACAAAAATCTTAGTCTCATTATATAAAGATTCCCAATCCCTCAACATTCCATTTAAAATTATCAACCACAAAATCACAACTCCCTCAACATTCCATTTAAAATTATCAACCACAAAATCACAACTCCCTCAACATTCCATTTAAAATTATCAACCACAAAATCACAACTCCCTCAACATTCCATTTAAAATTATCAACCACAAAATCACAACTCTCTCAACATTCTATTTCAAGGTATTAGCCACAAAAAAATCTGAACTCCATTCTATATACAACAACCCCAATATTTTATTCAAATCACCAACCAAAAAATCACAACTCAATCAAAATTCTATTCAAATTAGCAATGCCACAAAATCACTGCCCAATGAACATTTCAAATTAACCAAACAAAACCCCAGTCCACCGTCAGAATAATTCTTTTTCCCACACCACAAAAATTTGGACAGACAAAAGCCAGTAAGATTTTCTACATCACATGCCTTATCTTACAATGGCAGTTATACCTACCTTTGTATGTGTGTGAATCAGTAACCTACCATTTGTGTGAATCAGTAACCTACCATTTGTGTGAATCAGTAACCTACCATTTGTGTGAATCAGTAACCTACCATTGTATTTGTGTGAATCAGTAACCTACCATTTGTGTGAATCAGTAACCTACCTTTGTGTTTGTGTGAATCAGTAACCTACCATTTGTGTGAATCAGTAACCTACCATTTGTGTGAATCAGTAACCTACCATTGTATTTGTGTGAATCAGTAACCTACCATTTGTGTGAATCAGTAACCTACCTTTGTGCTTGGGTGAATTAAATTGACTCCATGTTTGTTGATCGCTATCAACAGGATTTCAGGATAATTTGGTTCTGTTGTCTGTTTGACCTCAAAGAAAGCAGATCCAAAGGTTGGCCACTTAAAAATGATCTTCAGAAAGTCCAGTTTAGCCTCCTCTTGTGACATGCCAGCATTCTTATTGTAATATCCAATAATGTGCTGAAACAAAGCCACAAAACATACAGTTACATTATATTCGTATTTTGTGTCTTTTGTTTTAATAATCATGGATTGCATTACGTCTTGATATGGATAGTCTAGCCTTTGGTGTATATATAATGACTGCACTTCAAACAGTGGACATCAATACTCACTCTTTTCCAATCATCAGGTGAATAAGTCTTTACTAGGTCACTTGGAACAAGCTCACGCAGCATTCGTCTGATATCAATGTAAAATGGGTATCAATAACAGAAAAGCTATGTACAATATAAATTCAGGAACTTTTTTAGTATTGTAAATGTGTGATTAACTGAAAATTATTTCTGTAATGACTATTTAAAACAGAACACAAATTTATGATATGAACAAACAATAACTTGACAACTTACGGTATGTTTCCCAGGCTCGACTTGTTTTCACCACATTTGACACGATAAATGAGTGCTCCCAGCTGGGCTGCCTCCTCCCTGTTACATTTATGATACCCGCGTAGAAGTTTGGGCAATTCCTGAATTTCAAAAAATAGGTATTTATATATTTCTAGAATATGAAACCTCCTCTGTTCAGAGAGGCCTGATGCACGAGTTACACTACATGTAATATTGAAACAATGAATGCTGAATTTCTTGGTGCTGTAGTATATAGGAAAGGAGTAAATCTATAACTGACCAGGAATCAAACCCAAGACCCCTGCATCACTAGTCTGGTGCTCTAACCACTCAGCTACCGAGGCCAATATCTGCCGTTCGTAGATAGTTGTGTGATAGATAGAATCTTACCCTCATGCTTATGGCATATGAAATTCGTTTATATTAAATACTAAATCTGGCAAACCATTTCATAATTTTTTTATGCCATAAGTACTCGTTTAAGATCCTCTATATATGTAAGTGTTCTCCATCATTCTTTTATAATTTCATTTTGTTGCAGACTGGATGCAAACTGTTTCATGACATTTTGAAAAGACTGCATGTGAAGTTCCTCACAACATGTTAGATATAATATTGTATCATATATTATATTACAGACAAAAAAGAGATTTTTCCCATTGGCCTAGTTTCCTTTTATGACCGGCACTGATCTCACTGTCTTGTTAAGTTTTTCAATGCGTCGTGTACTGTGTAGTACAAATTTTTACTTTATTGGGCAAAAATCATAGTATTCAACATATTTAGTACATTATTTCATAACTTTCATTCTGCATATAATGTATTAATTCATTTAGTTCATTATTTCATATTATCAATTCATTTAGTACATTATTACATGGTATCAATTCATTTAGTGCATTATTTCGTATTATCAATTCATTTAGTACATTATTACGTGGTATCAATTCATTTCGTACATTATTTCATGGTATCAATTCATTTAGTACATTATTATGTGGTATCAATTCATTTAGTACATTATTTCATAGTATCAATTCATTTAGTTCATTATTACGTGGTATCAATTCATTTAGTACATTATTACGTGGTATCAATTCATTTAGTACATTATTTCATGGCATCAATTCATTTAGTTCATTATTACATGGTATCAATTCATTTAGTACATTATTTAAGTTAGCTTTTATGCATCAGTTGCATATAATGTATTAATTCATTAAATACATTATTTTTGCATATTTATGTATAGTCGTAGGTATAACACATATGTTTCTATATGTGTGTCTCTATATGTGTGTGTGTGTCTATTTGTGTGTGTGTATGTGTGCATGTCTATGTGTATGTCTCTGTGTGTATGTATGTTTGTGTCTGTATGTTTGTGTCTGTGTGCATGTCTGTATGTATGTGTGTATCTGTATGTGTGTGTGTATATATGTGTGTGTGTGTGTATCTGTATGTGTGTGTGCATGTCTGTATGTGTGTGTGTGTGTGTGTGTGTGTGCATGTCTGTATGTGTGTGTGTGTGTGTGCATGTCTGTATGTGTGTGTGTGTGTGTGTGTATCTGTATGTGTGTGTGCATGTCTGTATGTGTGTGTGTATCTGTATGTGTGTGTGCATGTCTGTATGTGTGTCTGTGTGTGTATATATGTGTGTCTGTATGTGTGTCTGTATGTGCGTGTGTGTGTGTGTGTATATATGTGTGTGTGTGTGTGTCTGTATGTGTGTGTGTATGTGTGCATGTCTGTCTGTATGTGTGTGTGTGTGGATGTGTGCATGTCTGTATGTGTGTGTATCTGTATGTGTGTGTGTGTGTGGATGTGTATGTGTATGTAAAATATGGATAATTTTTCGAAATTAATCTATTGACTGCATGTGTGTGCTATAGCGATACAATATGACTTAAATCCTTTTATGAGTGCGAGAGAAAAACTAACTTAAGAAGCCTGAAGTTTACTTATTTTTAAAACATTTGTTTTGAGATATATATACACTGTTGTATATAAAAACCTAGAAATATGTCGATAGGCCATGAATGTCCACCCAATTGACATTTGTAATGCCAGTATAAAAAAAAGAAAACTGGAATTTATCAGTACCTTATCATGAGCTGATGTTCACAATGGAAACTTTTCCATACTGTGGTAAAAATCAAAATACTGAACTTTTCTTAATTTAGAAAATTATGCACAGTAATGAGGGAATAACTTCCTTCATGTAAAAAAAGTCGAGCGCTTCATTTCAATGTAGAGAGAAAGTAGCTGAATGCTTTTTGGTTCTCCTCATCAATGAATCAGAAGAGAAATAAATTTATTATTTCCTTTAAAAACCATTTTCACAGCAATATTTCACAAAATAGTGAGGTCAAGGTCACAGGGAAGGTCAAGATAAGAATCTAATGCCACAGTTGAATGACTACCACTAATGTGTATCAGTGCAGGAGTTTTCATAAAAATACAGTCAAATTTGCTTTGAAACTGAGCTAAACACCAAATATGGAAAAGTGAGGTCAAGGTCAAAGGAACTATCTAAGTCAAAACACACTGAAGCAGTTGACTAGATGTTACCAATATGTATTAGCATATAAGATTTTATAAAAATAACTTGAATATAATTTCTTTCAAACTCAGAACTTAGTGCAAGTTGTGAGAGAAGGAAAGACGAAGGCTGGAAGATTTAGTAAGTTACTCCCAAAACCCCATGTCTGAGTTCTAACTTAATTCTTCACCACCTATCAAATGTGTATGTTAAATAGTCCACTACAACTTCCTTCACAATATGTTTCATGCTTCAAAAATAATCAACACTGTACTGTCTGCAGTGCCAAGATGAAACAGCTGGGTGGATTCACACATAAAATACATGTACATGTATGTACAAAATTGTACCATGCCTTTTCCATGTGACCACCAGCGCTATTCCTTTATACAAACCTGATGGTAATGAAATATTTGATCCGCATGTGAATCCTTCCCTGGTACTGTATTTGTCCAAAGTTTCTTCATAAAAAACACTTGGTATGTGAAGGATGGGGCATTTCCTGTGGTAATGAGAGTTTTGTATTGATTCAAACAAATCTACATAATGAAAATCAATAGAACACTGATTCTATATCATAATTTCTATTTAAAATTGGGTGATTGACACAAAGAGAGAGCAAGTGTAATTGACACAAGGAGACAGCGAGTGCGATTGACACAAGGAAACAGCGAGTGCAATTGACACAAGAAAACAGCGAGTGTGATTGACACAAGGAGACAGCGAGTGTGACTGTCACAAGGAAACAGCGAGTGCAATTGACACAAGAAAACAGCGAGTGTGATTGACACAAGGAGACAGCGAGTGTGACTGTCACAAAGAGACTGAGTGTGATTGACACAAAGAGGCTGAGTGTGATTGACACAAAGAGAGAGCGAGTGCGATTGACACAAAGAGAGAGCAAGTGCGATTGACACAAGGAGACAGCGAGTGCGATTGACACAAGGAGACAGCGAGTGTGATTGACACAAGGAGACAGCGAGTGTGATTGACACAAGGAGACAGCGAGTGCGATTGACACAAGGAAACAGCGAGTGTGATTGACACAAGGAGACAGCGAGTGTGACTGCCACAAAGAGACAACAAGTGTGATTGACACAAGGAGACAGTGAGTGTGACTAACACAGATGATGACTGGTATGGTAGATACAAATTTCTGTCAATATGAAGGTGGCCCTCACAACATACATTAATACTACCATCTGTACCCACAGGTTATGTACACACACACACACACACACACACACACACACACACACACAGACACACACACACACACACACACACACACACACACAAGTGAGTTTCATGTCCTGCTGTTTGGAAATGAAATTTATTTTAATTAAAAATCTTGAAATTTTGAGTGACTGGACAGGAGGGTCAATTACTAGATGCTGACAATCAGCATCAAGAAAAAACAACAAGTGGACAAAACAGTTTGTAATTTTCATGAGAATAAGCTAGGGTATATATGAAATTGTACACACCATCACGTGTTGGTCTGGCTTTCCTGATCCAGTCTGTCAGATGCCGGACAAAATCAAAGAAAAAATCTCCCTCTGGCACACTTATAACTGCAAAAAAAAAAAAAAATTTTTTTTTTTTAACATCTGATGTAAATCCTACTAACTGATACGATGAAGGAAGAAAAGTAAGTAGATAGGAATCCGTGTAAGAAATGTCTCTCAGGTTTTGAATCAGACGACATTTACCTTGAGATTCTTCACACTTAGACATACTGAACAACACATCAGAGCTCAGTCAATAATGTGTCAGAATAAGCAAGCTTGAGACATAACATCTCACAAACTCTCCAAAACTGAGAGATATTTCTTATATTAACATTTCAAACCAATAATATAATTTCAACTGTTCTAGATTATGTCCAATGCATTCATACACAGTGATTAGCCCCTAAACCTTCAGTTTTAGTTAGTAAGAATGTTAAAAGGAAAATGGAGTGAACAAATATCACACACACACACACACACACTGTATCAACATGCTACATCACACACGCACGCACACACACACACACACACACACACATCTATTTATATATCTATATATATTTATATATAGCTACTTGTACAGACGCATTACTACTATGTGAATATACCTTTGTCTGCGATCTTCACGAAGAGACTAAAACCCTCTGAAGATTTCAGCAACAGTTTATTGGCAATGTTAAGGCAAAAGTCCTTGGCTCTTGTGCTAGACTCAACTTCAAATGCCTACAAAACATTACATCTGTAGTCAACCATTCTAAAAACAAATGTCTCCAAGACTGCCTAATTTTTTTTTCTCTGATCGTGTTTGTAAATTAATAAATTCTGAACATGTTAACATAATGATCAACCCTGAACAAGTTTACAAATCATCAACCTGAAATTTTTATTTATTCATCAACTCTAAGCATGTTTATTTACTGCTCAGCTCTATGCATGTTTATTTACTGATCAACTAAACTAGTTTACTTAATGATCATCCTTGAAAATGTTAATGATAAACTTTACATCTGTATACTTGCTTATTGATAACCTGATCTGTTGACTTAATGATAACCTGATCTGTTGACTTAATGATAACCTGATCTGTTGACTTAATGATAACCTGATCTGTTGACTTAATGATAACCTGATCTGTTGACTTAATGATAACCTGATCTGTTGATTTAATGTTAATGCTGATCTGTTGACTTAATGATAACCTGATCTGTTGACTTAATGATAACCTGATCTGTTGACTTAATGATAACCTGATCTGTTGACTTAATGATAACCTGATCTGTTGACTTAATGATAACCTGATCTGTTGACTTAATGATAACCTGATCTGTTGACTTAATGATAACCTGATCTGTTGACTTAATGATAACCTGATCTGTTGACTTAATGATAACCTGATCTGTTGACTTAATGATAACCTGATCTGTTGACTTAATGATAACCTGATCTGTTGACTTAATGATAACCTGATCTGTTGACTTAATGATAACCTGATCTGTTGACTTAATGATAACCTGATCTGTTGACTTAATGATAACCTGATCTGTTGACTTAATGATAACCTGATCTGTTGACTTAATGTTAATGCTGATCTGATGACTCATCGATAACTCGGAACAATACCTCATCTGTGTCGTCAGGAAAGTAGACCTTATGGAGAATCTGCGTCGTCTTGTGCTGAATGGCCTCCACTTCCACCTGATGGGGAGGGTATTTTCTGGTTCCATTTCTGAAAACGAAAGTAATGTTAGGATATTGTATGCATGCTTGTTTCATGGGATTCACATTTTAACACATTTATGGCTGCAATGATGTGTGTTCAAGTTATCCATTATTATAAACAAAAGGTTATAATGCCAAACAGTGTATCAGATCAGGCCTCACGTAAAATCTTAAATACACTAAAAAAGTACAGGAACAGAGTATTCCGACAATAATTACTCCTGAGTGTGTATTACACTGTTGTTTGTATAATTACTCCTGAGTGTGTAGTACAGTGTTGTTTGTATAATTACTCCTGAGTGTGTAGTACAGTGTTGTTTGTATAATTACTCCTGAGTGTGTAGTACAGTGTTGTTTGTATAATTACTCCTGAGTGTGTAGTACAGTGTTGTTTGTATAATTACTCCTGATTTTGTCTTACACTGTTGTTTGTATAATTACTCCCGAGTTCGTATTACACTTTTTACTGTGTCAAATTCCAATACACCACCAAAAGTAATTGGTTGATTCATGTATGAACCATGTTGCCTGGTAAACTCAGTGATTGGAGAGCCCTATGTCCCGACTAGTCATAACCATATCTAGTGGGGGGGGGGGGGCAGTTCATGTCCAGTCTAGTCATGAAGGGATCCTAGATTCATTAAGTCATTAAGTTTTATTTCTATATTCTCTCCTTTCATGATTACAAACTGTACCATGGTAATACCTGGTCAGGCAATTATTGTCTTTATGAGTTAAGAAGAGATACTATTGTTGATTATATAGGCAGACTGTGAACAAGAGATACTAATACTGTCTATTGACTGGTTGATATCATAGAGACAAGACCAGTGAACTGAAGTAGGTTAGCATCGATGTCCTTTTTCAGCCTTACTACTCCCTGAAAATTTAAGAGCATGTACCTGAAGACTGGTGTGGTTTGGTCAGTTTATTTCAACGCGGTTGCACTCTAAAGTAAACAAGGGAAGTGACTTTTGCAAAATGAACAAAATCGGTGAAAAAGCAGTGATCCAATATTTGCATAAGAAAGATGTAGAACCTAAGGACATCTATACTGGTAGCAAAACTAAGGAATGATGCTCCTTCATTTGCTACAGTAAAAAGGTGGGTGGCGGAATTTAAACGCAGCAGGCAGAGCCTTGAGGATGACCCCCATCCTGGAAGGCCTGTCACTGTTGCAACCCCAGAAATGGTCAATAAAGTCCATGATACTGTTACGACTGATAGGCGAGTTACAGAAAGATTATATAGCTAGTACAGTTGGCATTTGACAGGACAGAGTACATTCCATTCTAATAGAGGATCTTGCATTGAGAATGCTTTCAGTCCGTTGTGTACCAAGACTTCTGACAGGTGATCAGAAGCATACCAAGCACACTTTGTCGCATGCTAATCTAAACCTTTTAGAGGTAGATCTTACTAACTTTCTTCAGAGATTTGTTACTATGGATGAAACGTGGATCCATCATTTCACCCCAGAAGCCAAACAACAGTCTAAACAAAGGAAGCACTCTGATTCATCCCTGCCAAAGAAGGCAAAGACTGTTCCATCAGTTGGAAAGGTTATGGCCTCCGTTTTCTGGGATGCTGATAGTAGATTATCACCAAAAGGGGCAAACAATCTATGGCACATACTATGCATCACTTCTGAGGTAGTTATGGGAAAATATTAAACTCAAGCACCATGAAAAACTCAGCAAAGATGCATTGTTCCACCAGGACAATGCCCCTGTATGTCACTGCCATGGCTGCCATTAATGACTATGAGTTTAATGAATTGATTGAGCATCCACCTTATTCACCTTATCTTGCTCCATCAGACTATCATGGCCTCTACATCTTTCCAGTACCCTGAATTTCAGTCAGATGATGATGATGTCATCTTACATGCAGAGGATGAATTTTTGAACAGTCAAGAAAAGGACTTCTCTAAAAGTGGCACTGAGGCCCTTACACATAGATGGCAAAAATGTATATATACTGAAGGGGATTATGTTAAAAAACAATGCATCAAAATTCAAACCCTTACATGTGAGGCTTATAACATATCAATTAGCCCTCATATGACACTTGTACATTATACTCTTACATACCACTAGACCTGCTCACCTTTGATCACGAAAATTGAAAATTAAGAAACATTTTCATCAAGGGCATAGCTGGCACTGTTTTGATGTGCAGGCAATTTACATAGGAAAGATTAACATGATCATGTAATCAAAGAAAGGTGAAGATAACAGTGATCAATCTCATAAATCCCATAAACAATACAAATCAAGAAAAGGGCAATCACTAACCCCTGGACACATAAGAGATGGAATCAAGTGCCTAGGAGGAGTAAGCATCCCCTGTTGACCAGTCACACCTGTCGTGATCCCTACATCTTGATCAGGTAAATGGAGTAATCCATAGTCAAAATCAGTATGTAACAAGAGGTATGAAACATGCCAAACAGAATTTGACCTACCGACAGGTTATATTTGCAAATAAGATCATTACAATGACCACAGAACCTGCAAAGTACTGATTTCAAACGAGAGCGTTGAAACCCCTGCAACATCGACCTACTGAGATGATGTTTAAAAACATAGTTTGATCTCTACAGACATTAAAAAGAGAGTTCACAGGGATGACCAGGAACGCTCCATCTTTGATTGACCTCGTTCTCAAAGATCAAGAAAATAAGCACTGCCTTCAATTTTACCTGGTCTGAATCCCTGTCAATCAGTTCAAATTATGCTTCAGACTGGATGCTAGAAATTGACTGACATTTAGTTACTAGTCCTTGTGTAATATACCTTACCTATATTGTCTGGTGATCGAGTCATCTGTGAAATCTTTTGACACTTATTGTGTAAACCAGCTAGATACAAAAAGTTTTGAAAGGAACTTTTAAACTACACAAGAAAATGACTACTAACACTGAATTTATAAATCTTATGAAAATGTACAGGTAATGTAGGTAACACAAGCTAGCATGCTTCCCTGGGGGCTTCACACCTGTCTAAAATTAGCTCCACCCTCCCCTGAATTTACCTGAACAAAACCTAAGGATTGAAAACCTTAATTGGCCTTTTAACCTCAAACGATGTACATTTGACATTGATTTATCTCAGAGATCAGTCAGTTTTATTTTTTGTGTTAGAAATTATTCTACAAATTCCCACTCTGTGAGAGAGCAGAGTACAGTTGATAAATAAATCTTTGAACTTCAAATCAGAATTTAATTTCGCTGTTACAGATAATCAAGTTTTTATGTTAGCATTTGACATTGTTTTGTTTAGTGCAGTAATTTCTGTGACAAACCTGACAGTTTTCTGCAACCTGTTTACACAGTCGGTTGATATCTGGTTTCTTTTGGAACTTAAAAACAGCATGACTTCTTTAAGCAGATTTGTACTGGGAGTAAAACACCCTGTAGCCAGCCACATCAGTTCCCAGCCACGCCTCTCACTTGTACTGGAAGCAGAACAATACACATGACATTAACATGCCGGGCTTTATGTGTGATTGTAAGACAGGGAGAACAGTAAAAGACTGAAAAAACACTTTGATGAGAACCACCTACAAACCCTAACCTACAAACCCTAACCTACAAATCTTGCCCAAGGTAAATTATACTCCTACATAAACTCTCTAATTCTGAATACAGTTAAACAATTTCTAGTCTTTTTCACATCTCAGTCAGTTTTAAGCATGACTTTTTCTATTAAGCAATTCATAAGTAAAACACAAAAATATGGCACAAGCCTTGTTTAAATAACAAAGAACTGTGAATGCTGTATCTCACTGGTAACTCAACAACTGATATTCAAATTTTAGTTGATCATTAGAAATACTTTAGTTAAGCATTGTAAACCTTAAAAAATGAAAAAACAAAATTTGAAAATTTTCATCCCAAATCATGTCCATGCCCCTTTAACATACTTTTGCCAAAATATGATTATGGTCAACACAGAAGACTACACAAAATTTTACATTAAACTGTGTCTCACTGTACTATGTCATATACTCCTGTGACTCACTGTACTATGTCATATACTCCTGTGTCTCACTGTACTATGCCATATACTCCTGTGTCTCACTGTACTATCTCATATACTCCTGTGTCTCACTGTACTATCTCATATACTCCTGTGTCTCACTGTACTATCTCATATACTCCTGTGTCTTACTGTACTATCTCATATACTTCAGTGTCTCACTGTACTATCTCATATACTCCTGTGTCTCACTGTACTACCTCATACTCCTGTGTCTCACTGTACTATCTCATACTCCTGTGACTCACTGTACTATCTCATATACTCCAGTGACTCACTGTACTACCTCATACTCCTGTGTCTCACTGTACTATCTCATACTCCTGTGACTCACTGTACTATCTCATATACTTCAGTGTCTCACTGTACTATCTCATATACTCCAGTGACTCACAGTACTACCTCATACTCCTGTGTCTCACTGTACTATGTCATATACTCCTGTGTCTCACTGTACTATGTCATATACTCCTGTGTCTCACTGTACTATGTCATATACTCCTGTGTCTCACTGTACTACCTCATACTCCTGTGTCTCACTGTACTATGTCATATACTCCTGTGTCTCACAGTACTACCTCATACTCCTGTGTCTCACTGTACTATCTCATATACTTCAGTGTCTCACTGTACTATCTCATATACTCCTGTGTCTCATTGTACTATCTCATATACTCCTGTGACTCACTGTACTATGTCATATACTCCTGTGTCTCACTGTACTATGTCATATACTCCAGTGACTCACTGTACTATGTCATATACTCCTGTGTCTCACTGTACTATCTCATATACTCCCGTGTCTCACTGTACTATGTCATATACTCCTGTGTCTCACTGTACTATGTCATATACTCCTGTGTCTCACTGTACTATGTCATATACTCCAGTGACTCACTGTACTATGTCATATACTCCTGTGTCTCACTGTACTATCTCATATACTCCCGTGTCTCACTGTACTATGTCATATACTCCAGTGACTCACTGTACTATGTCATATACTCCTGTGACTCACTGTACTATGTCATATACTCCTGTGTCTCACTGTACTATGTCATATACTCCTGTGACTCACTGTACTATCTCATACTCCTGTGACTCACTGTACTATCTCATATATTCCTATGTCACTTACTCATTTCTGTTGTCAGTGAGCTGTTTGATGATCTGGCAATATATCTCATCTCTTAGAATCTCCTGAAAAGACATTTATTTATCATGTAACATCATGAAAGGAACAGGAAAAACAACAAAACAGAAATCAGCAGCAAAATGAAACAAGAGGTCTGTGGCCTTCAACAATCACCTTGCTCCTTTAGACTAAAATGTGACACCAATATTATTAACTGAATGCCCAATTGTTTGACAACAGAACACTTCATGCCTCTTAATTCTTATATATCATTTTGAAATATTGTAATTGCATGTAGTTTGTTGCTGTTACAAATATATATTCCTCCTTCTGTCAACATTTTGAAATTTATATATATATATATATATATATATACACACACACAAATATATAGATCTCTCTCTCTCTCTCTCTCTCTCTCTCTCTATATATATATATATATATATATATATATCTATAATCATATCAATAAAATCCTGCAAATAAATTGATAACCACGGAAAATACCCATTATACATTGCACATATATAGTGTGTGTGCTTCCACGTTTATCTCCAAGAATATTTCTCAAACACTCAATATATTTGTACATTAAAAAATTTCAACATATATTCAATTTTCAGATCTACCTGGTATAAGATCTTCATATTGGAACAATAAACAAACAGACAATGAATAAGTTTTGATCAGAAAAGCTGAAATCTTTAAATATGAGCTACAGAAAACTTACACTTCTCAGAGGTGGCTCAAATATTTGGTCTGTCAGTTCATTTGCAGTTCTTCCTCTTCGAGATGGATGATCTCCCATATATTTCAGTATGGGTATTGTGAATTAAGGAAAGTAAAAATGAATAGCTTCCACAAAAGGCTTCAATTGGTGTCTTAGAAAAGATTTTTAAACCTTACATTTTTATGTCTAATTGAGCTAATACACCATATTATAAGAAAATGTATGGCTGGACCAGCAATAGAATTTGTGACCCCTGCATTACTTGTAAGTGCTCTAACTATTGAGCTATCAAGGCCAATATTCACAGTCCATTTAGACCAAACTGCATTTTCCTCCATCCTTAAATTAATTTGCCCTCAAAAACAAAATAACCCATATCCTTTTTGCCCCTGACAGAACTTTCAACTTAAGTCCATGGGTAGTCAACAGCACCCAATGTAATACATAAGAAAGCAAAAAATTTATGGCTGGACAGAATATCAACTCATGACCACTGCATAATTAGTCAGGTGCCCTACCCACTGAGCTTTTCAGACCAATATTCATGGTCCATATAGCCCAAATTATAACAACATTCTCAATTATTCAGAATTCATATGAAATATATTTCATAATGAAATTTACAGTACATGTATAATTTTCTTGAATTCATTAAATTACAAAATATAATTTAAAAAAGGTTTTGAAAGAATAAAAAAAAAATCCCAAATTTATACTATCCCTTATTCTTTGCTCTAATTTACTGCATTTGTGTTGACGAGATGTGTTTTATAAGAAAGTTGAAGCAGGCTGTTAAAATTCTCGCAATATACAGTTTACTGATCCAAATTTATTTCAATTACATGTCTCAAAAGTGTTGCATTCTGCCTCAATACCTGAATAGTTAGAAAACTTCATAGAGAAATTTGTTTATAAACTTTAACAAAACATGTTTATCATAAAGGATATCTAGAAATGACAGGCAGGCTTCTTGACTTAGTTCCTCGCGACCCATCAGTTTCTTCAGCAATGGTTGTCTCAGCGGTTCTTTTGAATATCGCCACAACTCATCAGGTTTTCGCTTCCTTGCTGCTGACAATGTCTTACTTAGGGTTCGTTTTGGAGGAGGTCTGGAAGTTAAATGAATAATAACTCCATAAGTATTTAACAAAATAATACATCCATTTAAACAAGCAATATTACAATAAAAGATTCAATACTGAGATGTGAAGATCTTCATGAAGTTCAATACTGAGGAGACGGTCATGATCTTCATGAGGTTTAATCTTGAGTAGACAGTTAATATCTTCATGAGGTTTAATGTTGAGGAGATGGTGAAGATCTTCATGAGGTTTAATATTGAGGAGACAGTTAATATCTTCATGAAGTTTAATATTGAGGAGACAGTTAATATCTTCATGAGGTTCAATACTGAGGAGATGGTGAAGATCTTCATGAGGTTCAATACTGAGGAGACAGTCATGATCTTCATGAGGTTTAATATTGAGGAGACAGTCATGATCTTCATGAGTTTTAATATTGAGTAGATGGTGAAGATCTTCATGAGGTTTAATATTCAGGAGATGGTGAAGATCTTCATGAAGTTTAATATTGAGTAGACAGTTAATATCTTCATGAGGTTTAATATTGAGGAGATGGTGAAGATCTTCATGAGGTTTAATATTCAGGAGATGGTGAAGATCTTCATGAGGTTTAATATTGAGGAGATGGTGAGGATCTTCATGAGGTTTAATATTGAGGAGATAGTGAAGATCTTCATCAGGTTTAATATTGAGGAGATGGTGAAGATCTTCATGAAGTTTAGTATTCAGGAGACAGTGATGATCTTCATGAGGTGTTTCCTTTAACACAACTAATTTAACCTAAAGTGGTCCATGGAATATTCTTCCAGGGTGTAAGCTTTCTCTCCAGGACTCGTGTCCACTACCATCTCATGGTGTGTGGGTGCCAAAGTCTGGTCAGTAGACTGGACAAACAGGTTCTACAAAACAACAAAGGCACAAACTCAGGTACAGGCTCTACAAAACAACAAAGGCACAAACTCAGGTACAGGTTCTACAAAACAACAAAGGCACAAACTCAGGTACAGGCTCTACAAAACAACAAAGGCACAAACTCAGGTACAGGCTCTACAAAACAACAAAGGCACAAACTCAGGTACAGGCTCTACAAAACAACAAAGGCACAAACTCAGGTACAAACTCCACAAAACAACAAAGGCACAAACTCAGGTACAGGCTCTACAAAACAACAAAGGCACAAACTCAGGTACAGGCTCTACAAAACAACAAAGGCACAAACTCAGGTACAAACTCCACAAAACAACAAAGGCACAAACTCAGGTACAGGCTCTACAAAACAACAAATTCTAAATTCTAATTGAACAACATTAAAATCAGCAAACTTTCTTTTAATAAATGATGGAAACATTATGAAATTTATGTTGTATGAATATGACATGAATGCCTGTTGAACAATACAAACAAAAGTGCTGAATCACATTCGTTTTGTATGCACATGCATTGTTTTTCATTCATAGTTTGTGTACTATAATGGCCATAAAATATTAAATGAAATGAAATTTTTACTGCAAGTTTATAATATGAATACCTAATAAATGGAGTAAACAAAGATTCCTAAATCAAATATGTATCCAGTGCATGTCCATTGTAATATTTTGATATTTTGGGCTCTCTCTTGATCAGTGTCATCAAATTCACACACACAGAGAGAGAGAGAGAGAGAGAGAGAGAGAGAGAGAGAGAGAGAGAGAGAGAGAACACACACACACATACACACCCACAAACACACATACCCATACATATACAAACACCCACACACACACACATACACAAACACACAACTGGCCAATATCTAAATTCCTGCAATTCTCTTATGATGAGAAAAATGGAATGATAATGAACATTATAGGTGCATACTACAGGAACCTACAATATAAGTTGGTTGTGCTAAAGCACACACACGTGTACATGTATGGTAGCATTTGTTTTTTGGATTTCCTATTTTGGACTCACTTAACATATAAGCATTGTCAAATTACATATAAGCACATATATAAACATGTGCTGAATTTTGATTGGATGATACTTATACTTCTATAACAGATTTGTTAGTTAATGAAATGGTCTGAAGACTGTGGCATAGTTACAGTGAGTACATGAGGGTTAGGGTGTGACCCATTGTTAGGGTGTGACCCATTGTTAGGGTGTGACCCATTGTTAGGGTTAGGGTGTGACCCATTGTTAGGGTTAGGGTGTGACCCATTGTCAGGGTTAGGGTGTGACCCATTGTTAGGGTGTGACCCATTGTTAGGGTTAGGGTGTGACCCATTGTTAGGGTGTGACCCATTGTTAGGGTTAGGATGTGACCCATTGTTAGGGTGTGACCCATTGTTAGGGTGTGACCCATTGTCAGGGTTAGGGTGTGACCCATTGTCAGGGTTAGGGTGTGACCCATTGTTAGGGTTAGGGTGTAAACCATTGTCAGGGTTAGGGTGTGACCCATTGTCAGGGTTAGGGTGTGACCCATTGTCAGGGTTAGGGTGTGACCCATGGTTAGGGTTAGGGTGTGACCCATGGTTAGGGTTAGGGTGTGACCCATTGTTAGGGTTAGGGTGTGACCCATTGTTAGGGTTAGGGTGTGACCCATTGTTAGGGTTAGGGTGTGACCCATTGTTAGGGTTAGGGTGTGACCCATTGTTAGGGTTAGGATGTGACCCATTGTTAGGGTTAGGGTGTGACCCATTGTTAGGGTTAGGGTGTGACCCATTGTTAGGGTTAGGGTGTGACCCCTTGTTAGGGTTAGGGTGTGACCCCTTGTTAGGGTTAGGATGTGACCCATTGTTAGGGTTAGGGTGTGACCCATTGTTAGGGTTAGGGTTAGGGTGTGACCCATTGTTAGGGTTAGGGTTAGGATGTGACCCATTGTTAGGGTTAGGATGTGACCCATTGTTAGGGTTAGGGTGTGACCCATTGTTAGGGTTAGGATGTGACCCATTGTTAGGGTTAGGGTGTGACCCATTGTTAGGGTTAGGGTGTGACCCATTGTTAGGGTTAGGGTGTGACCCATTGTTAGGGTTAGGGTGTGACCCATTGTTAGGGTTAGGGTGTGACCCATTGTTAGGGTTAGGGTGTGACCCCTTGTTAGGGTTAGGGTGTGACCCATTGTTAGGGTTAGGGTGTGACCCCTTGTTAGGGTTAGGGTGTGACCCATTGTTAGGGTTAGGGTGTGACCCCTTGTTAGGGTTAGGGTGTGACCCATTGTTAGGGTTAGGGTTAGGGTGTGACCCATTGTTAGGGTTAGGGTGTGACCCATTGTTAGGGTTAGGGTTAGGGTGTGACCCATACATTTGTATGCTCAAAGGTGCTTTACAGTACATAAAACAATTAGATAAAACATTGAAATAAAATGATATAAACATAATATACAATACATATGCTTTATAAGTATAAAACATCAGTTTCAGGGCATATTAAAGTAAAGATGATGAGATAATGTTGATGAAATTACTTATAAGGAAGTGCATCCACGTCCATGATAATTGAATTTCTATACCTCTTTAATAAATGAAATAAGATGAAATTGTAACTGTATGTAATGTGTCTGTTGAATTATTCAGTGAAACTTATTAAAACAAATGACACGATTTTTTTAAATAGGGAGATATTTGGGAAACATTTGTAATGGTCCTCATTACAATTACCACTAGTTTATCATGCTCTACAAGTTTTCTGCTCTTTCAAGCATTTAAAGGCAAAAGTGAAGATTAAAATACTATAATAAATTGAAATACTATAATAAATTTGAACTGACATCTGCAAATTTGCATCACTGCTTTAGATGAACAAATGGCAGACTCAGGAAAGACTGATGAGTGGACCGTGCACAATGTGACTCACTAATATCTCCTGTGGAGAGACTATAATGTGACTCACTAATATCTTCTGTGGAGAGACCATAATGTGACTCACTAATATCTTCTGTGGAGAGACCATACACAATGTGACTCACTAATATCTCCAGTGGAGAGACCATACACAATGTGACTCACTAATATCTCCTATGGAGAAACCATACACAATGTGACTCACTAATATCTCCTGTGGAGAGACCATACACAATGTGACTCACTAATATCTCCTGTGGAGAGACCATAATGTGACTCACTAATATCTCCTGTGGAGAAACTACTATAATGTGACTCACTAATATCGCCTGTGGAGAGACCATAATGTGACTCACTAATATCTCCTGTGGAGAGACTACTATAATGTGACTCACTAATATCTCCTGTGGAGAGACTACTATAATGTGACTCACTAATATCGCCTGTGGAGAGACCATAATGTGACTCACTAATATCTCCTGTGGAGAGACTACTATAATGTGACTCACTAATATCTCCTGTGGAGAGACTACTATAATGTGACTCACTAATATCGCCTGTGGAGAGACCATGCACAATGTGACTCACTAATATCTTCTGTGGAGAGACTATAATGTGACTCACTAACATCTCCTGTGGAGAGACCATAATGTGACTCACTAATATCTCCTGTGGAGAGACCATAATGTGACTCACTAATATCTCCTGTGGAGAGACCATAATGTGACTCACTAATATCTCCTGTGTAGAGAACGTAATGTGACTCACTAATATCTCCTGTGGAGAGACCATAATGTGACTCACTAATATCTCCTGTGGAGAGACCTTACACAATGTGACTCACTAATATCTTCTGTGGAGAGACCATAATGTGACTCACTAATATCTCCTGTGGAGAGAACGTAATGTGACTCACTAATATCTCCTGTGGAGAGACCATAATGTGACTCACTAATATCTCCTGTGGAGAGACCATACACAATGTGACTCACTAATATCTCCTGTGGAGAGACCATACACAATGTGACTCACTAATATCTTCTGTGGAGAGACCATAATGTGACTCACTAATATCTCCTGTGGAGAGACCATACACAATGTGACTCACTAATATCTCCTGTGGAGAGACTATACACAATGTGACTCACTAATATCTCCTGTGGAGAGACCATAATGTGACTCACTAATATCTCCTGTGGAGGCCTGGTGATAGTGGGCAGTACATATACACATTCCGCTGGGAAGTCGCCTTTTTTACTGGTGCGTACACACTCTCCAAAACACCAACCAGAATTCATAACTGTTTCTCCATTCTGTTGATCCAAGATAATTAGATCTCCTTTATTGAATGACAGGAATGAGGAACCTTCTCCTACAAAATACAATCTCACATGTACTAAATGTGGCCGACTCGACAGGAGGGATGGGATTTCTACAATACAATCTCACATGTACTAAATGTGGTCGACTCGACAGGAGGGACGGGATTTCTACAATACAATCTCACACACACGACATGTGGTAGACCCGACAGGAGGAACGGGATTTCTACAATACAATCTCACACACACGACATGTGGTAGACCCGACAGGAGGGACGGGATTTCTACAATACAATCTCACACACACGACATGTGGTAGACCCGACAGGAGGGACGGGATTTCTACAATACAATCTCACACACACGACATGTGGTAGACCCGACAGGAGGAACGGGATTTCTACAATACAATCTCACACACACGACATGTGGTAGACCCGACAGGAGGGACGGGATTTCTACAATACAATCTCACACACACGACATGTGGTAGACCCGACAGGAGGGACGGGATTTCTACAATACAATCTCACACACACGACATGTGGTAGACCCGACAGGAGGAACGGGATTTCTACAATACAATCTCACACACACGACATGTGGTAGACCCGACAGGAGGGACGGGATTTCTACAATACAATCTCACACACATGACATGTGGTAGACCGGACAGGAGGGACGGGATTTCTACAATACAATCTCACACACACGACATGTGGTAGACCCGACAGGAGGGACGGGATTTCTACAATACAATCTCACACACACGACATGTGGTAGACCCGACAGGAGGGACGGGATTTCTACAATACAATCTCACACACACGACATGTGGTAGACCCGACAGGAGGGACGGGATTTCTACAATACAATCTCACTCACACGACATGTGGTAGACCTGACAGGAGGGACGGGATTTCTACAATACAATCTCACACACACGACATGTGGTAGACCTGACAGGAACAATAGTTTTTTAAAAGACAGTCTTCATACAATGCTTAGAGTGTAACGTTCACTTGTCAGAAATCAAACTCAAAAACTAGTTACAACATCACTCAGTTTAAATTAAATTTCAAACATTCTTTAATTGAAATGCAGTCGTTTTCATGTGGAAATCCTGAATATTTCATTTTTCTGTATGTAACCTCACCAAATTGTCAACATTTTACTTCATCAGATTACCTGGCGAAGAGTAGTCCTGTAGCGCTATCACGAATTTTGAACGTTTCTTTAACCCCTCTAGGAATGTGACCACTAAGTCCCTGATATCTTCAGCATTAGGGGAGGTAAATGTGTACTCATCTCCCTTCACTGTGGCAAGAGTAAAGCTTTGGCCATGCATTTTGCCAGTTCTGTAAGTACAAGAGCACTCAACATGGTTACCATGAGTATTATCACAATGCAGGTACTAACATCAGTATTACAAACATCCTCATAAACCCTGACATGCAAACTTCAACAAACAGTACATGTTATCAATTCCCCATATCACAAAATGACCATTGTGCAGAAAATTCCACCTAGAACTGTCACAATGGGACACCTCACTGGGTTCACTTATGTACTAGGGCCATGTATGAAATATTGTTATAACTGAAGACCAGGAAGACATGATTTACAACAAAGTTTTACCCGAATAAAAGTTACAGGATAAAATAAATTCCTTTAACATCAATATTTATCACTAATCATGGTGTAATACAGAGTGTACAAATATTCAGGAAAAGCTATGTCTCTTAAAAATAAATGTCTGGACAAAATCATATCCACAGACAGATGGGCAGAATAACAGACAGACAAATGAACTGATGATTCCATTATACCCTCTCCTAAACTAATGCAGTAGTCTCTGTGATAGAACAGATTGATTATATATTGTTTAACATCCCACTCGAGAATTTTCACTCATATGGAGATGTCACCACTGCCAGTGAAGGGCTACAAAATTTAGGCCTATGCTCTGTGCTTACGGCCTTTGAGCAGAGAGGGATCTTTATTGTGCCACACCTGCTGTGATACGGGGCCTCGGTTTTTGCGGTCTCATCTGAAGGACCGCCCCATTTAGTCGCCTCTTATGACAAGCAAGGGGTGCTGAGGATCTATTCTAACCCAGATCCCCACATGGGTGAGAGAACAGATGATTACATCAATAGTCAATAAAATTGAAAAAAAAAAAAACGTGTAAAATAAAAATATCAATAACTTCCTTAAATGATTAAAAAATATCAATAAAAATGACCGGTGCACAACTTCATTATATAATAAGTTTGAATCAAATCTGTTCATCAGTTTTTAAGATATACTCTGGGCAATGACATCTCCCTCAAAATGGGCAAAAAAAATATCCATAATTACTTTGAATGATAAAAATTCTCAATCAGAATAGCAAGTGCACAACTCCATTATTCCTTCAAGATATACATAAAGTTTTAATCTAATCTGTTCATCGGCACATTAAAAGATATGCTCTGGACAATCCATAAATAATCCAACGTGTTACATGCCAATGGTTAGGCCGTTCTTTACACACTGATTTTGACTATGGACTACTTCGTTTACCTGATTATGATATAGGGCTCACAGTGGGTTTGACCAGTCAACATGGGATGCTTACTCCTCCTAGGCACCCGATCCCACCTCTGACATTTCTAAGAGTTCTTGTTTGTCCAACTCTTAATTTTTCATTTCTTATAGGAGTTATGAGATTGATCACTATTCATTATCTTCACCTTTTTATCTCCAGCAATACCCCCTAAACTTCATTTGCAGGGGTGGGGTGGGGCTATAATCAATTTAATACATGTATATCTAACAGGTGGATTGCAGTGAATAGCACATTATACATGACTTGTATATCTCAAACTTGTAAAATGTGTTCACCATACCTACTGCTGGATACGGCAGTGATTTCTGGGAAAGACAACTCTAGGAGAACTTGTTCTTGATCATCAACTACATAAACACCAGTCCAATTCACAGCAATAATAACATCATTCTTTGGCAAACTAGGTCCCGCAAATTTGTAAGCTTCATAAAAGCGAGAAAACAGTAATGGCCATTTATATTTTGCATAACTGACAATATCCTCTTTCACTTTCTGAGCTCTGATTTTTTCATTGGCAAAGTACGAAATCTTCATTTTGTTTAATATTGTTGACAACCAGAAGTTGACAGCATTTTGTCGATTTAGAGCATGGTCTGGGATGTAAGACGGCAGTAGCGTCTCCATTCTCTCTGGGTTAGGACTCCCTCCATGTTCTATATAGTACTGCTGGGCAGCAATCATACCCAGGTCATCCTCCTGTGGAAACAAATTCTCAGTCAAATTTCAAACATACATGTAGGCAAAGTACTGAAGACATCCACCCCCGAGTTACACAGTCACTTTGGTGTGTTACTTTAATTTACTGGATATTGTTTTTGCAATTAGTTACAACAATCAGATATCTTAAATGAAATTCCAGAGTGTATACACAACAAAATAAGATTTCACTACGAATGAAACATGTTCATGGTCTGTTGGTTTTGGTACTCACCTTATCACATCTATATTCACCAAACTTGATACCCCTCACCACTTGCTGGTAAATCAGATTTGTGGCTGCCTGATCTTCCCCAGGATCATGCCATGGTGCAAATATTTCTTTCCTGAAGAAGAGCCTCCATGGAGCGTTTCGCTCCTGTGCACCCTGTTCTTTGGCATATTGTTCACACTGAGAGATAGCATCCATTACATGGTCTCCTCCACTGCCTAGTGAGGACACCTGAAAGTATTAACCCTCTTCTGTTAAAATCCAGTAAGAATCAAACTCCATTTTAAGTATAAATACCCCCCCCCCCCACATCTCTCTTAACACCTAGTAAGACTCAAGATTCCATATTACATATTAATAGCCCCCCCCCCCCCCCCCCCCCCCCCCATCTCTGTTAACACCCAGTAAAACTCAGATTTCAAATTAAGTATTAATACCCCCCACATCTCTGTTAACGCCCAGTAAAACTCAGACTCCATTATGAGATAAAACATCTTTAACTACAGATTCATGACACTTGCCTTGTCAAATAAAGCAATGTACAGAGAAAATCCAAACTGATCTCGGAGACCAATTTTTTCAGATAACTGTTGACAAAGTTCTCGAGCTGTTGTCGCAGAATCGGCTAAAAGCGTCTTTGTGTTTCCATCCATAAAAGTGATAGGAAGCATAAGAGGTTTTTTGGATTTTGTTGCCTGCAATTCCAGCCAACTCGGTGGCTGATTTCTTGTTCCATTGGCAAATGTCCGTCTAAGCCTTTCCTCACAGTATGGGGCGTAACCTGGGGGTCCCTCATGGATGAAGTTTCTTAGGTACTTTATAAACTGCACAAATAAAAATCACTCTGTCTACAGAATTTGTACTCTTTTTTTTCATTTCCTTGTATGAATATAGAGTCCTAACATGTAACCCTATGATTGATGATGTCATTAATATTTATCAATAAAATGCTAATGTTAAACTGGTATTCTAATTTTCATGAAACACAAATGTCCTATTGATCGCATTGAACTGTTCAACAGCTGAACTACAGTTCAAAGTTTTCACCTTGTCTGTCGGGGCAAAACAGCCTACACAAAGAGACAGAAGAATCCATCCGCGTGCATGACTGCTCTTCGTGGGGTTCTGTGTCAGTTGTTTACAGATCTGGCAGTAAATCTCATCTCTAAAGAAAAGGATATTTAATGAAAAAGTAAATTCTAAGTGAAGTTACTTCTATACTTTCAATTAAATAAAGATTCAATTGTTTCCTAGAAAATTTCAACAATAACTACCTTTTCTCTTTACAAAGAAAAAACCCCAGGTATTTTTGTATTCAAAAACTGGATCATCTATTTAATATCAAGTTAACATACAGAAATAAAGCACATTTTGGGCTATTAAAAAAAAAAATACTGTACACTTGATATCACCATCTCTAGTTCTAGAGAAAAGGTCTCTACACACTCCAGTTTACATTTAAATACAGCTCTGTCAAATAGTAAGATGGGAGGGGGGTAGTTCATATCAAAATAGATTCATTATATAATGTACAAATGACATTGCCCCACAAACAGATTTTAACATATTTATTAGACAGAATTTTTCACTTGTTGCTATGGAAATGGATCTGCACCTCTATAACATTCTATAAAATTAAGATTATTCTGTGGCTTGTGAATTAATATCAGATAATGAAATATAGATCTTTTCCCTCAGTAATGACCTTGTCAAAATGACCTTGGGAAATATCTTGAGACACCCACTGTGACCTAGACTTAATATAATGATTTATTTGATATACCAAACATTTGGATATTTTACTCGTCATTAATTTTTCATAACAATTCTAGTCACATGCCACTGAAAATTCATGTGATCCCTAATAAAGAATTACTAGCAATATTAAAATTGATTTTCCATATTCTTGAAGAAAAAAAAACTTTATTTAAGATGTATTTCAAAGTCTGACCAAACATGCTCACCGTAGATCAGGCCTGAGGATACCATGTCCGATGATGAAATGAAGTTTTTCCAGGTTTGATGATGGTCGGTCCTCCAGAAGGGCATTGCTCCCCCCGGCTGAAAAGTTACTGTCCAGCTCCTGTTGGAGCTTGCGTGTCACCTCCTCTGTAAGCTTGGACTTCTTCTTCAATGTCAGAGATACCAGCTTCTTTCTAACACTTCTCTTTCCTGGTCCTCGAATTCCAGGAATCGGTTCTTTTTCCTACAACCAGTTCTTTCCAGATACATTCACAATTTTAGACACATATGTATAACTTAACTGTCTTGAAGCTAAGAGGTGTCTCAATGGGACTGATAGCAGTGGCAGATACAGAGGGAGGCCAGGAGCCCCCCCCCCCCCCCCCCCCTCCATTTTACATCACAAATTTACAAGGCATTACTGGCATTTATAGAATTTGGCATTCAAAATGGCTGACAGTGTGTAATTTATTTATTTTTACATGTGGGCCCCTCTTTACAGATATCCTGGATCCACCACTGAATAGTAAATACTTGCAGGATATACACAGATTGGATATATCTAAAAAAAAAAATTGTATTCCCTAAACATAGATTGGATAATAATCTAAAAAATTGTATGCACTGAACACAGATTGGATAATCTAAAAAATTGTATGCACTGAACACAGATTGGATAATCTGAAAAATTGTATGCACTGAACACAGATTGGATAATCTGAAAAATTTTATGCACTGAACACAGATTGGATATATCTTTAAAAAATTGTATTCACTGAACACAGTGCAATTACTTTCTAAATGACCTTTGATACAGTCTTGTAAATATGACACACAACATTTGAAATTAGCCATGCTGTGACTGATTTTAAGCAGTCTCATTGTTCATTGTCTTAGGTCACCAGAACATGACCCTAATTGTGATGTCATTAGATGTAAGTATGCAAGTAGATTTAACACTTCATTTTGATTATGAGAATGCAAATTTAATATCAATAGAATGATTGTAAATTTTGGATTTATGATATTTTCAAGGACTTTTTCTAGATCATCATTCCTATGAGAAAATCAAAGGCCTGAAGGGCCACAAAGGCACCAAGTGCAGTATCATATACATCAGGGTTCTCAATAAATTCAGAGGGCAGGTAAATTAGAAAAAGTAAGAGAAGAAATGTTTGAGTGCCACAGGAGACATTTCCTCATGTTTAAGTACATAAATAAAGCATTACAATCATTTGTAAAATGTCAGCAAATTATGCTTATTTACATAAAAAGAAATAAAGAAGAAAACTTGGGCTGAAGTTGTTTATCTTAACAAGTTCATACATGTACCCTCCTCTTGTTAGATAATATCCCCTCAAGACTAGTTACTTTACAAAAGCTAAAATAAATAAATTGAAATTGAAGATGAAAAATTCTGAAAAGAATATAACTGCTTCAGAGTGAGACTACTTGTTTATAGAAGTTATATCTTCTGTTCATGTATGATGTAACAATTATACGGTATTAACTCTCTGTTTTCAATAATGTCTAACAATTCAAAAGTTCAACATAATAAATAGAAAGGTTATTGGAATTCTGAACAAGATTCAATTCCTAATGAATGCTACCTAGCCTGGTTTCTTCGCAAAATAACCTGTTATTTTCATCGCGACGCACACGCTACTTTCATTTTGCTTAATTGAGAATCGGGATTATTGAAAACAAAATAGTCTGTGTTTGTGGAATAGGAACCGAACCGTGACAATGCGCAATCCAATTTAGTATTTATCTGTTTTTACTGATCTGAAATAAGGATTCCCGGTGAACCTATGAGACTATAGATATAAATGAAAACCAAATTTGAGCAGGTTATTTTGTAAGTACTTAATGATATTGTGTGAGACAAATTTCGGGGGGAAAATCTGTTTCATAGTAAATCCATCCAAGAATAATGAACTTTTCTTGCGAAACAATCGTTACTTAACCATTGAACAAAGATACAATAATAAACAATGACATCAACAAGGAAAATGGTATTGTGCCTTTCAAATATAAATTAAATTCAATGTTTCAAAGTCTTGAATCGTAAGAAATGTTCAATACCAATAGGCACTATTTGATTTCGCCCATTCAGATGAGAAAGGCGGTGTAGTGGCAAAATTGTGAGGAATAAAGAGTCTGAGAATATATATCTTACAATATCCAGTCCCATTCTTTGAGCCTCTTCCAAATCCTTTTTATTAAATTTACGCCCCAGCGTTGAATAGATTTTTGTCATTACTGGTGTTGTATCCTGAAAAGTCAAAGAGATTGTGATAAATGTATTCTCATATGTATGTTATATCACTCTCACATGTACAACATATCACTCTCACATGTACAACGTATCACTCTCACATGTACAACATATCACTCTCACATGTACAACGTATCACTCTCACATGTACAACATATCACTCTCACATGTACAACCTATCACTCTCACATGTACAACCTATCACTCTCACATGTACAACGTATCACTCTCACATGTACAACATATCACTCTCACATGTACAACGTATCACTCTCACATGTACAACCTATCACTCTCACATGTACAACATATCACTCTCACATGTACAACCTATCACTCTCACATGTACAACCTATCACTCTCACATGTACAACCTATCACTCTCACATGTACAACCTATCACTCTCACATGTACAACCTATCACTCTCACATGTACAACATATCACTCTCACATGTACAACCTATCACTCTCACATGTACAACATATCACTCTCACATGTACAACATATCACTCTCACATGTACAACATATCACTCTCACATGTACAACATATCACTCTCACATGTACAACATATCACTCTCACATGTACAACCTATCACTCTCACATGTACAACCTATCACTCTCACATGTACAACATATCACTCTCACATGTACAACATATCACTCTCACACGTACAACCTATCACTCTCACACGTACAATGTATCACTCTCACATGTACAACATATCATTCTCACATGTACAACATATCACTCTCACATGTACAACATATCACTCTCACATGTACAACATATCACTCTCACATGTACAACATATCACTCTCACATGTACAACGTATCACTCTCACATGTACAACATATCATTCTCACATGTACAACATATCACTCTCACATGTACAACATATCACTCTCACATGTACAACGTATCACTCTCACATGTACAACGTATCACTATCACAATGTATCATTCTCTTATCTACAATGTATCACTCTAACATGTACAACATATCACTCTCACACGTACAATGTATCACTCTCACAATGTATCACTCTCACATGTACAATGTATCACTCTCACATGTACAATGTTTCACTCTCAAATGTACAATGTATCACTCTCACATGTTCAATGTATCACTCTCACATGTACAATGTATCACTCTCACAATGTATCATTCTCACATGCACAATGTATCACTCTCATATGTACAATATATCATTCTCACATGTAAGCTATGGCACTCTGGCATGCTGAAATATTGATTTCGACTCTCCTTCCTTTTGAAACCATATTTTCCCAAAAAAATCAAATTATTAAGAAGACAAAAATTATAAAAGTTGAATTAATTTCATATTAAAAACTTTAAATTGATGCTGATTACAAAAAAGTGCATGCTGGGTAAAACAACTTACCCTGGATTCAGCCATGGCTGTATGGTATTTTGGCTCCGGTAAATCTCCCATAAACCTCAAGATAGTTATCCAAACAGCGAGCGCGGCCTGAAAACCAAGGACAACATAATGAACCATGTCAATCACAACATCATTATTACAAGTTTACTGGTCTCCTTTCGTACAGTGTACTCCAGATGACGAATTGAAATTCAGGAAACCAGATGATGCTTTTCAATATATCAATAAAAAATAATAATAATAAAAAATTAAAATAAAAAAACCTATAGTCATTGACCTCTTATTTACTTAGGAAAAACAAATTTTTTATTTTGAGTCTGATCAAATAAACCTATGCAAATCTAAACTAAATTAGTAATTGACAGATTTTAATATTTTGTAAATTTATTGTACATGTATATATACTGAAGGCCATAAAAAATTAATTATCTGGTTTTTTCAACATTTGATGCAGGAAAGGGAGGCATTTCTTTTTTCTCTTTTAATGTAGATAAGAATGGCGCAGGAGGCTTTTTTTTTTTAAACATGATGACAAATATATACCAAGACTGGTTTACATGAAATAACAGCTCACTGAAAATCTATCGCTCATTTCGTAACTGCTTTAATGGTTGCTATACTGTGCTTTCTTTTGTCTGGCTGCTGGTAAAGGCTTTACTGAAAGCTCTGAGCTTTATGTATTAAACAAGTTTTCATCAGAAACAAGAAACAGACTAATTTGTAGAAAACAGTCAAAACTAAAATAGGCACTTCAATGCCAGACTCGCAAGTCAGATTTCACTGCGAAAAATCTTATGCAATAAACATGCTATCCTTGGCAATCAGTGATGTCATCTGGCTCGAGTTTAAAATAGCAATGATAGAGATTCAACTGATGCGCTTTGCTATTGCTGAGTATTGATATTCTACATGCATTCAAAACCTGACGACGATATTCAGTGGAAGAAAAGTTTTAGAACCATTCCACAGACGTATTTGAAGTACACCAGAAAAATCTTTGTTGTCATCTTAACAACATGTAACTTAGATCTACATACCACAAAATGTTATGCTATGCTTATCAGTCCTGCCCTTCAAATGTTTCTGAGACTTACAATGAAAAATTCTAAAATCAGAATCCAAAATGAAATTTTCCCAGAATAACACTAAGCTGCATTGGGAATTTTTTTTGGTAATAGCAGTAAAATTAGTCATGCGGCACCATTTGAAACAATGTGGGTGGGCCTAAATATCCGATAATGAATTTCATATGGCCTAAATCGTAATTTATTAAGTTGTCCATTTTGGTTTTGATGTACTATAAGATACAAAGTGCCAATAACTTTTCAAATCAATATACTAGCATGACAAAGCCATGATAAAGGAACAACACCCCCCCCCCCCCCCCCCCCCCCAACTCTAAAATATAATTGTTCTCGTAAAACCTTGAGTCCCTCTAGAACTTAATTGACATTTTAAAAGCTTGAAATTAAAGAAGAAAAAAACAAGGTTCCAAACTAGTCTAAGCAAACCTATCTACCTGCATGATTTGAGATATAACTATCATGATAACAACCAATGTGGAGTACTTCAAAAATAATCCTTAAAAGATGTCATTATCAGCTCAGCGGGCTGTTAATCGACCTCAAATTCAAAAATATTTCAAAAAGCAATTTCAGCACAGCCAACATGCTATTTGCAAAGACGTTTTTGAGCAGTTCTTATATTTTGAAATAATTAGAGATTCATCAATCCACTTGTCTTCAGTGCTGCATATTTCTTTTACAATGCATCTCATGGAACTGTAAATCGATTTCATGTTATAAACGGCTTACATTGTTAACCATGACAGGAAGTTCTCCAGGGGTTACATCTCACCATATAACTGTAAATTTTGAGACAGTCACTGAAAATCATGTGAAAGATTGATAGATTTCTTACCCCATTTTTGAAGGGTATGAACACGATTAAATGACTGTTTACTTTGTCACAACAGTCTACCAGCTATGACTGATGCTTCATACTAATAGCAATGCACCTCAAAAATGTTTTTGAATTAGATATAATTGAAATTTACGAGTTTATCTCCGTCACTGGTCAGTGGCAGCAATGGCTCCCTCAGGACACGTCGGATATAACTATGAGACGCATTGTTCTTGAAGTACATGGCAGCAAACTTTGAAAATTTATACTCAGACAAATCTTCTTCATCATCTGGAAGAGGGATTGCCATTTCATCCAAGTCTAACCCATTCTCAGATATCATGCGCCTTCGTTTTTCCTCAAGGTCCTGTACAAATATCAATAATCATCAATATGTAGTAATTTTAGACTGGTCATCTGATGTCACCTCAAAACCCACAGCTGGGTCACTGCAACTGCACCTTAAGATATCTATCTCTGAATATATAGCCATTCACACAAAATCATTGAATATAATTAAGGAATATACTGAAGATGTTGTGTCCCATACATGATGCAAGATGAATTGTTAGAAAATTAAAGTGATTAAAATTGGGCTTTCACATCGGCAACGTGGGAACACAAAATTTGTTTTTTTCTGTTTTGAAGACCTGGCCCATTGCAGTAATTTTCTGACACCAGTCCTTGTCTTACCATGAATGGATAGGGTGCATCACCTTGCTGTTCATTCCCATCCTCATCAAAGATATCAAATATTTCTTCCACCTGAAATACACACACAACTAAATAAAACGTAATCATGAAATTCAAAGTTTCCATTTAGACAGTGCATATAGATTCATTTAGTGATGGGTCGATTATTACCAACACGCGAATGTCAATCACTGAAAGCCTCCTAATTTTGATTATTGATTAGTTTCCATGAAGATGTAAAATATGAATACATATAACTATGAATGACTTGATATTTTTCACTTCCATGAAAACAAAATGGCAATACCGAAGAAATGGAAGCGATTGCCAATGAATGATGACACATTAATACTGACAAGAGTGTCAGTGACAGCCACTCCACATACTTATGTATTGTTTATGATTGTTTATTGTTTTATGCCACACTCAACAATTTTTCAGTTATTTGGTGGCATCCAGTTTTTATTGGTGGAGGACAGAACTCAGATACAATGTATCTGGGAGGAGACCACCGACCTTCTGAAAGTAAACTGACGAACTTTCTCACATATATCGGTGCCTGCTAGAATCAAACCCGCGCCGACTAGAGGTGAGAGGCCTTGTGATTTTGAGCGCAATGCTCTAACCACTGGGCCACGGAGGCCCCTTCATACTTATGTACCAGTTCAGTTTGAAATTTTGGAAGTGAAAGTAAACACCTGTAGTTACAGTGGATTAATATTGATAAATCTTTTGAAACGGAATTGGATTTTGTATAGAGAATGAAGCGTTTGATATGAAAAGAAATAGTTTTAGAATTTTATAATTACTTAACATCATCGTAAGCCACAATGGAAATGTACGCTCTTCTTTTTCACTCATGCATGAAAATTTTCTTGTTTCTCATAAATATGCATGATGAGAGTGACAGACATCATACTTAGCCTACAATTGAAGATCGAGTTTGGCACAGCTGCGTTTAACTCAGTAATGGATGCGGCCATGAAAACTCGTGCTTTATTGCACAATGAAACTATCTTTAACAAGAAATCATACACCCCATCACATCTGTTTGTTCACTGTTCAATGTCAAAATCACCATATCTGTATACATACGGGTTCTGTTTTGGTTAGTTTACTGATGAAGTGGAATAACAAGACTTCTGATTGATCAAGAGTAATTTGCTCACATTCTATAAACAGTTTAAATCTCAGATTAATCTATGCTTGGAAGTTCAGCGATTGGCCAAAATGCATCATGCATATTTATGAGATATGAGAAAATTTTCACAAAAAGAGCCATAGGTGAAAATGGAGAAGAATGTACATTTCAGCCATGGCTTGTGACAAGGATTATTTAAACAATTATGACCTTTCAATTATTTTCAATGAAAGATTAAAATTTTTTTTCCAATTTCCTGTTAACAAGATTCATTTGTGTGAAAATGATTTGATTAGTACAAACAACTGCTTTAGAAATGATATCAGTGATTAGAAATTCAGGTAAATGACTTGATAACAAAGACAGCTGGCAGCCACAGCCTCACCAGCTTAGAGTCACTGACAGTCTCATTCTTCTTTCTCTCTGCCAGATCAATCTGCTCTTTTTTATGCATTATTTCAGACTTCTGCTTCTGTTCTTCTTCATTTACTTCTTGTTCCATCTTTGCCAATCTTTCCTGAAGAAATCAGATTGAACATACCGACATGTAATGTAATTTAATGCATAAGAATAAAATTTATTGTAAATATTGAAATGAGTGTAGCCTCCACCTCGATCACACTCAGATTTGCCAGTAACCATGACTATTTAAGGGGTAGGGATGAAAATACCTTATACAGCCGCTCTGCTTCTTGTTTGGCTTTTTTTTCATTCATTTTTTTCTTGAGTCTTTGCTCTTCCTCCAATCTCAGTCTTTCTGCTTCTTTTAGTTTCTGATACTGTAATGAGGGACACTTGTGCTACATATCATACAATATATCAAAATCCTATCTAAAAATATGTACACACAAAAGAGGAGAATTTTAAAGACTTTGTTTATTCAAATTATTCCAAGCCACACCATTTTACAGGAGCTGGCCTTGCCACATATTAACATTTGTGAAATAAATTCCCATCAACACAATATTAAGTACACGTAGTTCATTATCCCCACCTTAATGACAGGTCTCTTCAGTGGAACATCAAATTTGGTATATTACCAACTAGTGTCACAGACTGAACTTTGACCTTTCAGTTCATCAAGTATTAATCCATTACCTCAATCTTTTGCCTCAGATACTTCCTCTTGGCGATCAGAGTTCGGATGCATGCCTGCAGTTTGACAATGGATGTCATTCTCTTGGATGCCCACTGTCTTACTAAGTAGCCCCGGCAGTATCTCTACAAAACACATCATCCACTAGTGTACACACAGCAGTATCCAATCAAAACTCTCAAAATTATCCACACCAGAAAGCGTTCTCCATTTCGACAAACTCATACAACACTGGTATAACTCTGCTTATTACATTTACACTTTTTAAAAAATTGATGCATAAACAATTCTAAGTATTAAGTTGCATTGCTGAAATTCATTAGTAATCAGATTCATTCTCTACAATTTAATTTTCTCAAAACGTAGTTCAAATCAATTAGTGAAGTGAAACAATAAAACAAACAAACAATAATACTGCTATAGTAACACATTGTGATGTTTTACCAACACGTAGTGTGGCTTAATGGCAAACCTGTTTGTTATGAACTATTTCAATGAATGCCAATCATCCAATCAAATTGAGCTTTACATTGAAATCAATTTATACAACACCGACAAACTAGAATGACAGTGTATTCTGTTTATATTTTACCTCAAATATATCTCCTTCTATTACTATGTGTAGCTGCAGATCTATAGCTCTCTGGGAAATTACTGGTCTGTCCCGATCATTTTCAAAGATTTATACAGATCTGCAGCTTTACTATATGGTGAAAATAATTTTGCTGTAGCTTAAAGGACTCTGTCATAATCACAAAGGTTGTGTGTAATTCTAGGATTGTGGTATTCATGAGATAACAGTTTGTAAAAAATCCCAGAAAAGAGTTTATTTCATGTCATTTCTAGATGACAATTTGCAGGTTTTTTGAGGTAATTAGTTGGGGGGGGGGGGAGGGGGGTCACTTCACTTCAAAATATGGATATCAATAGATACAGAATTATCTGTAGAAATATTGTACAAAAAAAAAAAAAAAAAAAACATCATCAGAAATATAAATCTATACCATTACAATAGTAAACTGGAAACAAATGAATCTGAGGAAATATTAAAGATAAATCTGTTGATCAGCATGATGTAGAACTGACAATGCACTAAATATGCACTATGACACTTGTGATTGTTCCCATAAATATCAGACATACAGATGTAAATATCCAGGTTTAATTCAACTAACATTATCTACAAACGTATTGAACTTTGTTTTAATTCTATAAAATTAAAATCAAATCATGCAGGATGATGGCATTTGTTTGCCTTGTTTGTAAACAAAGTGTAAAGAAAACAGAGCTCATTCTTGTCTGTTCTAGTATTGTTTAAAGACCTATTCAAGAATTTTTCACTCATGGATCTTGAGAAGATTAATTTTCAAATGACTACCTGTATTTTAACAATTTTCCAAATTATTTTCCCTTGATTAGATGGAAATTCATGGCTATATATACACAAAAAACAAACAATGCAACAAAAAAGCTTCTTTAAATTACTCTAGGGTTGCTTTTTGGCAAATTATTTTAAAATTGACCAAGCTGTACTGGAAAACTTGTAAAAAAGAGGGAAAGTTAATGGACAGAAAAACAAAGTATACACTCTGTGGAAAAAGCCTACTTGAGCTATTATCTCAGGTAAGATAAACAGTTTCATTTGACATAATGCCATAATACATTACCTGCAGATTAATCATCACACTCCTTACTGCGTTAAATCGAGCAGTCAGAATACGAGACCTTACGATTGCCTGGAGTCTCAGATAGCCTTGTTTGATCTGCAAAACACATACAAACATCAAGCCACTATGTAACTGTTAATGTAGTAAAATTCTTATAATCTGTGTTCCATATCGTCTCTTCAAATTATAAATTTCCAAAAAATATACAAAAAAACAAAAAACAAGATGTGTTTGTGAAACACTGATGCCCCTTGATTTCAACAAAGTGGAACTGTAAGATTTGTAAAGGTCACCAGGTCAAAATTTAAGTGTCAATGGAAAGGTCTTGCCACCAGGAATACACATACTAAACATGAAAGGTCAACCTCTTGTGGTGTAAAAATATAACTAAGGTTAAAGTGTTTTGAAAATTTCCAAACACTAGGTCAAAGTTCAATCACAAGGTCAACAAATCCAGTACTGTTGAAAAGGTCTTCCCACAGAAAATGCACATGCTAAATATAAAAGCAGTACCTCTTACAATTTAAAAGATATGGATTTGAATTTGCTATAAGTATGCCAAAGGTCAATTTAAAGGTCAGTAGTTCAAAGATTATGGGGTAAACAGAAAGGTCTTGCCACGAGGAATACGCAAACCAAATATGAAATCTTGACCTCTTAATGTGTAAAAGATATGACCAGAGTTAAAAACAGACAGGCCAAAAACTATATGCCCCCGAAATCTTCGGTTCCAGGAGCATGAAAACAAACATATTCCTTCCTCAAAAAAATGTTCATTCAATTTCAAATTCAGGGCTGTTACCAATATTTCTCACTATCATGTCAATGCTTTTTGGAAATTCATTGCTGCAGTTGATATTTTATAAATTTATAATTATCATTTCTCAGCAATTAAACAAGCAAATGTTAATACTACAGTTAAAAATAAGGCTGTATTATATATAGAGTTCTTTTTAATGGTTTAATTCTGTCTACTGTTTGAACACCCACCTTTAGGAACCTCTTTCTGGCAATGTATGCCCTCCATGTTGTCTGCACGATGACACAGCTGTCCTTCATTTTAAGGAAGCGCCTTCTGCAATGCCAGGCCCTTATAGTCTTCTGAAGTATCAGTATTTTTTTTGTCAACTCTTTTTCACGACACTGCTCCATGTGAACATCTTGGGCATCCTGTGAAAAATCAGCTGTGTTTATAGTCCTGTTAGTAACACAGACCCCATGTTACTTGTTTTTGTAGGTCCTTTTCCACTACTCATAGTGACAGTTACTTATCAGTTAATCACTGGTCAATTGCTTACCACTCGTAGTGACAGTTACTTATCAGTTAATCACTGGTCAATTGCTTACCACTCGTAGTGACAGTTACTTATCAGTTAATCACTGGTCAATTGCTTACCACTCGTAGTGACAGTTACTTATCAGTTAATCACTGGTCAATTGCTTACCACTCGTAGTGACAGTTACTTATCAGTTAATCACTGGTCAATTGCTTACCACTCGTAGTGACAGTTACTTATCAGTTAATCACTGGTCAATTGCTTACCACTCGTAGTGACAGTTACTTATCAGTTAATCACTGGTCAATTGCTTACTACTCGTAGTGACAGTTACTTATCAGTTAATCAATGATCTGACAGGTGAAAGGTAAAGCACCCAAAGTTGATCAAAAAATGCAGCAGGAATCCAGAATCAAACTACTTTCAGTAAGAAACATCTAAACATCTAAACACGAAACTATCACTGGTTTTTTGGGTTTTTTTTTACATTTCACACTGATGTTCTAAAGTTTTCTTTAAAGGTTTCCTAACAAACAATTTTAGCAGCAAATTACATGTCCAGTAGTTTTATTATAGCTCTCAGCCATTGCATAAAAAGGCTCCAACAGCAAGAGTCGTAGTGTTAAGCTTTTGCAGTGTTATTTCAGTGTTATATGACAGAGGAAAATCAAAACCAACAAGATAAAAACAGTCTTTCTACTGAACAAAACTGTCAGTGAATGAAATCAATATACATTTATAATAGTGATGAATTGTTATTGTTTCACATACATATTCCATGGCGTTTATTTTAGATACTCCATATTTTGTTGATATTTACACAACACAGTTAACAAATTCTGTACATATGCGCCACTGTCACTCACTGTCTAGTTATTATATTATCAGTTTGGTTTCATATTGATCAGATAAAATGCACAACAGTTTCTTTCAATCTTAGTAGTTGCACATAAGTTTATTTTACGCATGCATAAAACTTCCATGAAAATATTATTGGAATTAAATACTACATAAATGTATAGATATGTATCAATGCTTAGTGATATACTAATTTCAATTATGATGTCACATTGTTTCATGGATTTCATCTCAGCAAAGAATTTCATGACCTGCCTTAACATACCACTGATCAATGCAAAAGAAAACACTGAAGTTTTTTTTTTGAACTGGTACGTTGTCAATAGCTTACCTTGAGAAAAACTTTAGTTTTTCCTATCTGGTAATCCTCGCCTGATAACACAATGGAACAGATTTTGTGTGAGGCTGCTCTACAGTCCTCTTTGTGAGAGGGCCCCATCCCTGGAGCCAAAATTCTGTAGCGATCTACAAAGTCCCGGAATTTATGTCGGATCGGATATCCTGCTCGTCGGATTCGAATTGTCTCCATCATCCCAGAGTATCGTAGCTGTTTGCAACACAGTTCTCTGTCAAATTCCTTTTTATAAAACAATTTTGCATCTTTAAAATCAGATCAAACATCACATTGGAAATTAAGATTGCACTTCATCAAATTTATGTGAATTTCAGCTACTAAGATGCAAGAGCTGTATTGACATGAAAGCATAATTCATAAATGTAAAGAGTCTTTTATCTTTTATTGTTGGCTGTTTATTTTTTTTAACAGCATTTCCATAATTACTGGTAACTAGTATTTACCAATGGTTTTTTGTACTCATTAGGTTTGACACATCTGACAAAAAATGGCTGGCAAGCACCAAGAGTCTTCATCAGCAGTTCCAGGGATTTCTTAAACTGTGATCCTAAAGTGGGGGCTCTTTTTTTGGTGTCTGATCCCTGTAAAGTAAGTGATAAACAAACTTCTAATTCATAGCAACATATTCCTTTAAATTTCGTGAACAGCTTTCTTACAAAAATAAACCCATGCTTATTATCTCTAAATTATATACATACATTTCACAAGGATCACTACAGTCTCAAAAAAGTGGAGTTTACAAGAATGAACCATCGTCAGGGTAACTGAAATACTGGTCCCGATAGGTTCAACAACACATGTATGTTGACAGTAAAAAAAATTTCCTTTTAGTCCTTCAAGATGATTGAAATATTCTTATACAATGTACAGGGCATTTTTCATTGTTGCCATGAATTATTTGATTATTGTTGTAAAAACTGTGCACCAGACAACTGCCAGTGATCAATGACATCTGAGTCACATTTATCCATGTGATACAGAACAGACTCTCAACTCTCTACAGGATCGTGCTAAGTTCCCTGCTGTTTACTTCCTGATGTGCTGTTGAATACTGCATTATGGGCATTTTCTGCAGTTATCCCTTTTTGCAAAATTTTGTGGATATCGAAAATTTGCAAATATTACCATCACCAAAAAATAAGTGTAATGCAGAAATTGAAAACTCAGAATATAATTGGACACTTCTTAGTGTCACAGAGTAAATGTAGTGATTCATACCATGTTAATGTCACAGAGTAAATGTAGTGATTCATACCATGTTAATGTCACAGAGTAAATGTAGTGAATCATACCATGTTAATGTCACAGAGTAAATGTAGTGAATCATACCATGTTAATGTCACAGAGTAAATGTAGTGAATCATACCATGTTAATGTCACAGAGTAAATGTAGTGATTCATACCATGTTAATGTCACAGAGTAAATGTAGTGATTCATACCATGTTAATGTCACAGAGTAAATGTAGTGAATCATACCATGTTAATGTCACAGAGTAAATGTAGTGAATCATACCATGTTAATGTCACAGAGTAAATGTAGTGAATCATACCATGTTAATGTCACAGAGTAAATGTAATGAATCATACCATGTTAATGTCACAGAGTAAATGTAGTGAATCATACCATGTTAATGTCACAGAGTAAATGTAGTGATTCATACCATGTTAATGTCACAGAGTAAATGTAGTGATTCATACCATGTTAATGTCACAGAGTAAATGTAGTGAATCATACCATGTTAATGTCACAGAGTAAATGTAGTGAATCATACCATGTTAATGTCACAGAGTAAATGTAGTGAATCATACCATGTTAATGTCACAGAGTAAATGTAGTGATTCATACCATGTTAATGTCACAGAGTAAATGTAGTGATTCATACCATGTTAATGTCACAGAGTAAATGTAGTGAATCATACCATGTTAATGTCACAGAGTAAATGTAGTGATTCATACCATGTTAATGTCACAGAGTAAATGTAGTGAATCATACCATGTTAATGTCACAGAGTAAATGTAGTGAATCATACCATGTTAATGTCACAGAGTAAATGTAGTGAATCATACCATGTTAATGTCACAGAGTAAATGTAGTGAATCATACCATGTTAATGTCACAGAGTAAATGTAGTGATTCATACCATTTTAATGTCGCTGGTGAAGAGGTTGACCAGGAATTTGTTGGAGGATGTCTGAATGAGTCCAAGTAAATCTGGACTAAAAGTGTCCCTGTTCTTCTCCAGAAAACCTGTTATAAAACAACAATGATTTATCACAACCATTTCTGTTAACATTCTAATCAATCTACTTACTAGTCACTATCAGTATAAAAAAATGGCTTAATATCTCTAAAGTACCATACAAGCACTGCATCAGGATGAAAGCAAGGTAAACAGTTAGAACATAGCCCATGAAATTGATATCAGCCTCAATCATGCTTAAATGATTAAAAATAAATTCCCTAGCAAAATAAAAATCAAAAATAAAAACACTTCTTATTGAATTCTGGCAATATGGTAGTATTTATTGTTCTGTATCGAACAAAGACTGTATTTATTAATCCCTTGCTATGAACTGTCTAATACAGTGTGTATTGAGCGGTTTTGACACTTCTAGCTATGAGCTGTCTAATACAGTGTGTATTGAGCGGTTTTGACACTTCTAGCTATGAGCTGTCTAATACAGTGTGTATTGAGCGGTTTTGACACTTCTAGCTATGAGCTGTCTAATACAGTGTGTATTGAGCGGTTTTGACACTTCTAGCTATGAGCTGTCTAATACAGTGTGTATTGAGCGGTTTTGACACTTCTAGCTATGAGCTGTCTAATACAGTGTGTATTGAGCGGTTTTGACACCTCTAGCTATGAGCTGTCTAATACAGTGTGTATTGAGCGGTTTTGACACCTCTAGCTATGAGCTGTCTAATACAGTGTGTATTGAGCGGTTTTGACACCTCTAGCTATGAGCTGTCTAATACAGTGTGTATTGAGCGGTTTTGACACCTCTAGCTATGAGCTGTCTAATACAGTGTGTATTGAGCGGTTTTGACACTTCTAGCTATGAGCTGTCTAATACAGTGTGTATTGAGCGGTTTTGACACCTCTAGCTATGAGCTGTCTAATACAGTGTGTATTGAGCGGTTTTGACACCTCTAGCTATGAGCTGTCTAATACAGTGTGTATTGAGCGGTTTTGACACCTCTAGCTATGAGCTGTCTAATACAGTGTGTATTGAGCGGTTTTGACACCTCTAGCTATGAGCTGTCTAATACAGTGTGTATTGAGCGGTTTTGACACTTCTAGCTATGAGCTGTCTAATACAGTGTGTATTGAGCTGTTTTAACACCTCTAGCTATGAACTAATACCTTTACAATCATAGAAGACCACACCAGCAAAGTGATTAAGACCAAACTGAAGATTAATGTTGGATTTTGGCTGAAGATAATTTTTGTTACTTCTGTGGTTGTTGTTAAATTTTTCCAACATACTGCGGTCTGTACCCTACAAAAGAATAACAAAAAGCTTTCAGTTTATGATACACACATTTCAAAAGCAGAACACATCATCTAAACACTGAACCATTAATAAAATGGGGACTGACACATCCGAGAACACAATCCCATAGATCATCAGGATGGACATGGCACAAGAATTGGCAGGTTCATCTGTGAAGGTCTACAACAAAAGCAACTACCACTGAACTTGACGAGCAATCGCTCGGTCGTTGTTGTTTACACTGTTGACCTTCATAGATAAATCTGCTGACCCCTGTGAATCAAGGTAAATCAAACTGACAGCACAAAATACACCAAAGGGTCCTAATAACTGAATGACTGTACCTTCTGACATTGATCAGATATACATGATGATGTATAAGTGTCATAGAAACATGGCATCAGGACAAGTAACCTATAGAATCCTTGAAGTATATCAAACAATTGTGAAGGCAGTCATTTCATATGTTTGTTTGTTTGTTTTTTATTTATAGTCGCCTGAGCAATTTTTCAGCTATCCGGCGACTGTCACTATTACCGGTGACGGGGCTGCAAATTTAGACCTATGTTTAGCACTAATGGCTTTTAGCAGTGAGGGTTCTTTTACGTGCCACACCTGCTGCGACACGGGACCTCCGTTTATAAGGTCCCATCCGAAAGACCCTGACTCTCACTTCGTAATGCCGAGCTCTTGGCGAAGGAGCAATCACTACCTATTTTAACGTCTTAGGTTTGACGCGGCCAGCCCGAGCAGGGCTCGAACTCATGACCTTCCGTTCACGAGGCGAGAGCTCTACCACTGAGCCACCGTGATCGGTTCATTTCATATGCATTGAACCTATATTTATTCATTTCATGAACAAAACACTGTAATGTATGTATGTAGTGAAGATGATGCTTAACTTAATTTTTTTTTAAAAAGTATGACACTCAAAAGAAACTTTTAGCTCCCAGAATTCAGCTGCAGAGGGTGACAATGACCCTTACAACTCAAAATGTTTAAAAACACTGTAGATAATGTACGAAACAAGCAAGAAAGTACATCCCTACCTTTGGAAATTTGCTTTCTTCATCTACTAAGGAAATAAGATTCATTGGTTTTGCCCCAATCAAATCTAGCGCCTCTTGATTGTCCACAAACTCAATGTGTTTCCAGTTGATGCCCTCATTGTCATACTCCTCCTGCAAAAATTGAAAAAAACAATCAGGCTAGCAATAATTATGCACATTTCATCTGAAATGACCATAAACTCTCACAATTTGGCTTGTTGACATCATTTCAACTGTCTACCACATTATTGAGGTCACATTTCAACTGTCTACCACATTGTTGAAGTCATATTTCAACTGTCTACCACATTGTTGAGGTCACATTTCAACTGTCTACCACATTGTTGAGGTCACATTTCAACTGTCTACCACATTGTTGAAGTCACATTTCAACTGTCTACCACATTGGTGAGGTCACATTTCAACTGTCTACCACATTGTTGAGGTCACATTTCAACTGTCTACCACATTGTTGAGGTCATATTTCAACTGTCTACCACATTGTTGAGGTCACATTTCAACTGTCTACCACATTGTTGAGAAGAAATCATTTGGTTTTAAATTTTCAAAATTACTTTTTAAGTACAGGTGTTTCTCGATGGCTCCCACAAACAAGAAGAATGATGATTCAAAGTTGAAAACTTGTACAAACCTGTTCTAACTTGAATATGTGTCTGACAAAAAACTGTTGTAGATTTTCATTGGCATAATTGATACACAGCTGCTCAAAGCTACAAGAAAATAAAAATAATAAACAGTAATGTTTTGTAAATTGATCAATGATCTACAGCGCACGTACAATAATTTATACAAAAAAAACCTCTGACGATGAAATCAAAATCATATTTATAATTTTTACCTATTCACATCAAAACTTTCAAAACCAAAAATATCCAGGACCCCAATAGAGGTTCGGAATTGGTTTGACTGTGCTTGTTTGTAGATAGCGCCATTGATTTTATTAACAATCCAAACAAACATGCGGCCATAAATTCCTTTTACAAAGGCATCTCTGACGTCAGCGGCCCCTTCTCTTCCCATAGTGACTGTCACACTCTCTCCCCGTGTCACTATAGTCCTTGTGGTCAGCACATCAATCAGATCCTGGGATCGAACCTGTAATACAACATAACACCGATACATCAACATAAACACTGCTATATCACCAAAACAGACATAAAACCAAAACACTGACAAATCACCAGAACACTGACATATCACCAAAACACTGACAAATCACCAAAACACTGACATATCACCCAGAACACTGACATATCACCAAAACACTAACATATCACCCAGAACACTGACATATCACCCAGAACACTGACATATCACCCAGAACACTGACATATCACCCAGAACACTGACATATCACCCAGAACACTGACATATCACCCAGAACACTGACATATCACCCAGAACACTGACATATCACCCAGAACACTGACATATCACCAAAACACTGACATTATCACCCAGAACACTGACATATCACCCAGAACACTGACATATCACCCAAAATACTGACATATCACCCAAAATACTGACATATCAACATAAACCTGAAAAATTCACTTGAAGCTGATATATCAACATAACCCTAACCCTGAACTTACCAACAGACAAACTGAAGCTGATATATCAACATTTAGAAATATGTTTTTATAATCCCTGAACTTACCAACAGACAAACACAACATTCTGTGTTTCTAATATAAAGAGAAGAAAACCAGATTAATCCAATGAATGCATTTCATTACTCTAAATTTACCTCACAACTCTGGAATTACCTCATTACTCTAAATTTACCTCACAACTCTGGAATTACCTCATTACTCTAAATTTACCTCACAACTCTGGAATTACCTCATTACTCTAAATTTACCTCACAACTCTGGAATTACCTCATTACTCTAAATTTACCTCACAACTCTGGAATTACCTCTTTACTCTAAATTTACCTCACAACTCTGGAATTACCTCATTACTCTAAATTTACCTCACAACTCTGGAATTACCTCATTACTCTAAATTTACCTCACAACTCTAGATATACATTATAACTCTAGATTTACCTCATAACTCTAAATTTACTTCATAGCATAATTCTATATTTGGCTCATAACTCTAGGTTTGACTATATGTGAGAAAGTTTGCCAGTTTATTTTTGGAAGGTTGGTGGTCTCTTCCTGGGTACATTGTATCTGGGTTCTCTCTTCCACCAATAAAGAGTGGATGCCATCAGATAACTGAAAAATTGTTGAGTGTGGTGGAAAACAACAACAATCAATCAATATCTTTACTGACCTCAAAAAGCCTGGCCGTCTTGTTAATGTATTGGATGTCCTGCACCTCACTGGCTTCTATGTTGTCCATCTCTATGGCTACAAAAGAGTATATACACATACTGATAATCCAATTAAATCAGTATACACAAAATGCCCATGGGCCACATCACTCACCTGAGTCACCTTGGGCCATAATTCAAGAATTTCCTTATATATTTTAACATAAAACTTTGATCCCCTATTGTGGTCCCGTCTTCCCCACTGGGACCATGATTTTAACAAATCTGGATCTGCACTATGTGAGGAAGATTTCATGTATATTTAAATTTTTCTGGCCCAGTGGTTTTTGAGAAGAAGACTCTTAAATGATTGGTGTTCCACCCTATTTCTGCATTTTTTTTTTACCTCCCTTTTGAAGGTAGGATAATCCTTCATTTGAAGAACTTGAATCCCCATCACCTAACGATGATTTGTATTAAGTTTGATTGAAATTGGCCTGTTGGATCTGGAAATGAAGAATTTTTTTCTGTATTTTCACATGTAAACCTTTGATCCCCAATTGTGGCACCTCCCTACCCCAAGAGCCATGCTTTAAACAAACTTGTATCTACACTATATCAGGAAGAAATGAACCCACTCTATTTTTACATTTTTGTGATTATCTCCCCTTTGAAGGGGGTTTGGACCTTCATTTGAATAAACTTGGATCCCCTTTACCATAGGATAATTTGTAAAAGTTTTATTAAATTGGCCCATTGGTTCTGGAGAAGTAGATTTTTAAAAATTTCTCTGTGTAGTTTTGCTACTATCTCCCCTTTGAGCAAGGCATTGCCATTCATTTCAACAAACTTGAAATCTCTTTGTACTATATTTGGGTGAAATTGGCCCAGTGGTTCTGGAGTAGAAGTTGAAAATGTGAAAAGTTTACAGACAGACATATTGACGAACGAAAGACAATGGAAGCAGAAAAGCTCACATGAGCTTTTAGTTCAGGCGAGCTAATAAGTGTCAATAATCTAATCAATTTACTGGCTACAAATGATACACATGAACTGAAAATTGGTAATGGTTGATTAGAGAGTGTTTGGTATAATCATTAATCAATTAATTATACCACACACTCTCTAATTATATCAAACACTCTCTAATGATACCAAACACTCTCTAATGATACCAAACACTCTCTAATGATACCAAACACTCTCTAATGATACCAAACACTCTCTAATTATATCAAACACTCTCTAATTATATCAAACACTCTCTAATTATATCAAACACTCTCTAATGATACCAAACACTCTCTAATTATATCAAACACTCTCTAATTATATCAAACACTCTCTAATGATACCAAACACTCTCTAATGATACCAAACACTCTCTAATTATATCAAACACTCTCTAATGATACCAAACACTCTCTAATTATATCAAACACTCTCTAATGATACCAAACACTCTCTAATTATATCAAACACTCTCTAATTATATCAAACACTCTCTAATTATATCAAACACTCTCTAATGATACCAAACACTCTCTAATTATATCAAACACTCTCTAATGATACCAAACACTCTTTAATTAACCATTACCAACACTCTGTAATTTAATTATTCCAAACACTTCCTTTCTGTCAAAGTAATAAACACTTAGAATGGATAATATTAATTTCTTAAAAGAAGAATGGTTCAAAATTGCCAGATGTAAAATACATCACTTAATTTTACTCTCTAAATTTTACATAAATCATTCAGAAAAAAAAGCCTCTGAAGAAAATGGTACCGTTGTATTTAATGTTTCCAACATGAAGAAGGGCAGCCAAAATTTTGAGAATTTCCCACACTTCTGTGTCTTTAAACATGAGAACCTTCATAGCAGACCTTATGTCAGCAAATTCCTTAGCATCATCACGCCCCTCACAAGTGATAGATCCACCCTACAAAATACAAATATACCAACTGATTTGTTAGCAGTCAGAAATCCAGTATGTGGAATGTGTAATTGTTCATTTTTGTTGGAATACAATCATTAGATTTCATGGGGGCTAAATTTTTGTGGATGCCTAAATAGCATGAATTTCAAATCACAATGAAATGCACAATTCCTATAATGTTTCAATGCATAGAAATTATATCCCAGCAGAACTATAAAATCTGGACAATCCACAAAGACTGCCCCCCCCCCCCCCCCCCCCCCCCCGATAGTAACCTGTGTATGGTTTATGTTACCTGTGTCAGATAGTCACCTGTGTATGGTTTGTTTATGTTACCTGTGTCAGATCGTAACCTGTGTATAATTTATGTTACCTGTGTCAGATAGTAACCTGTGTATGGTTTATGTGACCTGTGTCAGATAGTAACCTGTGTATGATTTGTTTATGCTACCTGTCAGATAGTAACATGTGTATGATTTATGTTACCTGTGTCAGATAATAACCTGTGTATGGTTCATGTTACCTGTGTCAGATAGTAACCTGTGTATAGTTTATGTTACCTGTGTCAGATAGTAACCTGTGTATGGTTCATGTTTCCTGTGTGAGACAGTAACCTGTGTATGGTTTATGTTACCTGTGTCAGACAGTAACCTGTGTATGGTTCATGTTTCCTGTGTCAGATAGTAACATGTGTATGGTTTATGTTACCTGTGTGAGACAGTAACCTGTGTATGGTTCATGTTACCTGTGTCAGATAGTAACCTGTGTATGGTTCATGTTACCTGTGTCAGACAGTAACCTGTGTATGGTTCATGTTACCTGTGTGAGACAGTAACCTGTGTATGGTTTATGTTACCTGTGTCAGACAGTAACCTGTGTATGGTTCATGTTACCTGTGTCAGACAGTAACCTGTGTATGGTCAATGTTACCTGTGTGAGACAGTAACCTGTGTATGGTTTATGTTACCTGTGTCAGATAGTAACCTGTGTATGGTTCATGTTACCTGTGTGAGACAGTAACCTGTGTATGGTTCATGTTACCTGTATCAGATAGTAACCTGTGTATGGTTCATGTTTCCTGTGTCAGATAGTAACCTGTGTATGGTTTGTTTATGTTACCTGTGTCAGATAGTAACCTGTGTATAGTTTATGTTACCTGTCAGACAGTAACCTGTGTATGGTTTATGTTACCTGTGTCAGATAGTAACCTGTGTATGGTTTATGTTACCTGTGTGAGACAGTAACCTGTGTATGGTTTATGTTACCTGTGTCAGATAGTAACCTGTGTATGGTTCATGTTACCTGTGTCAGATAGTAACCTGTGTATGGTTCATGTTACCTGTGTGAGACAGTAACCTGTGTATGGTTCATGTTACCTGTATCAGATAGTAACCTGTGTATGGTTCATGTTACCTGTGTCAGATAGTAACCTGCGTATGGTTCATGTTACCTGTGTCAGATAGTAACCTGTGTATGGTTTATGTTTCCTGTGTCAGATAGTAACCTGTGTATGGTTCATGTTACCTGTGTCAGATAGTAACCTGTGTATGGTTCATGTTACCTGTGTCAGATAGTAACCTGTGTATGGTTTATGTTACCTGTGTCAGATAGTAACCTGTGTATGGTTTATGTTACCTGTGTGAGACAGTAACCTGTGTATGGTTTATGTTACCTGTGTGAGACAGTAACCTGTGTATGGTCTGTTTATGTTACCTGTGTGAGATACCAGTAATTTGTGGCATCTGTCACATCTAATTTCTTCTTTTCTTCTGCTGTCATCCCGACCAACATGCAGTAAAAAATGTGGTAATTTCGTTCATCATGGGCCTGTGTTACAATTCGAGATTTTTCTAGCAGATATTGCTCTATCCTGGCTCCTTCTATAGATCCTTTCTGATTGAAGTGAATGTCTATGTACTTTCCAAATCTACTCGAATTATCATTCCGGATGGTTTTTGCATTTCCAAAAGCTGCAAAATAAGTTGAAAAATAAATGAGAAGCATAAATCATCAGATGAACTTCTACAAAGTTTTGTTGATTGATTTATTGTTTTCCACCACACTCAACAATTTTTCAGTTATCTGGTGGCGTCCAGTTTTTTTATTGGTGGAGGAGAGAACCAAGATACAATGTACCTAGGAAGAGACCACCGACCTTCCGCAAGTAAACTGGCAAACTTGCTCACATAACGCCGCAGCCGAGATTCGAACACGCGCCGACAGAGGTGAGAGGCTTTGTGATGTTGAGCCTGATGCTCTAACCACTTGGCCACGGAGGCCCCTTACAAAGTTTTGAGTACAACATATCACATTTAGACCCCAGAACACTAAATTTATATCTTATCTATAAGTAGGAATTGAGCAAATTTTTATTAGCATGTCATGTCAAGCTCTGGAATGTTATAAGGTCTGCTGGGGTAATATTGTATTGTGAAGCGCTTTGAGGCAGCATATGCTGGAAAAGCACTATATAAAAACCAATCACTATTATTATCATGCACATTGGAATTTCCAACACATTCACACACCATGTTAACAATGCACCATGGAACTCTGCAATCAAATCACATGTTGACTTAATTCTTTATTTGTTTGTCATCAGAATAAAATGGGGTTAATCATGATAGTAATGAATCTGGTGGGTATTATTATACTTCATTGCACTCATTCATCCTCAATCCTGAATTCCAGTTCACACTGTTTAATTCATGTGGGTTAATCACATTAATACATTATTTTATCAACTGACCTTCCATGATAGGGTTTGCCTCTAAGATCTGCTGTTCTATCCAGGAATGTTGCCCTGATACAGCTGCCAGGAACTGGAGGATTAACTTTGTACTCTCCGTCTTCCCAGCTCCAGACTCTCCACTACAACAAAGAAACCCCCATTGTAAAACAGACTCTCCACTACAACAAAGGAACCCCCATTGTAAAACAGACTCTCCACTACAACAAAGAAACCCCCATTGTAAAACAGACTCTCCACTACAACAAAGAAACCCCCATTGTAAAACAGACTCTTCTCTACAACAAAGAAACCCCCATTGTACAACAGACTCTCCTCTACAACAAAGGAACCCCCATTGTACAACAGACTCTCCTCTACAACAAAGGAACCCCCATTGTACAACAGACTCTCCTCTACAACAAAGGAACCCCCATTGTACAACAGACTCTCCACTACAACAAAGGAACCCCCATTGTAAAACAGACTCTCCACTACAACATATAGACCAACATTGTCATAGCCTCTCCACTACAACATATAGACCACCATTGTCATAGCCTCTCCACTACAACATATACACCACCATTATCATAGCCTCTCCACTACAACATATAGACCACCACTGTAATAGACTCTCCACTACAACATATAGACCACCACTGTAATACAGAACACTATTTTTAATACTGAATACTATATACTGACAATGCACACTTTACTGTTCCTAATACATTGTAATATACCAGTTAAAGAAAGCTAAGCAATCACTAATAAACATTTTGTATTCAATATGACCAAATTCAAAACATCAAATTTGTATGTTTGCTACAAAAGAAAAATACTCTCATAAAATTTGATGAAGAAATGTATTTAAGGAAAACAATTAAAAGAGCCAATCCCTAAAATTGACCCAATTGGAGCTCAAAATCCAACTGCTGTTAATCAAACTTTCAACAACAGAGTTCAATTTGATTGACAGATGAAGAGACCAGGCCCATTATTTTTGTTTCTGAGTTAGGTGCTATCGACATCTTTTAACCATAAGACAGCTCGGGCTGCCCATGCTTGACCATGTCTATGTACACTGTGATATTTCACCATTAGCTTGATCAACTAATAAATTTAAATACTATGATTAGCATTATTCCAGTCTGGACGGCTGTAATTGATTAATGATTAATGTTGAAATTAGAAAATGATTTGGGTTAAGGTGAGGAATTTGTACAGTTATGAAGTGAAAATCTGTTGCCTTCCAATTAAATTCTGAGGTCATAAAAACACTTCAATCATACACTGTGACAGTTGCAAGTCTTTCTGGGATATTTTGTATATCATTCTTTCAATATAATATTGTCATAAGTCTGTAATCTCTACATGAAATGGAATTGTTTATACATTGACAGGCCATCAATGTTCCTTTACTTATCATAATGCAGTGCATGGGCAATCAGAATACCCATTCAAAATAATTTTACTTTATGCTTCCTGCATATGCATTGAGTGTAACATTGAACACTCATGGTAAGTAATATCTATGCTGTACAGTCCATGCCTACTTCTCATCAGGTCACATTACAGTAAAAATTATGGGTTTTTAATGATCACACATTGGGATTTTCGGTACCAGATTTTATTTTAACCAATGTTGATTACACACAGATTTTTGGGAACCAGTTTTTTACTAACCAATGTTGATTACACAGAGGTTTTTGGGCACCAGATTTTTTATTAACCTGTTGATTACACACTGGGTTTTTGGTTACCAGTCTTTTTATTAACCAATGTTGATTACATGCTGGGTTTTTGTGTACCTGTTTTGTTTTTTTTTACTAACCAATGTTGAGTACGTGCTGGGTTTTTGGGTACCAGTATTTTATTAGCCAATGTTGATTACACACAGGGTTTTGGGGTACCAGTTTTTTAATAACTAATGTTGATTACACGGAGGTTTTTGGGAACCAGTTTTTTATTAACCAATGTTGATTACATGCTGGGTTATTGGTCCCAGTTTTTTGATAACCAGTGTTGATTACACCCTGGGTTTTTGGGTACCAGTTTTTTGATAACCAATGTTGATTATACATTGGGTTTTTGGGTACCAGTTTTTTGATAACCAATGTTGATTATACATTGGGTTTTTGGGTACCAGTTTTTTATTAGCCTGTTGAATACACACTGGGTTATTGGTACCAGTTTTTTTAACTAATGTAGATTACATGCTGGGTTTTTGGTTACTAGTTTTTTAATTAACCAATATTGATTACATGCTGGGTTATTGGTACCAGTTTTTTATTAACCAATGTTGATTACACACAGATTTTTGGGTATCAGTTTGTTTTTTATTAACCAATGTTAATTACACACAGGTTTACTGTTTACCTGTTTTTTTTATTGATTTACCTGATGATCACACACTGGTCTTTTGTGTACCGCTGCATGTTGTAATAAGCATTGTCTGCAATAGCAAATATGTGAGGAGGCAATTCACCAATCTTTTTGTCACGATACAGCTGAATTTGTTCTGAAGTGTAGATGGGTAGGATTTGGTAGGGGTTAACTGCCACAAGAATGGATCCAGTGTATGTCTACAAAACAAAGTCATACTTCCAAGCAAAACTGAAAATATCTATTCCGAAAAACTTGGTAATTTGGGACATAGGTCCACCAGAATTGGGCAAGGTAATGGTAAATCACTGAATCAGTTAAATATAATAAGTCAGCATCATTTTACAATGGTTTTCAAAATCTTACACCAGGACAGAGAAGGCAAAAACTGTATAAACCAGTGTAAAATAACAACAGTCTGTTAAAGAAGACTGCAGAGGATGCATATTGTAATCTGTTACAGCAATAACTATTGTAATATGTTACAGTAATAATCATTATAATCTGTTACAGTAATAATTATTGCAATCTATTACAGTATAACTTATTGCAATCTGTTACAGCAATAACTATTGTAAAATGTTACAGTAATACTTATTGCAATCTGTTACAGCAATAACTATTGTAATCTGTTACAGTAATAATTATTGTAACCTGTTAACAAGCTCACTCCAATGATTACAAGCTTGAGTTACATTTTTTTTCTTCATTTAAAAATGGTATGTACCCATAACGTTTCTGTAAAAATGTCACCGTGGTAACTTCATGGACAACCACGGAGATAAACCAAATAGTTTAGAAAATACCACAAATATTTTCAAATTTCAGACCAACTTAATTTTCATACCTACATACATTTTGTTGTGGATAATTGCTTGGTTTGAAAGAAAAAAAAATGCAGCTAATATGATGTCACAATGCACTGTTTACATAGACCACACCATATTTCCCATGTTGAATGGATATACATGGATTAAATGCCTAAAGTCAAGTTGCAAGATGGTATGAGTCTTTGCTTGTCACTTCAGTCACTGTGACCAAAGCATATTACATCAAAATTATTGAATGTATACTAATCCCAATTAATATTTTAGAAATATATTATAAAAAATATCATCTGTCGGGTAAATACTCCAAAAACTTTAGAATCTTTCATTTTTATACAAACTTTTTAAAACTTTATAATAAATCTCACATTTGTTAAAGCTACCCTCAATTAGGAAAATCACAATTCATTTGTGAGATAAAATATATCACCTTTCTCAGTACTTTTGACAAAGGGGCGTTTTATTAGCCCTGAATTTTAGCGAAATGAGGGAACACCCATGCAGTCGCTACGGTAATTTTTATGAGAACAAAGTATATCTAATCAATGTTTACATAGTCATAGAGAGAAAATGTTCCTTTTAGCTTCTCATACAAAACCGTAGATTCAAAGGTAATCTGGATTGTTTAACTTTGCTTCTCTGTTCTCGTATAATGATGTTGTTCAAGTCAGACTTGCCTTGTGTACGTGAACATACACTCTATAATTTACATATAATGGATGTTGTTCCACCAGATACAAGGTGTTTATGCTGCAAATTAGGAGAAACTTGTAATAAATCTGACATTATCATATATTTATCACTACTCTCATGGAATTCCAAGGTCCTTTAGTATTAAAAATTGTGACCTTGAACTAACCTTGACACAAAATCATGAACAGCAATGCCAAATTTTCTGTGTGTCAAAAGAATGTGTATATTTAATAGTTGTTACACACAAAATAATCAAATCTCAAAGTGTCAATAAATATAAACAAGAATCCATCCGTAAGTTTTAAAAGAATTGTCCTTGATATATTCCTGTAGAATACTTAGATCCTTTAATTTGTAGGTCAGCCCTTATGTTGCCCCAGGCGTCAAGGTGTGAAACAAGCTTGAATCTTAACTACACAATTACATTTTAGTTATTGTTGTTTTTTGGATGAAGATATGCAAAGAATTTTTCAAAAATTATGAACCCCTATTACGGTACACCTAGGTCCCTGCAGGACTTATGGCTTGAAAACCTTAAATCTTTATCACAAGAGAAAGTTTTCATAGAACACTTATAGCTATAACTGTTACCGCCTAAAGGAAAGGGACATGACTTTAAAATTAATGAAGCGAATTTGAATTCCCATTATGCAAAAATACTTTCTGGTAAGTTTGAATTGAAATTAGACCAGTGAATTTGGAAAAAAAAATAAAAAATTGTGGAGTTTCAACATCAACTACAAAAACAACAATGACACAGTAAAATGGACAAATTGGATCAGAAAAGCTCCCATCTGTATTGCAACGCAAAGTTCACTTGAAGTTCGGACTTCAGTGACCTAAGTTTCTTTTATAAATTTTCAAAATATAGATAATTGGTTAATGCTACAATCAGAAACTTAGAAGAACAAATCAATGATAAATTGAAATTATTGTTTTTCTGTTATTGAAATTTTATAATGGATTGTGTTAACAAAAATGTCAATTTGAATGACGTATTGCAACCAATCAAATATCACCTAGAAAGTTAGATTCTGTCTACTGCTAAAAACCTTACATTACATAGATTTTTCTGACTTAAAATGAATTTGATAATGAACTATTAACTCTGTCAATTATTTTTATATATGATTTTTTTCAAGCATTCCCCAATTATATCAATTTTTAAATAAACATAACCTATCACTGAAATTGGCGTCTTGATCACTTAATCATAGTTTCATCATTTAATAACGAGTATATCATGATACTTATATCAGGGGCAGATCACTCTTATTTTAAAAGATGACATTTACACTGTGTGCATGTAGTATGGGCTTCATAAAATGAATACATACATAGATTAAATTGTCCATGTATCTGATGAAGAGATTTCTCAGAATTCCCGATTCGTTCAGGTCTCCCAGCATAATCATGTCTTCCACCCCTTCCACCGACGTGGTGTGCATGTGTCGCATAGGACGACCCAGGTCGATCCAGTGTTCTTTGCCATCATCATCCACAACGTTGATGCGATTTTTGTCATGGAATTTCACACGGGCTCCAATAGACACAACAAATTCCCCTTTTGCTGTTGGCTCTAGCCAAATATGATCTCCCTGAAATTAATAAATGCATTCTATAAATCTGTTATCAGATGATGATTGATTCCACAGAACAGCAGAAAGAATGCAAATAATTATTTCTCTATATCTGATATCCTTTAGACTCCCACAAATCTCTAGCTGCAGATCTGTAGCTCTCTGGGAAAAATGGTCTGTCCCAATTTTTCCCCCCAAAAAGCTACAGATCTGCAGCAGCAGCAGACAAAGCTGAACATTAAGGAACACCTTCACTTATCAGACATGTTCTTACCAAAGTGCTCTTCTCCAAATAAACTTGGAGCTTATGGCAAAGAAAAAAAACACCAAAGTTTGGGGCAAGATATAATTGGGATATTCATATTTGCTGAGAAAATATACAGTTGATATTGAATTCTTAATTAAACTATTGATTCTGTGTTAATCATGTCCACAAACGAAAACACTCTGTGGACATACATCATGATATATACAATACATATGTGTTACATCATGATATATACGATACATCTGTGTTACATCATGAGATATATGATACATCTGTGTTACATCATGATATATACGATACATCTGTGTTACATCATGATATATACGATACATCTGTGTTACATCATGAGATATATGATACATCTGTGTTACATCATGAGATATATGATACATCTGTGTTACATCATGAGATATATGATACATCTGTGTTACATCATGAGATATATGATACATCTGTGTTACATCATGAGATATATGATACATCTGTGAAAACACTCCGTGGACATATGTCATTGTGAGATATATGATACATCTGTGAAAACACTCCATGGACATATGTCATTGTGAGATATATGATACATCTGTGAAAACACTCCATGGACATATGTCATCGTGAGATATATGATACATCTGTGAAAATACTCCATGGACATATGTCATTGTGAGACATACAATACATCTGTGAAAGCACTCCATGGACATATGTCATTGTGAGATATATGATACATCTGTGAAAACACTCCGTGGACATACGTCGTTGTGAGATATATGATACATCTGTGAAAACACTCCGTGGACATACGTCGTTGTGAGATATATGATACATCTGTGAAAACACTCCGTGGACATATGTCATTGTGAGATATATGATACATCTGTGAAAACACTCCGTGGACATATGTCATTGTGAGATATATGATACATCTGTGAAAACACTCCGTGGACATATGTCATCGTGAGATATATGATACATCTGTGAAAACACTCCGTGGACATATGTCATTGTGAGATATATGATACATCTGTGAAAACACTCCGTGGACATACGTCGTTGTGAGATATATGATACATCTGTGTTTACCGGTACACGCATTCTGCATAATTATGTATTTATTTTAGTTACGAGATACACATTCATTCAAACACTGTTCAATACTTCCTGCATGAAGAAAAACATAGTTGAAATATGAGAAATCAAACAGCAAAAAATAATTAATGGGCTTCAGAAAGTTGTTTAGTATCGTAAAAATGATTATTCACAATTATCACTGTGGTCATTGTCGAGATGTGGCACGTACACGTCATTACCTGTTGACTTAACATTTATACATCAACTATTATTTCAAAGCTTATTTTCAATCAATTAAACTGCCTTTATACTTTTATGTATTTTGTTCTTAATCAAGAAATCAACACTGCTTGATTTTGAGTATCATTTTGTTTTTATCATAATGTTTTGGAAAGAAGTTTATTTCAATGACTTTTTCTAGAATATATACATTGAATTCTGGGTCCAAGTTTTTGAACAATTCCTCGTTTGTTGATTCAATTATACAATATACTGGAATCGAGAAACTGGGTGTTCTACAGTTCTGAATATATTCAGTCCGAACAAAACATTAGGTACACATATTATATATCATTTCCATGAAATGCTTAGGGTAATACAGACATAAAATTACAGACCATTTTTCCTAGTGGGAGTGACGGGAGTGGAGTTCAGTGCAGTAAAAATATTACTACTCCATTATCATTTACTGCAGCCATAAAAAAATGGGAGGGGGTGCAACTAAACGGCATAATGAAGATAACAGAAAATATTACATAATGTCCAAAAATCCCCCCTTGTTGCTATGTCAATGAGGTAAGTAAAAATTGTACAAGTAGAAGTGTTGGTAGATGCTCCGCGTTATTTGCTCACACATTCCTTTTTATTTTGTCCTTGTTATAAAGATCAATCTTTTCACTTTTGAGTTCTGAATCATGACAATGCAAGGACAAAAGACTAAGTAAAAGGTGAACGAACAATTGGGGCTTTATGAACAATTGGGGCTTTATGAATAATTAGGGCTTTATGAACAGTGAACACTGGCAGTTTTTCAATGGTGAATACAAAACAGTGAATGGAGAGCACAAATGAGAGCTAAGAGTGAACACATGAAGAAAGCAAGGTGAAGGAATTAGGAGCAAAAAAAAAAAATGGTAATGTAGAATGATAGCAGTTTGGACCCTGAAATCCAGGTGATATACACTCTACACAGTATCAGGAGTACAGGAAATTATCTATAAACAATTAGTTAAAAAATGGTTAGGGGCTAAATTTTGTGGCCGGAATTGACAGTCCTGGAATAAGTCAGAAGCCTGGATGATGTATAAAATTTTAGTTGAATATCTTCATCCAATGTAGAGAAACATCCAGAGAACCTCAAGCAGAATGACAGACAGACAGACAGATGGACAGACAGACAAATGGAAGGTAAGCTAATAGTCACCTTCAGCAAAGCTGGTAAGGGACTAACAAGAGACCACGTCCTGACAATATGCACATCTGCAAAATGGTACTGAAGTCTATCTGACAAGCCATGTAGAAGATTTGTCCACAAGCTATTTTACATTCGTCATCCATCTTAGATTCAATATAACTTTTAGGAAATTAATTTTATCCTCCCGTTCCAACAATATGCATGTCTACAAATGGCAATAAAGCATTGTACTAAGTGTCAAGTCTATACGATGAGTCATATAAGCATTCACATGATTTTGTGACAGACAGACGGCAAACAGAGAGCACAAACCAATATATCTCCTCCTGGAAGATGTGAGATATAATTATAACACAACCCCCCACCCTGAACTGAGCTATTTTCACCCCTTCAAACTCTAATTCCTAGCTCTCCTGAAACTATCTTCCTTTTAAGGGTACTTTGCTTCGTATATTTCTCTTTCTTCTCCACAACTTTATCATGGTTTGATTCTGAGTTTTTAACTTCATGGGACTGGTTTATTTGACGTAAAGCCAGAATTCACCGCACATTGTATTAGATCTTGTACGTATAACAGTCATGATTGAATATTCTTTACACCATTTAATTTCACTCATTACAAATGGTGATTGGAGTGTAAGAACAAATGAAATAAAAACAGAGCGAAAGTATATTACTTCAATTTTATACTTCAATTTTCACTTGCCCGATCACAAAAGTGTTTACCGCCAGAATCGGAAATATGCACAACATTCATAAATTATCCAATAGACATCAATGTTGAGCCCTTCAGGGAAGTTCTATATGTTCATATGCTAATAGACACACACACTCTAAATTTACTTCACCAAAAACTCATTCATTTTCAAACAAAGTCAATAAACAATTAACATTTATTTAAAGAATTCTTTATAAACAATTATTATTCATGAATTATATGGCGTGGAATTAAAAAATTCTTCCTTATCAAATTTCCTTTATCATCGGATAGGAAGCTACATTTGGGGTGGCGGTCAGGCTCAAGATTTGCGGTGGCTGCCCTACAGCAGAAAAAAGACAAACAATGTGAGTAAACCTGACATTCTTCATATGAATTGGCCTGATAGTTCAGGAAATTATATTTTATGAAAAAGAGCAAGCACCATGCAACACTTGGCTATAAAAGTACTCCGCTTTCTCAAACACTCCTCCTCACTGTTAGGAGTATCAAAGTTTTAAACTATCAACGCAAACTTCTGTATTGACCTTTAGAGGGTTTCTTTCTTACTGTACCAAATACTTATGAAGTATTGCATTTGCAAAAAGCTTCACTGATACCTTGTAGGTCAACATGTTTTATTTATTAAGGCAATTTGGCTTCAAACTCCATGTAACTCCCGCTTTCTCCACTTCAGGGCCTCCACCCCAAATGTAGCTTCTTACCTTGTTATATAATAACCAAGTTCCTTATAAGAGGGTTTTACTCTCTCTCTCTCTCTCTCTCTCTCTCTCTCTCTCTCTCTCTCTCTCTCTCTCTCTATATATATATATATATATTATATACACACCATAATATACCATAAGTCTAAATATGTACAGCTTTTGTCCATAACCCACTACATTAATGCATGTTTTTAAATAAACAATAGAGAATTTGAAATTGAAAAACATCTATTTGACACTGATGTGACAAAAAAACAACTAGCATTTCAGGACAATCTCTCCTTGAAAATTTGGTCTCTACACAGAGGACCAGAATTTTTAAAACTGGTAGTCCAAAGAAAATACAGACTGATGCCATTGACGATTGCTCCCTGTGTGTGCACGGCGTACGTCTAAATCTTAATTCTCTCCTCCATAATCCACCACAGGATGCAAGAAACAAAGTGCACATTGTACATAAATAATCTGTGCATAGACAGTTCAATTTCACTTTCAAAAGGCTTTGCTAAGTCCTAGACAGCAAAGCTTGTTCCAGAGGTGAATTTTTTTTCCACACAGGTCAATAATGAAGGATTATTTTTCTAACATTTTAACCACAGTTTAGTGAATAAATTCAGGAACTTAAATTTTTTTTCTAAATTATCAAACTGCAATGCAAAAACTAATTAGATAGGCAGAAGGAGCATACCCCAAAAAAACACTGTAAGCTAAAAATATCCTGGTTGTCCACCAGAAAGCTATCTCAAATTGAAATTTAAAGAAAACAATACAAAATGTTTTACTTCATCATGTAACATAGATCATAGAAAATATATGACGTCACAATCAATGATGTCACAACAGTGCGAGACAGAAAATTCTCATCATGGCTGTCTCACATGGGTAAAGTCAATCTCACATTGGTATTAATCTGAAAAATGTATGCCCCATTATAACATGTCCATTTTCTATCAATATGACACACTAAAATGCGAGTGCTTTCTATAAAAAGACTCATAGCAGTCAATTGATTCTATTTCTAAAAATTATGAAATACATACCTTTGTTAAGATCACCATGGTTACTTTTGATTCAGAATGTGCAGGGTCACTGTTGAAAAAAAAAGAATGAAATAAATGAACAACAAGAGAAACTAGAACTTTATCTTCACAAGATAAAAAAAGGACCTAGATTACACAAAATTTCTGACATTTTCTCTAAAATTAAATTCTGATCTCGATATAAAGAGTTAATTTTGTATGATTTCATAGGTTGAAATTTTATATTGTAGTAATACACTGTATCACCACACTATAAATTTTATATTGTAGTAATAGACTTATCACCAAGCTATAAATTTTATATTGTAGCAATACACTGTATCACCAAGCTATAAATTTTATATTGTAGTAATAGACTTATCACCAAGCTATAAATTTTATATTGTAGCAATACACTGTATCACCAAGCTATAAATTTTATATTGTAGCAATAGACTTATCACCAAGCTATAAATTTTATATTATAGCAATACACTGTATCACCAAGCTATAAATTTTATATTGTAGTAATAGACTTATCACCAAGCTATAAATTTTATATTATAGCAATACACTGTATCACCAAGCTATAAATTTTATATTGTAGTAATAGACTGTATCACCAAGCTATAAATTTTATATTGTAGTAATACACTGTATCACCAAGCTATAAATTTTATATTGTAGTAATAGACTTATCACCAAGCTATAAATTTTATATTGTAGTAATAGACTTATCACCAAGCTATAAATTTTATATTGTTGTAATAGACTGTATCACCAAGCTATAAATTTTATATTGTAGCAATACACTGTATCACCAAGCTATGAATTCTATATTGTAGCAATACACTGTATCACCAAGCTATAAATTTTATATTGTAGTAATACACTGTATCACCAAGCTATAAATTCTATATTGTAGTAATACACTGTATCACCAAGTTATAAATTTTATATTGTAGTAATACACTGTATCACCAAGCTATAAATTTTATATTGTTGTAATAGACTGTATCACCAAGCTATAAATTTTATATTGTCGTAATACACTGTATCACCAAGCTATAAATTTTATATTGTAGTAATAGACTTATTACCAAGCTATAAATTTTATATTGTTGTAATAGACTGTATCACCAAGCTATAAATTTTATATTGTAGTAATACACTGTATCACCACACTATAAATTTTATATTGTAGCAATACACTGTATCACCAAGCTATAAATTTTATATTATAGTAATACACTGTATCACCAAGCTATAAATTTTATATTATAGTAATACACTGTATCATCACACTATAAATTTTATATTGTAGCAATACACTGTATCATCAAGCTATAAATTTTATATTGTAGTAATACACTGTATCACCAAGCTATAAATTTTATATTATAGTAATACACTGTATCATCACACTATAAATTTTATATTGTAGTAATAGACTTATCACCAAGCTATAAATTTTATATTGTAGTAATACACTGTATCACCAAGCTATAAATTTTATATTGTAGTAATACACTGTATCACCACACTATAAATTTTATATTGTAGTAATAGACTTATCACCAAGCTATAAATTTTATATTGTAGTAATACACTGTATCACCAAGCTATGAATTCTATATTGTAGTAATAGACTTATCACCAAGCTATGAATTCTATATTGTAGTAATATACTGTATCACCACGCTATAAATTTTATATTGTAGTAATACACTGTATCACCAAGCTATAAATTTTATATTGTAGTAATACACTGTATCACCAAGCTATAAATTTTATATTGTAGCAATACACTGTATCACCAAGCTATGAATTCTATATTGTAGTAATAGACTTATCACCAAGCTATAAATTTTATATTGTAGCAATACATTGTATCACCAAGCTATAAATTTTATATTGTAGTAATAGACTTATCACCAAGCTATGAATTCTATATTGTAGTAATAGACTTATCACCAAGCTATAAATTTTATATTGTTGTAATAGACTGTATCACCAAGCTATAAATTTTATATTGTAGTAATAGACTTATCACCACATTATAAATTTTATGCTTATATCAGCTACAGTTATGGTTAGATCATTTAACTAGTAAAGCTAGGGTACCAGGTTCGATACCCAATTGTTCCAAATATTTTTCTTCTTTATACTACAGTATGTCCATTAATTTTATACACCTTAACGTCACACACAAGAGCTGACAATATTACATTTTTACTTGCATCAACCAGGAACTAACAAAGTTTGCCTAACTCTAAAACGGACACGGAAATATTCCCAAACATTTTGTGCAATAACAAGAGAGAACACAGCTGAATTGTACATGAAAGGTACTGAAAAATCATATTATTGCAATATCATTATATTATTACACGACCAATGAGAATGAATATTACATATGCAACAATATCACAGGGACCTGAAAAATGGATCTTACGCACCTCCCCCCCCCCCCCCCCTTTCTACTTTCTAGGCCTAATGAAAAAATATACAGAACAAATAATTAATTTATCCAAAATATGTGATTTCCCCACCAATCACCTTCACAAGTCATTCTAAATAATCAATATTTACTTTCTATAAGCTTTTACTTGAGATGACCATTTGTGAGATACTAATAATTGTAAATGTGTGCGAAAAAATAATGTAAACACACTGGGGGGCTACCTGTTTCAAGACCAATACACCAGTTTCAAGATATGTCTGAGTTGTTTCCCTTTGGAGAACTCTTGTGCATAGTAAGATGTGAAACACCTTGTTTACTTGCGGGAGAGGGACAAATATTCTTCACTGTATAAGGGAATGTGCTCAGTAAGTTTCTCATACACAGTTTCATCACCTGAGTTTGACTGACACACAAACTAGATAAATGATAAGTATTCAAGGAGTAATTAAACACATGAGATTCTTCTTATATCACGTTATTTTCATAACTTGTACATATCATATCTCCAGAATATTACTTGTAAATATGACATCGTTTTAATATTTCCACTTTAGTAAAATATTTATTTCAATAGTATTTTGTATTTCTTGCACTTTACATATTTAATGAGAAGTCGCTGTGATACGTTTAATCATCTTCCTCACTGACTGCAAGTCTATGTCCCACTTAAGCATTCAAAGTTCCACTAAATGCACCTCCTACACAGAAGAGCTCTCATCTCGAAATCAGCGTATTCATGGGGGTATATATAAACAATTTTACTGAAGGAATTTCTGTGAATACCTCATCAGACTAATGTAATTCTCCTTAATTTTATACCATCAACTTTAGTTGTTGGATTATGCCATTTATTTCACCCTAACCCTAACCGTTCCAATGACAGCCTTAATTAAAGGACGTCATGACATCACTTTCCATATTGCGTTATCTGATTGGCTTGAGTCATCATTCTAAGACAAACTTCAGTAAAGTATTTTAGTTTAATTTCGACTGATTATCATCCTCAAATAATTAATTGTATAAAGTTCTGTATAAAAACTAGCTTTTACCATGAAGTAATCTGGATTGACATTTCTTTCAGTCATTTTTGTTTTCAAAAACATGCACATCTGAAAAATTTTGAAAAGCTCTTTTGTATATATTTGTTCATTGCTAAGAAAAAGGCTGAGGTCATCAGAAAATTGAAGAGCCAATCAGATAATGCGACATACAAAGTGATGTCACTACCTCCTTTAAGGCTGTCAATGGATGTAAAAGCTCAGGTCAGGTGAAATAAATAATAATAATACCATATTTATATAGCACCCTTTCCATACATTTGTATGCTCAAAGGTGCTTTATAGTACATAAAACAATTAGATAAAACATTGAAATAAAATGATATAAACATAATATACAATACATATGCTTTATAAGTATAAAACATCAGTTTCAGGGCATATTAAAGTAAAGAGGATGAGATAATGTTGATGAGATTTTCTTTATTGTAGATGAATTAAAACTATATATAAAAAAACCCATCTCAACTTGATGGAGGCTAGTTACTGAAAACCTGATGGGAAAAATGTGTTTTCAATGACTTCTTGAAGGCGCATAGTGATTTACAATCCTTTACATGTTGTGGAAGGGCATTCCACAGTTTCGGAGCTGTTGACATGAAGCACCGATCCCCGTACGTAACAGTTCGACTTTTAGGAACTACTAGAGTGACCAATCGGTGTATAGACCTAAGATTTCAAGTAGGTGTATATACCTCTAGTAATCATTTGATATAAATTGGGCACTCATCATGTAAGGCCTTGTAAGTATAAGTTAAGTAACTTAAACTGTGCCCTATGCTGCACAGACAACCAGTGTAGTAGTATTGGAGTGATGTGGTCATAACAAGAGGTCCTGGATATGAGACGTGCGGCAGTGTTCTGAACTTGTTGGAGCTTGCTCAGAACTGTCTTGGGTATAAAAACAAGGAGAGCATTGCAGTAATCTAACCTTGATGTAACTCAAGAGTTCACAAGTGATTTAGCTGCTTCTGTTGTTAAATATTTTCTGATGTGGCCTATTTGCCGCAACTGTGCATAGCAAGATCTACTAATAGAGTTCACTTGTAGCTCCATATCCATCTTGGAGTCAAACATGACACCAAGATTTTGAACGCAGGTTGAAGGATTAATTTGTGAGTCACCCACTGCAACTGAAATGTTTTTAATGAGGTTTGCATTATGACCGGATGCGAACACAATGACCTCGGTCTTATCCTTGTTGAGTTTCAACATATTGCCATGCATCCAAGACACGATGTCATATAGACAACACTCAATACGATGTAATGACTCTGCCTGTGTAGTTATGCCGTAGGCTTAAAAGACAGGTAAAGTTGAGAGTCATCCGCATAAATATGGTGATCAAGTCCATGATATCTACAGATGGAACCAATTGGTTTTGTGTACATTGTGTAGAATTTGGGAGCCAGCACTGATTCTTGAGGCACACTAAAAGTCATTTCCACTGGCTTTGATTTGGCACCATCTATGCAGACCGTTTGGTGACGGTTATTGAGATAAGATGATATCCAGCCTAGTGATTTGCCCGTTATTCCGAAAAGAAGATCTAGTCAGTGCAACAGGATAGAGTGTTCGATAGTGTCAAAAGCAGTACATTCTAATAGACTAATCAATTTTAAAATTATATCACAATTATTAAAAATAAGAAAATAAATAAAATATTAAGAAAGCAATTATCTATATTATATTTTTAAAATGTAAAAATATAATCATTAAAAACTGATTTATATCCCACAAATCGGTCGCGAAGCTTCAGTAAACTTGTTTATATCTCCATGTATTGATCTGGAAGTTTCAGTAAACTTGTTTATATCTCCATGTATTGGTCTGGAAGCTTCAGTAAACTTGTTTATATCTCCATGTATTGGTCTGGAAGCTTCAGTAAACTTGTTTATATCTCCATGTATTGGTCTGGAAGCTTCAGTAAACTTGTTTATATCTCCATGTATTGGTCTGGAAGCTTCAGTAAACTTGTTTATATCTCCATGTATTGGTCTGGAAGCTTCAGTAAACTTGTTTATATCTCCATGTATTGGTCTGGAAGCTTCAGTAAACTTGTTTATATCTCATGTATTGGTCTGGAAGCTTCAGTAAACTTGTTTATATCCCATGTATTGATCTGGAAGCTTCAGTAAACTTGTTTATATCTCCATGTATTGGTCTGGAAGCTTCAGTAAACTTGTTTATATCCCATGTATTGATCTGGAAGCTTCAGTAAACTTGTTTATATCTCCATGTATTGGTCTGGAAGCTTCAGTAAACTTGTTTATACCTCCATGTATTGGTCTGGAAGCTTCAGTAAACTTGTTTATACCTCCATGTATTGGTCTGGAAGCTTCAGTAAACTTGTTTATATCCCACAAATCGGTCTGGAAGTGGTAGCCCCTTGGCTGTTGTTTACATTATTTTGTTGAGCACCTTTTCATATATTAGTGTCTCGCAACTGGTCATGTCTAAATTTTACAGGAGGTAATACTGACTATTCAGAATGACTTAATTACTAGTATGGTGTGGAAATCATGTATAAGTTGGATGAATCATTGGTTCTATATATATTTTTGTTGGGTTTAGGACTGGGAAAGGGGTATGTACTTTAAATCTATACTGTATACAAGCTATTGATACTTTAGGTGCCTGTAACAATACACCAGATTCTTGTTAATGAAAGTGCTATACATGTGCACATAGGACAGAGGTACAATATAGCATGGATTTTTTTCCATTAAATAAAAGAAACCACAAAGAAAACTTAAGCAAACTAACCCTAACCCTTGACAGAAAGTTATGCACATTTACTGTTAAACATAAACTTCGATTTCCTTGTTAAAAAAAATTCAGCTATATCACATTTTCAGGGCGGAAAGAGAGAGAGAAGGGGGGGGGGGGGGGGGGGGGGGGTACCAAATAAATCTCTGCAAGCTGTACGGAAGATAATTAGCCAAGACAGTTTGAAACAGTAGCACTTTTCTGTCTCCTTGTGTTTTACTCAGTAAAGAAAGTACACAGGAACGCATCTGTTCAAACTTACGTCTGACGAAACAGACAATCGGTGACCTAAAGTTAGAAGTGAACTTGCAAAGTACCAACTTCCTTTAAAAAAAAATAATAAAATAATAATAAAAAAAATTTTTTCCAACTCCGAATTCTTGGTGAGGTTTTATTCTACCCGGATGTCAAACTTCAGTGAACCGAACAGTGGGCTGTGAACAGGTATAAATAATTCATCATTGATATAGATTTACCTTCATTGATTTCAGAAACGTGTTCACTCTCTAAATTGTTTAGAATGTCCATCTAGCGGCTGCCATCATGGGTTCCGCATTTTCTGTTCTTTATTATCTGCCAAACTTCCAAAATGGACACACCCTTGAATGAAAACCTGTCGACACAGTATATACCTTCAGTCAGAACACGTCACGTGACATCTGGTTTTTTTTTTTTTTTTTTTTGTTATCTCACCTGTATGTACCTGTGTCGATTAAATAGCATATCGAACCCGAGCGCATATTTTACACACTGACGTACAAACAAATGTGAACTTGCTTATTTGAAAAGACGATAAGATATGAAAATTTCAATGGAATCCAAAGGCGAAATATAAGTATGTACACGTATCTTTAAAGGTTAAGGACAAATGAAGTTTTTTTTTGTTGTTGTTTTTTTTTTTTGATTTGTTGTTGTTTTGTTGGTTTTTTTTCCCTTACCGTGTCGTGGATGTAATGAAATTATTCATTTAGGGGTCTATATTTTCCCAACTCTCTAACTTGTATTCCATATAAAACTTATGAGATTCGTTACTGACTGTCATCTTCGTCTTTTCATAAATACCAGCAATCATATTAGTAGTATACAATTTTTAGTTATTCATTTAGCACTTTCATAATAGAACTGCTTATTTACATAAAATGTGATATCTTGTCTGTTTACATACACACTAATTACCTATTAGAAATTAAAAGCCATTAAGTAAATGTTTAAAACCTATCATATTCGATTTAGGTAACCACAATAAAATTGATGAAAAATTCCAAAAATTAATTAATCAATTAATGAATGCCCACCTATATTCCGATTCTACTTCCTGGAAGGGGCTACAAATGGATTTGACCCACATTAATTTTCAAATAGTTATATTAACCTGTAAGATTTGCTTTTGTGGTTTCTATATCATGGGCGGATCCAGAAATATGGAAAGGGGGGGTGTCCAAGGTCGGACAATAACAAGGGTGTCATAAATATTACCGCGGAAGTGAGGCGCGAATTTTTTTCGAGTGTTTCTAATTAAAATAACGTTTTAGATCCCCTTGTCCTAATAGGATACATTTTTCACAGGGGGAGACCACGTGGTCTTGATATCGAATTGAAATTGATTAAAATTCATTTATTTCATTTTTATACTTTTAGCACCGTTCAACTCCTCACCGGGGCTATGCAATTGTCCTTGAGCAAGACATTTGTCCACTGCTCAATTGTTGCTACAATATCACGATTAAGTCCTACAATCTACATATAACCAAATATATGTTGAAAAAGGACGTTAAATAAAACAACAATTAATTCAATCAACTAATAAATTAGGAGCTATAATCTAAAACATTAATGTTTGTTTATTTGAAATAACCTTAAAATTATGTTATCGAAGATAGAAATCAGTTCCTCTGTGAAAATAAGTAAAAAATCAAATGAGGGGGTCCAGGTGACCCCCCTCCTCCTGAGACGTCATCATATTTTCTTTGCCATATAAAAAATTATAGGTGAATTTCAAAGGGGGGGGGGGGGGGGGTCCAGACCCCTTGGATCCGCTAGTGTAAATTATCTTAGCAATATGAGAACATCCGAATAATTCAGTTTTATTCATATTGCATTTTTACAATGATACATGACATGATACAAACACTACAGAAACTGGACTACTATGCATACAGTAATACGACATTGTTTATTGTTGTTTTACGTCCCGCTTGAAGCCGCCCGCGTGGCGCAGTGGTTAGAGCGGCGGGCTCAAAGATCTGATGATCCTTGAGTCGGGGGTTCGAATCCCACTGTGGGACGTGGGTGCCGGTCTTTCGGATGAGACCGTATAGGCCTAAATTTGCAGCCCTGTCACCGGTAATGGTGACAGCCGCCGGATAGCTGAAAAATTGCTCAGGCGGCTATAAACAAACAAACAAACGTCCCGCTTGAGAATTTTTCACTCGTACGGAGATGTCACCATTACCTGTGAAGAGTTGCAAAATTTAGGCCTATGCTCGGCACTTGGGACCTTTGAGCAGGGAGGGAACTTTATCGTGCCACACCTGCTGTGACACTGGGCCTCAGTTTTTGCGGTCTCCTCCGAAGGGCCGCCCCATTTAGTCGCCTCAAGATTACGTCATGCAAGGGGTACTGAGTATCTGTAGCTTAATGCACGAGTTTCTCAATTGTATGAGCTGCAAAAGCAGAGAATGGTAGAAAACTCATTGAAGGTTATATGCTGCAATTTGTCACAGGATAAAAAGCATGGCATTAGCTTGGTCAATGCACAATGTTCTGTCATAACACACGAGGTTATGGGAAAAGGTGTCATGCCCTATAATTATCAAAAATAATAAACACCAGTAAATGATAAGAAACACACACTTTTACAAAACATTTAACTGCCATTTTCATTTACTATCCATGATTATTTTTTTACTTTCGTAAGCGCGTTTTAATTAAAAAGAAATCAAAAACATTTTCAGTAAGATATAAATTAAATATAGAAATGCTTTTAGATATGTTAACTGACAGTTGTTTTGAGTTTCATTGATTCAGCAAAAACTGAACCCGGCTGTGACACTTGCTAAATCTGCAGTTGTATTACTGTTAAGAAATTCACAATATATTTACACGACAACGTTGATACCTTGGCTCAGCTTACTGCTTTCTGATTGGACGACAGTCTGTCAAAAAAGTTCATTGAACCATTTCGAAAGATACCACAAGGTCCACACTTTAGGGTATTTCACAGTACACTAAAACCACGAGTGTTTCTAGGGCTTACGGCGGGTGTGACCGGTTGACATGGGATGTTAACTCCTCCAGGTACCTGATTCCACCTCTGGTATAACCAGGGGTATGTGTTTGCGTAACTATTTCTTATAGGAGTTATGAGTTTGATCATTTTCGTTATTTTCACCTTTTCATGTAAAGATAGATGGACAAAGTCACACAAATTTCCCCAGGTTTGTATACCCGGAAACGTACCCAATAACATATGTGTGCCTGCTGCAAATAAAGTTTAGACACTGACTCTCTCCCGTTATTTTAGGCATGTCCTTATGTTTTTTTCATGTTTATGTGTATACATACTATTGCATTTCATATCAGATGATTTATATTATTCGTTTACAGTTGTGTTTTAAATGCAAATGTATTATGGTTAGTATATTTCAATTTTTCATGTGAAACATAGGTGAGTCACAGACTCCATGCACCGTAAGAGATATCCGGAAGTTGATGGGTTTCATTGGATATTTCTGGAGTTACATACCCGACTTCTCGAGAAAAGCGAAACCAATCTACGATATAAAAAAAAAAGAGGAGAAAGGGGGCACTTCGGACAGAAAGCCGCAGAGAGGAACAAAACATTCAAGTCATACTGAACAAAAGGGTTCGTCTCTGCATATCCATTGGAACTCTGAGCATCGGGAGATTTTAGAGGTTCTTCTCAGCACGCTGCTAAATCCCCCAGTAATGGCTTATCCAGATTTCCACAAGCCCTATAACCTTCATATCGATGCTTCTCAGCGAGGTTTAGGTACCATGGTCTACCAGAGTGTGGAGGATGGGAAATTAGCAATAACTGCTTACGCTTCACGGATGCTTACCCCAGCAGAGAAAAAAATACCATCTCCATTCAGGTGATCTTGAATTCCTAGGACTTAAATGGGCCGGTACTGAACGTTTCCGGGATTATCTCTAGCCGGTACTGAACGTTTCCGGGATTATCTCTAGCCAGTACTGAACGTTTCCGGGATAATCTCTAGCCAGTACTGAACGTTTCCGGGATAATCTCTAGCCGGTACTGAACGTTTCCGGGATTATCTCTAGCCGGTACTGAACGTTTCCGGGATTATCTCTAGCCAGTACTGAACGTTTCCGGGATTATCTCTATTATCCGCCATTCTTTGATGTTTACATGGACTATAATCCTCTGCGTTACATTTTCACAGCACCTAAGCTGGATGCTACCAGGTTGCTGTGGGTATCTCAGCTAGCTGACTTCCCGTTTCACATTACAAATCTGGAGTAAAATATGGTGATGCAGATGGGCTAAGTCGCATGCCATTAGATATATCAAGGTACACGGAGCAGTGTTCTCCTCATACTATTGAATGCAGTAGTGACTGCAATGAAACATGACAAGTCTGTGTGTGCAAGCATTGAAACTCCAGTGAAGGAGCTGAAAGAGAGGGACGTCATTTATATATACACGTGTACACATTACTTTATAACAGCACATCATAAACTGTATCTACATTAACATACTGAATTTTTTTTTTACCGTAAATACTTCTTACACTAGCGAGCGGCCGCACTACATCGTGTCATTACTGTACTCGTATATACCCAAATGTCACATGACCTTACCCAAACTCGAACACGTAGCAAAACACTACCGCACTTAATAATAATTGATTAAGGAGCAGCAACAACACCCAGACAGATGACCTTTACTTTCCTCTGTGTGTGTGTGTGTGTGTGTGTGTGAGAGAGAGAGAGAGAGAGAGAGAGAGAGAGAGAGAGAGAGAGAGAGAGAGAGAGAGAGAAAGTCGACGAGGGAATTAACACATGCAGCAAAATGCCTCTTTCGTTAGTGGCCTAAGCTGAAGATAATAAATGGAATTTTGAAACCTGAGATATCGCTTTCACGTGAGGGTGAGATTCAGCAGATAGTATTACCAAAGTTTTTCCATGTTTTAGTATGTAATTACATGATACAGTTTGGGACAGGCAGGGTATTGAGCATGGCAAGGGACCGTTTCTACTGGCCTCAAAAGAGCAAGGAAATAGAACAGTATGTTACATAAGAGTGTCCCCAAAGATAAGAAACCACATTGTGATCACAAAGCTGCTTTGAGACCCATCATAACCACCTACCCTGTGGAGATGGTCTTCATTGACTTCTTATATATGGAACAATGTAAAGGTGGATTCGAATATATACGTGTTATCATGGATCGTTATAAACGCTGCAACACGAAACAGGACTTCAAGGACAGCAGAACAGAAGGTGTTAATGACTTTGTATTGCGATATGGAATGCCTACTAACTGCATCATGATCAAGGGCGCGAGTTTGTGAACTCTGAGGAATTCCAGATCTGGTATTCATCATTTCCTGTCCACTCCATACCATCCTGAGTGAAACGGACAGGTGTAAAAGTTTAAGCAACATTACTACAGATTCTTAGAACAATAGAGCCACCTTTTAAAAAGGACGGGAAGTCTCACCTAAATAAGGTTGTGCATGTTTACCATTCCACCAAAAATGAGTCTACAGGGTGTTCACCATTTTACCTAATGTTCATGTGACACCCTGTCCTTCCTGTTGACTTAATCTTTGCAGAGCCGCAGAAGCCAGGGCAGAAAGGTGAATACTCCCAGTTTGTGGATGAGTGGAAACTTCGGATGGAAGCAGCCTACAAGTTGGCATTTAGGACAGGGGAAAAAAACCAACCACAACAAATCATTGTTTAGTGCTAGACCACTGTCTGGTGACTAGTGAGGAACCTTTTGGAGAAAGGGGGTCCTGGGAAACTGAGGTCCTCTTGAGAACACGACGTCTACAGTTTACGTCAGGTCAGTGATGACATACCAGTGTATGAGGTACAGAGAAAATCTGGACAAGGTGGTATCAGGAGGTTATATATGGAAATATACTCAGGCAATGTAAACATTTGCCTCTCAACACAGCGATACCTGCGAAAGCAAGAAAACCAAGTGTACCCAAGTCTTTAGTGAAAACATCAAAGCCAGCAGTGAATCATCAATATGATGCAGACGATAGCTCAACAGATTGTGATGGTTCTATAAAAATACAGAGAATACCTATGAATCCAAATGCAGCAACATTCGTCCCAAGGCAAGCTGCGTCCGATTACAGTTCCTCATTGGTGGAAATCAAGCCTCCAGCTGAGCAGGAAGAGTTGTTGGTCCTTGATGGCTCTAGTGAATGTTTCCAGTCAGCTAGCAGCGGAGACGGGAAGGATTCCAGTGACCAGAACATGGTACAAGATGAGGACCAACAATTGGAAAGTTGAGGATAGACAGAGTGAGCTATCAGAATCAGTCACGGAGAGACCCAGGAAGACTATTATATCACCACTGAAGTTCACTTATGACAACCCAGGAAAACCAGCATATGTACAAGCATTGGGTGCCACACTCATATGTAAGACACCTGAAGTATTTGTGTAATGGTCGTGACACCAGACTGCTTTTTCACTTGTTTGATTCTTACCTTCAGTTTGTTCTTTGTTTATACCTGAACTAAGGTTGTGTATTGTTAATGGTGTTTTATCTTGTTGGGGTATGGTAAGGGTACTCTGGACTTTTGCTTGGTAGTTTGTTACTTAACATGGCATTTGGAGTAGTATTCCTTATACAAAGAATATGATATGTTTAATGATGTCTCTACATTATGGTATTGTGTAATAGTTTATATATTTAACAAATTCTTTTGATATACATCCACAAGTACTGAAGGTTACCCTTAACATGTTTCATGTTATCTTTTTGAATTAGGTGACAGTACCAGTTAACAGTTTGGCCATTTATTAACAATATTTGAAGTAACAGGGACATATTGTTTTGTGAAACTGCCAGTCATCACTGAGATATTGTACTGCAGTACATTTTGATTTATCTTTTGTCTAGGTTTCATTGCGATACCGATTCCCTCATGTTTATAAATGTCGGGACGATATTACATTCTATGGAGGAGCGTGTAGTGAGATCAATGAAGGTGCTCGATTATTAGTTTATGGTCTACGGGAGATAACTCTTACGGCATTTGTTTTCCCGGGTTTCTTTTTGTTTGTTTATATATTGTTTAACGTCCCGTTCGAGAATCTTTCACTCATATGGAGACGTCACCATTGCCGGTGAAGGGCTGCAAATTTAGGCCTATGCTCAGCGTTTACGGCCTTTGAGCAAGGAGGGGGGTCTTTAACATTTCACACTTGTTGTGACATGGGACCTCGGTTTTTGCGGTCTCATCCAAAGGACCGCCCCATTTCATCGCCTCGTACGACAAGCAAGATGTACCGAGGACCTATTCTAGCCCGGATCCCCACGGGGCTTCCCGGGTTTGTATACCCGAAAACGTACCCAATAATATGTGTGCTTGCTTCAAATAAAGTTGAGACACTGACTCTTTCCTGTTACCCATGGGGTTTTTTTCATGTGTGTAAATACTATTGTATTTCATGTAAGATGATTTATATTATTCGTTTACAGTTGTATTTCAAATGCAAATGTGTTAGGGTTAGTATATTTTAATTTCTCATGTGAAGCATAGGCGAGTCACATGTAGAAATGTCCCGCCATTGCATAAAAGTGCTCCTTTGCTGTAATCACATTCTATTCGATAAAATATGAGGAAGTTACGTATTGTTGCCTACTGTTATCATGTTATTGTGACTTATAGAAGTAGTCTTGTAAAGTCCTTGAAATGTAGATATTTAATTTGATGATTTAAATCTCTTTATACGGAATGGGTAGGTGCTGTCCGTCATTGGTTTTAGGATTGGTGTGCGCGTAGTGTTTCCGGTTTGCAGTATAATGTAAACATTCTCGAGTGTACAACCAACCATCTTAATATTGGAAGTATTTTGCATAGTTGAGCATAACATTGTTTATTATAACTTTGTGATAGTAAGTCATCTCATTGTACTAGTCAATATTGATTTTTAGAATTATTGTAGACAACCTTCGTTTCTTCAACCCCTAGACTCGATAAATATAGAACCAGTATTTGTTGGTTAACACATGCATAATATTGTACCAATGGTCGATATTTGTCGGTTTTTCCCCTTTGTTAAAACATAGGCGGCGCGTCGAACGTTTCGGTTCATACTCTCTTCTGGAATTAGAATAATAGGTGTTCCTACTGCAAGTAAAGTTTAGACACTTATGTATGTAACACACAAGTTCTTTCAACGTTTATTCAGTGTTGTGTGCATTCATCAACGATGACAATGACAGTGCTCCTATAAATAAATAAATATAACATTTACAATTTGTGCTAGTAACTAACCGATATCAATTTGCTTGACCGCAATCATATATACAAACATATTTCCTATGCAAGGATTCATATGTAGTACATATTTAAACACACATGCATAATCAACAACATGAGCGAATAGCAATTGCAAAATAGAAAAAGGTTGTGAATACGCAAAGTTCACAAACCTAAACAAGGCACGCAATATCCGGCCCAAAAAGTTGGCCACCATGACAGGTCAAGGTTAACTCAATACATGTCGACCTGTTAATAAAATAAACACTGTAAATATACTGCAAACACATATATATCACTCAACACCGTTGTGTCGCTGAATTACATGTATGTAAAACTCAATTATATTCTCCCATTAATAACTAGAAAACATTAAGCTATAACCTAGTTCTATATACCTGACTAAAGAAAATGCAAAGTATTAAATTCCACCTCCTAACAGTATTGTTTAGCAAAGAATCTCCTATAATACCTTACACACGGTAGTAATGAATCTATGCACTCAAAGTATTCATCGACAAATTATTGTGTACTTGAAAATGACAAATATATCACCAAAAACTTACACAACATCAGACACGTCCTTGTAGTGCAGAATCTCGTGCAAAAATACCGCCAATGGCCGGTTCTATTATTACACACACTGACAAATAACTGACCGTGTTCACAAGTGTGAAAAATATTACAAGAAATCATTTTAACCCAACAAGAGATATATTTACCAAAAATAATAAAATAATAATACTCTTGAAAGTCAAATATGATTAATTTAACAATAATAATCAGACACATAAAATACCAGAAATATAAGCATACGTAAAGCTGCAATGTCTCAATGGCGCAGAGGTTAACATCGACCGTCCGCCACACACACCACGGCACCTCAGCACCCGGTTCGAATCCAACCTGACACACTTACTTATTTTTTTTTTTATTAAAGAAATGTTCTCCCTTACACTACATACACACTGTAATAATTAAACACTTATGACATCCCACTACATGTGTGTAAAGGAATCTCACTACATACACACTGTAATAATTAAACACTTATGACATCCCACTACATGTGTGTAACAGGAATCTCACTACATACACACTGTAATAATTAAACACTTATGACATCCCACTACATGTGTGTAACAGGAATCTCACTACATACACACTGTAATAATTAAACACTTATGACATCCCACTACATGTGTGTAACAGGAATCACACTACAGAATCGCTCAGAGTGGAGAGGTCGTCTAAGAAGGAGACTTGTCAAACAAGTCCAACCCTCAGATGAGGACAACGGACTATAAAACGGATATGATGATGATGATGATACATACACACTGTAATAATTAAACACTTATGACATCCCACTACATGTGTAACAGGAATCTCACTACATATACACTGTAATAATTAAACACTCCTGATATCCCACTACATGTGTGTAAAAGGAATCTCACTACCTACACACTGTAATAATAAACATTTCACTTTACGCAAATATAGCATTATAGTTTGTGTGGAATTGCCGCCTGCCTCATTAAAATTATTCCTGCTGGAAAACATTATTGACAAAATTATTGATAGATTTTATTTTATTGCTCCATCGGTTAAAAAGATTTTGATTTCTTCGCATCACAAAATACTCGTCTCTTTTAACACTGGGTTTGACATCAACATTGATTTAACCAGTTGGATCAGTAAAACACTTTTTTCTTGCTATCTGTAATATAGCATTTATATTATATATTGTTTAATGTCCCGCTCGAGAATCTTTCACTCATATGGAGATGTGACCATTGCCGGTGAAGGGCTGCAAAATTTAGGCCTATGCTCGGCGCTTATGGCCTTTGAGCACGGAGAGATCTTTAACATGTCACACCTGCTGTGACACGGGGCCTTGGTTTTTGCACTCCCAACCAAAGGACCACCCCATTTAGTCGCCTCTTACGACAAGTTAGGGGTGCTGAGGATCTATTCTAACAACCGGGATCCTCATGGGATTTTTCCTGAAATAAGGAATACTTTCTGAGAGACCTTGACCTTTATCGAAATATCTTGGTCAAAAGGTTCCTATCTCAAGGAATATATATCATCAATTTTAGGAGATATGACCTTGGATAGACAGAAGAACAGACATGATGGCAACTTTATGCTCTTCCATACAATGTCTCTCCTTCTCTCCAAATTGAAAGTGCTCCAAATTAAACATCCTTCCCGTAATGTAATGCATGGTGTGGAGGAGAAAGCATGAACAGGAACATTATAGACATTATGAACTCTGATCTGCCATATAGGAGAAGTGTTCACAAGCTATTTTACATCCCCTACTCCTCTTAGATCCACTATAACTTTAAGGAGAAAAATTGAATCCTCCTGTCCCAAAACTATGCACATCTACAAATGGCAATGAAGCATTGTACAATGTTTCAAATCTATCTGATAAGCCATATTGGCGGAGAAGCGTTCACAAGATATTTTACATCCTCCACTCCTCTTAGATCCACTACAACTTTTAGAAAAATAATGACATCTTCCTGTCCCAACAATATGTACATCTACAATGGCAAACATTGTACAAAGTTTAAAGTCTAACTGATAAGCCATATAGGAGTTCACAAGAGTTTGTTGCACACAAACAGATGGTAAGACAGAAAGACAAAAAATAATATGTTTCCCCCTGGAAGAGGGGAGACATAATAAACATTTCACTTTATATCACAATATCCTATCTATACATACCTGGATCATCAACAGCAATAATGGTATCAGATTCATCAACATCATTGGCTCCTGTCATCTGATGATCTGTGTGTTGTTTTTGTGCATATCTGAATGCTTTGCAAGGCTTCCCATCTCCAGCTGATGTCGTGGCTGAATTTAAGGGATGATAACAATTATTTGACTGAAAATATCTATAGAAAGCTAATCAGAATAGCAATTTACAATATGTGTACTTGAATGATATCCCACTACATGTGTGTAACAGGAATCCCACTACATACATGCTGTAATGATAAACATTTTATTTTATAACACAAATCCCGATCTATTTCCTCAAAGTTCTTGATTTAGCAGAACAATTTCTTTCTTGAACAGAATTTTCTTGTCATGACTCAGACAATATTAAATGCCACTCACATGTCTAAACAGGGAAATACTCAAATTCTTACCTTAATATTCTCATCATTTGGAAATGATTTTGAGGGATCTGAAATTTATACGGATTTCATCGGAAGAATAAAATTAAAGAAAATCATCAGAAAATGTTCCACCCGAGAATGTTTCATTCATATGGAGACGTCACCTTGCTGGTGAAGGGCTGCAAAATTTAGGCCTGTACTTGGTGCATACCATCTTTGAGCAGGGAGGGATCTTTAACGTGTCACACCTGCTGTGACACGGGGCCTCGGTTTTTGCGGTCTCATCCGAAGGACCACACCATTTAGTCGCCTCTTACCACAAGCTAGGGGTGCTGAGGATCTATTCTAAAAACACGGATCCTCACGGGGTTAGCATTTATAACATCGTCATTGACAAGAAAATGTCAGACCAATGTGTGGTCCCTTTACTGAAAAAAAGGAAAACATTCTTTTTAGAATGGCTTACTTAGCAACTGCAACTGTACAGTGTTTCATTGAATTAATATACAATGACATTTTTTGTTTTAACTAGAGATAGAAGCCAGCTATTTCAGTTAAAGTAGGAGGCGAGAAATTGCCAAGTGCCAGGGCTCTTAATGACAATCCTGAAAGTGTCCATTCCTTTGTGTGTTGTAGAGATAATGAGGTGAAAGTCAGTACCATAATTTACAGTTTTAATATTCAAAATAGTACGTTGAAAGAGATCTTCACAATATCCAGCAAATTATTCATTAGAACAGTCAACTTTGTCAAAAGTTTCAAGTCAAAAGTTTGGAGTGTTTTATCACTCAATTTTGCACAGTCATTATTGGCTTGTTGGTTTCAGAAATCAAAGGGAAAAAAATCTGAAACATAACTATGTGCACAATTTTATATTGTGATTTTTATTGTTTATTTCAAAATCAACTTTAATGATGGTTCGTTGTATATTGTTTAATTTCAAAGAAAGAAAAATAAATTCCCTTCCTCCCTCCTCGGTCTGAAATACCCACACAGCAATTCCAAACAAACATTTTTTATGGATGACCTTACAACACATAATCCTATCTATACATACCTGGATCATCAACAGCACTAATGGTATCCGATTCATCAACATCATTGGCTCCTGTCATCTGATGATGTGTCTGTTGTATGTATACATATCTGAATGCTTGTGTGGCCTCTCATCTCCAGTTGATGTGGCTGAAATGAAGGAATGATAAGAATTATTTCACAAGAATAGTAGTAGAACTGATGAATGTTCCCCCAACTGCACCTAAACAATGAACAACTTCATATGACAAATGACTTGCAGTGATCAATAACTCTTGAAATATTGTTCAATTAATTTTTTTTTTCATTTTTTTTTTTCATATATAAATAATGTATGTGATGAGGTGAGGGACACTGACTTTACAAATTCACCTTGCATGATCTTTGTCTGAAAGTCATTTACCTGTTACTTACTTCTGAGATATATGATCAATACCTGTTTAAAAACTGTTGAAATAAATAATTTTTTTCCTGAAATAAGGTATACTTTCTGAGAGGCCTTGATCTTTCCCAACTTATCTTGGTCGAAAATCCCTGATCCAAGGAATATATATGATCAAATTTAGGGGATGTGAGCTTGGACATTGGACAGACAGAAAGACAGGCATAATGATGACTATATGTTCCCCTATAAATTTTCGGGGAGCATTAACAATTATTCTGAATACCAATTTACAACACTTGTACTTCAATTATTAAACACTTAGGATTTCCCATGACATGTGTCACACACAGTGTGAAACAGGAATCTCAGTACATTCACACTGTAATAACCACTGATAGTTTTTTGTGAAAAACAAATGTTTCTCCTGCTCCCCAAATTGAAAGTGCTCCAAATTAAATTTCCTTCCCTTAATGTACTGCATGGTATCGAGAAGAAAGCATGAGCAGGAACATAATTGAAATATGAACTCTGATCAGCCATATGGGAGAAGTCTTCACATGTTATTTTCCACCCTCCATCCCTCCTAGATCTATTATATCTTTAGAAATTTATAGATAAATATTTAATCTTCCTGTTCCGACAATATACACATCTACAAGTGGCAATGAAGCATTGTACAAAGTTTCAAATCTACCTGATCAGCCATATGGGAGGAGAAGCATTCATCTATTTTGCATCTTCTACTCCTCTTAGATCCATTATAACTTTTAGGAAACTACAAATGGCACTGAAACACTGTACAAAATTTAAAGTCTATCTGATAAGATTCATAGGAGTTCACAACTCATTTACCTGATACTTACTTGTGAGATATATGACCAATACCTGTTTAAAAACTATTGAAATAAAGACATTTGTCCTGAAATAAGGTATACTTTCTGAGAGACCTTGACCTTTGTCAAATTGTCTTGGTCAAAAGGTTCCTTTCTCAAGGAATATAGATCATCAATTTTAGGAGATATGACCTTGGATAGACAGAAGAACAGACATGATGGCAACTCTATGCTCTCCCATACAATGTCTCTCCTTCTCTCCAAATTGAAAGTGCTCCAAATTAAACATCCTCCCCTTAAATTAATGCATGGTATGGAGGAGAAAGCATGAATAGGAACATTATAGATATTATGAACTCCGATTTGCTATATAGGAGAAGTGTTCACAAGCTATTTTACATCCTCTACTTCTCTTAGATCCACTATAACTTTAAGGAGAAAAATTGAATTCTCCTGTCCCAAAACTATGCACATCTACAAATGGCAATGAAGCATTGTACAATGTTTCAAATCTATCTGATAAGCCATATTGGAGGAGAAGTGTTCACAAGCTATTTTACATCCTCCACTCCTCTTAGATCCACTACAACTTTTAGTAAAATAATGACATCTTCCTGTCCCAACAATATGTACATCTACAAATGGCAAACATTGTACAAAGTTTAAAGTCTATCTGATAAGCCATATAGGAGTCCACAAGATTTTGTTGCACACAGACAGATGGTCAGACAGAAAGACAAAACATATTATGTTTGTCCCTGGAAGAAGGGAGACATATAAACATATCACTTTATATCACAATATCCTATCTATACATACCTGGATCATCAACAGCAATAATGGTATCAGATTCATCAACATCATTGGCTCCTGTTATCTGATGATGTGTGTGTTGTTTTTGTGCATATTGGAATGCTTTGCAAGGCTTCCCATCTCCAGCTGATGTCATGGCTGAATTTAAGGGATGATAACAATTATTTGACTGAAAATGTCTATATAAAGCTAATCAGAATAGCAATTTACAACATGTGTACTGGAATGATTAAACACTCCTGATATCCCACTACATGTGTGTAAAGGAATCTCACTACATGCACACTGTAATAATTAAACACTTATGACATCCCACTACATGTATGTAACAGGAATCTCACTACATACACACTGCAATAATTAAACACTTATGACATCCCACTACATGTGTGTAACAGGAATCCCACTACATACATGCTGTAATGATAAACATTTTATTTTATAACACAAATCCCGATCTATTTTCTCAAAGTTCTTGATTTAGCAGAACAATTTCTTTCTTGAACAGAATTTTCTTGTCATGACTCAGACAATATTAAATGCCACTCACATGTCTAAACAGGGAAATACTCAAATTCTGACCTACACATTCCCCATCATTTGCAAATGGTTTTGAGGGATCTGAAATTGATAGGCATTTCATCAGAAGAATCAAATTTAAAGAAAATCATCAGAAAATAAGGATTGATGGATTCTTTATTCTTTTATCTTCCACCCGAGAATGTTTCATTCATATGGAGACGTCACCTTGCTGGTGAAGGGCTGCAAAATTTAGGCCTACACTTGCTGCTTACTGTCTTTGAGCAGGGAGGGATCTTTACCATGCCACACCTGCTGTGACACAAGACCTCGGATTTTATGTCTCATCCAAAGGACCACCCCATTTAGTTGCCTCTTACGAAAAGCAAGGGGTTGTAAGGACCTATTCTAACCTGGATCCCCACGGGACTTGATTCACAATTTTTTAAACCATTTGGATGCAACTGATGTATATAAATAACCAACACTGAGTGAGAATGAATAGAAAAATACAAAAGATTTCAGGAATGAAAGTAATATCAAACTTTAAACAAAATTAGCAATTGGGAGCAGTTTTCCCTTTAAAAATTATGAGTAATTTTATGAAAAAAAAATCATAAACTTGTCCTAATTTCATTATGATTTTGTAAAATGTAGTCAATATAATTTGATATGATCATGGATAAAATCTTAATCTTATATGAAGCAAAGCAATTGATAATGCCACTGCAAAAAAAATGGAAACTAAGGAGCCAAATCTATTTTGACATCATTTCTAATGCATGCTATCATTGACATTAAAAATATGTGTCCACCATAACAACTGCACTTAATAACATTTCTACGAAATAAATATCAATTTAAAAAAAAAAAAAAAAGTTTGATAATCCACCAGGCCAAAGAGTCTGAGAAATTCATGTTTAGGGGGCCTCCGTGGCCAAGTGGTTAGAGCATCATGCTCAAAATCACAAGACTTCTCACCTCTAGATAGCGAATGGTTCGATTCTCGCTCGCGACAATATAAGTGAGAAAGTTTGCCAGTTTACTTGCGGAAGGTTGGTGGTCTCTTCCTAGGTACATTGTATCTAGGTTCTCTCCTCCACCACTATAGAAAACTTGAATCCACCACATAACTGAAAAATTGTTGAGTGTGGGGAAAACAAAATCAATCAATCAATCATGTTTAATTGGCCTAACATTATTAAACTTCAGTACCCATAAACCCAGTCTCCTTTCCTTAATGCTATAAACACATAACAAACAACATGGCAGTGTTTTTCAAACCATTTTTAAAAGCTGTGTTATGCGCTATTGATTTGGAAAAATCAACATATTTAAATTTTGGCAATTTTTCAATGTTGAATACTTCTAACATTGATAAATTATAAACACATATACTATTATTGATTTTGCAACTATATCTTTTTCACATAATGCTTTGAATTATGTGACATCATAAAGTTGACAGTATAAAGTGATTCCACCGGATTCCATCCGCAGACAAGAATCATCCAAGGCCAGTGATCGTGAAGTTCCTAAGTAATGACATTCACAGGTCCAACATAACAAAGAGAGAAAATTTCAAACGAACATTCCAGATGCTGGACCACATAACACCTATGAATGCTAAAGTGTTAAAAGATCTGAAATCCAAAACCGAAGCAATTGACCATGCTTGGTTTTACAATGGATACATTTTTGCATTGGACATGAAAGGAAAACACCACAAACTGACATCACTGATAATATTAACATGAGACTCCAGAAGGATAGGCGAGTCTTAGTCTGTCTGCGGTCGAATAACTATGCACAATATGTATTAAACATTATTACCCACCAAAGGAGTAGTCACATCATTTGGCTGAGATCAAAGCATAAGCGGTATGTTTACCTTCAATCTGCTAGCAGGTGTGTTAGAAGTATGTCTGTCAGTCAGTGAGAGAGTGTGTGAGAGTCTAATTACTTTATATCACAATAGTTGTACTTGGTACTTTATAAACTTTTTCGTTGAAAATAACCCTGTGCCTACTAATTGTTCTTTCCTGCTATGGTGGAAAACATCAAAATTGTTACAGTAAACTGTCAAGGGCTTGGCACTTTTTCAAAAAGGCAAGATGTGCTAAATTACTATAAAACAAAGGGCTATTCTATGATTTGCCTTCAAGACATTCATTTTATTCAAGAGTCTGAACCACTTGTAGAATCCCAATGGGGATATAAATGCATTTTTAATTCTTTTAAGACAAATACTGTAGGAGTATGCATACTATTTAATAATAACTTTGAATTCAAAATCCATAATGAAATAAAAGATAGTGAAGGAAACTTTTTAGCATTGGATCTAACGACAGAAGATAATAGAGTAACCCTTATTAATATATATGGGCCAAATCAAGATAATCCTGAATTTTATGACCAGGTCAGAGAAACTCTATTAGAATTTGATAACCAATACTTTATTGTTTTAGGAGACTTTAATCTTGTACTTAATCAATTATTAGATACACATAACTATAATGCAGTAAACAATCCAAGGGCAAGAGAAAAGTTGTTGGAAATTATGGAAGAATTACAGTTATTGGACTATTACAGGATCTTAAATCCAGATAAAAAAAGTGTTCCCATGGAGAAGAAAAACACCTTTTAAACAAGCACGTTTAGATTATATTCTAATTTCAGAAAGCTTATCAAACAATGTCGGAAAATTCTTAATAAAACCGGGGTATAGATCAGATCATTCAATTGTACTACTGGAACTTAAATTTAACTCATTTGAAAGAGGACGTGGGCTATGGAAATTCAATAATAGCTTATTAACAGACCCAACATTTGTAGAAAAGGTGAAAGACACAATTCAAAAAGTCAAACAACAATTTTTGGAAACTGAAGGCAGTGAGAACAATCTTTTCACATTATCGATGACAGTACATTCCTAGAAGTTCTTTTGATGGAAATAAGGGGCACTGCTATTTCTTACTCTTCATACAAGAAAAAGGAAAGGGACAGACTAGAGAATTCTTTAATCAAAGAAATAGGGGCTCTGGAATCTGAACAAGAAATGAATATAGATTTAATTGAACAAAACAAAAATGCCCTTCAAGACTTAAGAAATAAAAAACTATGAGGTCATGTTATAAGGTCAAGAGCAAAATGGATTGAAGAAGGAGAAAAACTATGAAAGTACTTCTGTAATATGGAATCTCCTAATTATTTGAACAAAATAATAAAAAAGTAGAATTAGTAAACAAACAAATCATATATGATCTTGTTACCAAACACTTTATACTAGTACAGATCATATGCTACTAGACATATCTATTGAAGGCATTATCAAAACAAGTGAAGTACGGAAGCTTGATCAAGATACAGTAGATAATCTTGAAAAAAGTATAGATGAAAGGGAGGTGTTTCATGTTTTGAAAAATAGCAAATCTCCAGGAAGTGGTTTTACAGTTGAATTTTTCAAATTCTTCTGGAAAGATTTAAAAATGTACATAGTGCAATCAATTAATAACATAATTATTCAAAAGGCGCTCCCAATCACACAAAGATTAGGAATAATATCATGTTTGCCGAAAGACGACAAACCCAGGCATTTCTTGAAAAACTGGCGTCAAATAACTCTTTTGAATGTCTTATATAAAATTATATCAGCTTGTTATTAACTTGTCCAATATTTTCCTAATCAAGATGTTATTTTCATTTAAAGTTGAAATAGAGAAAACATGTCTCCAGGGTGATAGTTTCTAAGCAATGGTTGATATTACAAAAATTATTCCATGTACACAAATTGCATGCATGTGTATGATTCTTGGTAAATTTATGATAAAATGGATATTTGCAACTGTCAAATCAACATTAACAGTAGAAAATAACAAATGAGAAGATAAATATTCCCATTCTAATTTTGCTTGATGTTTACATCCTGTTTTTGTTGAATTTTGCTTATATTATGAAATATGTGATGAAATGTTTATGCTTGACGTTATGTTTTGTGTCAGTCTATTATGACATCACAATCCACAGCTTTCCATCTTGTTAATGCTCGTTAACTGCCTCAAACCTCTGCGATTCTTTTGCGTTGTTGTATACAACTAATACATATTGATATTCAGTGTAATAAAACAAATAGTTCATGTAGTTGTGGGTAGTATTGAAAATTTCCACCCCTCAAAATCCATTGCGCCAAGCATAGGCCTAAATTTTGCAACCCTTCACCGGTAACGTCTCCGTATGAGTGAAAAATTCTCTCGAGAGACGTTAAACAATATACAATCAATCAATCCCACTTCGAAAAGCAGAGTAAATTTTGGTTAACACAATATGTAGTTAAATGTGCATGTAAACTAAGAACAGAAAGTACTAAATATAAATGCCTTTTGATGCATACCATCAGAGATTGTCCTGCACAGTGGCGGATCCAGGAATTTCGAAAGCTAAAATACTCTGCCATTTTTGGTGCCAAATCTGAAACTTCACTCAAAATATTGTAAACTTGTGGCCAAAAAGGGGAAGGGTATCCAGGCTCCCTGGGTCCCCCTCTAAATCCGCCACTGGCACATACCTCACTCAGTCACTGACATGGCTTCTGCTTGCACATGACACACCTATAAACCGAAATACAAACACGGACTTTACCCGGATTTTTCTGGTGGTATTGTAGGGATTACTTTGCAATAATGTTCTTGGTTTCAGACCCCCCCCCCCCCCCCCTTATCAATGTAAAATGACCGTACATGCCATAGTAGATGTTTTGATTGATTGATTGATTGTATGTATGTATGTATGTATATTGTTTAACATCCTGCTTAAAGATTTTTCACTCAAATGTAGACGTCACATGTTTTGATATTAGAACCCATGCTTTAACAAATTCAATAATTTTTGTTTAAAAATTTAAAAAACCAAAACTTTTTAAAGCATTCAAAAATGTCCTTTTATCGATGCAATTCAGTTGTAAATGACCAATTCGTTGTTTGATCAAATAATAAAAAAATCCTTCATAATCACAACACGATGCTACATCGTTTGATGCATCCAAAGTTTGGGTGTCGTATGATCCTTAAACAGTAGTCCAAGTGAATCTCTATGATTTATAAAGAACCACGAAATATTAGGAGGCACTTACAGTCAGCAATATAAATAAAGACATAAATTCACCTCAACAAATAAATTTTTGTATTTCAAATTGATTACTGATTTCACTTTTTTTTTAAATTCTAAAGATGCATTGATAGTATTAATTAATTTGTACTAATTATTTAGCCGGTTCTGTACGTGTAATAGAGGGAATTTAAATAGTGTCTGGCATTTCTCTTTGGGTACCTAATATACCGATTACAAGTCTGAACAACATTTCCTAAGCTGTGTAAGATCTAAATTCTATATTGGCAAAATAAAACAGTTTTTATAGATTTTTCTTAGTTTACTCAGTATCCTTCACTCAAACCAGTGATATGTTGAGAAAACATTGCACATATACCCTCCTGAATGAGTTAGTAAATAAGGTGTAACACACACACACACACAGAGACACACACACACACACACACACACACACACACACACACACACACACACACACACAGACACACACACACACAGACACACACACACAGACACACACACACACACACACACACACACACAGACACACACACACACACACACAGACACACACACACACACACACACACACACACACACACACACACACACACACACACACTAATGATAAAGTAGAGGGGGGGTAATGAGCTCCTAAGGATAGTACCAACATCGTGGACGATTTCAAAAACATTATTTAATTTTAATGCATATTCACTTTATATCCACCAGAACCTCGCCTGATCCTATAGAGTTTACTCTTCTTGAAGACAATGACATGTTTTATATACTTACACTAAGGCCTAAAACATTATATTTTTACATCTTCTTACAAGAACATATAATTGTACAAATTTATATCTATAAAACTCGAAGGGAAGTGTGGGATGTCTCTCCACTCCTACGCACGTCTTATACATATAGCCTTTACTTATAACAACAACAAAAATCTGTTAGAGGATTGCATCGTACAATATTTGATAGCAAGGTGATTGCCTTAAATTTTAGATAAATAATCCCCATGCAGCATTGCTTCAATCCTATTCAATGTCATTATTGTTGAGAATCCTAATCTTCTACAAATTTAAAGATTAATATTTCAAAATTCTCATGTAGCCAAGCGACACGTTTCGACCCCCTCCCCATTCCCCCTGTATCTGAATGGGTGAAAATAGATTGAAATCCACCCAAAAGTCAGAACCATAATCTCTCTGATATAGTAATTTTTTTTTGGGGGGGGGAGTGTTTCTGCTTGTTCGAGAAGATCACTAGCGACCAATCGATGTGTATAATACACATTACGGACGCGGAGATGTCCAATCGGACTCGCTGACTGGATACTCCTTCAACATCAAAGAAAACCGAGTCTGACTGAGTAAACAAATAAACATCAAACGAAAACCGAGTCTGACTGAGTAAACAAATAAACATCAAACGAAAACCGAGTCTGACTGAGTAAACAAATAAACATTAAACGAAAACCGAGTCTGACTGAGTAAACAAATAAACATCAAACGAAAACCGAGTCTGACTGAGTAAACAAATAAACATCGAAAGAAAACCGAATCTGACCGAGTAAACAAATAAACATTAAACAAAAACCGAGTCTGACTGAGTAAACAAATAAACATCGAAAGAAAACCGAGTCTGACCGAGTAAACAAATAAACATCGAAAGAAAACCGAGTCTGACCGAGTAAACAAATAAACATTAAAAGAAAACCGAGTCTGACTCAGTAAACAAATAAACATCAAACGAAAACCGGGTCTGACTGAGTAAACAAATAAACATTAAACGAAAACCGAGTCTGACTGAGTAAACAAATAAACATTAAACGAAAACCGAGTCTGACTGAGTAAACAAATAAACATTAAACGAAAACAGAGTCTGACTGAGTAAACAAATAAACATTAAACGAAAACCGAGTCTGACTCAGTAAACAAATAAACATCAAACGAAAACCGAGTCTGGCTGAGTAAACAAATAAACATTAAACGAAAACAGAGTCTGACTGAGTAAACAAATAAACATTAAACGAAAACCGAGTCTGACTCAGTAAACAAATAAACATCAAACGAAAACCGAGTGTGACTGAGTAAACAAATAAACATCGAAAAAAAAAACGAGTCTGACTGAGTAAACAAATAAACATCGAAAAAAAACCGAATCTGACTGAGTAAACAAATAAACATCGAAAGAAAACCGAGTCTGACTCAGTAAACAAATAAACATCAAACGAAAACCGAGTCTGACTGAGTAAACAAATAAACATTAAACGAAAACCGAGTCTGACTGAGTAAACAAATAAACATTAAAAGAAAACCGAGTCTGACTGAGTAAACAAATAAACATCGAAAGAAAACCGAGTCTGACCGAGTAAACAAATAAACATTAAAAGAAAACCGAGTCTGACTGAGTAAACAAATAAACATTAAACGAAAACAGAGTCTGACCGAGTAAACAAATAAACATTAAACGAAAACCGAGTCTGACTGAGTAAACAAATAAACATCGAAAGAAAACCGAGTCTGACCGAGTAAACAAATAAACATTAAACGAAAACCGAGTCTGACTGAGTAAACAAATAAACATCGAAAGAAAACCGAGTCTGACTCAGTAAACAAATAAACATTAAACGAAAACCGAGTCTGACCGAGTAAACAAATAAACATCGAAAGAAAACCGAGTCTGACCGAGTAAACAAATAAACATTAAAAGAAAACCGAGTCTGACTCAGTAAACAAATAAACATCAAACGAAAACCGAGTCTGACTGAGTAAATAAATAAACATTAAACAAAAACCGAGTCTGACTGAGTAAACAAATAAACATCGAAAGAAAACCGAGTCTGACCGAGTAAACAAATAAACATCGAAAGAAAACCGAGTCTGACTCAGTAAACAAATAAACATCAAACGAAAACCGAGTCTGACTGAGTAAACAAATAAACATTAAACGAAAACCGAGTCTGACTGACTAAACAAATAAACATTAAATGAAAACCGAGTCTGACTGAGTAAACAAATAAACATTAAACGAAAACCGAGTCTGACTGAGTAAACAAATAAACATCAAACGAAAACCGAGTCTGACTGAGTAAACAAATAAACATCAAACGAAAACCGAGTCTGACTGAGTAAACAAATAAACATCAAACGAAAACCGAGTCTGACTGAGTAAACAAATAAACATCGAAAAAAAACCGAGTCTGACTGAGTAAACAAATAAACATCGAAAGAAAACCGAGTCTGACCGAGTAAACAAATAAACATTAAAAGAAAACCGAGTCTGACTCAGTAAACAAATAAACATCAAACGAAAACCGAGTGTGACTGAGTAAACAAATAAACATCGAAAGAAAACCGAGTCTGACCGAGTAAACAAATAAACATTAAAAGAAAACCGAGTCTGACTGAGTAAACAAATAAACATCGAAAGAAAACCGAGTCTGACTGAGTAAACAAATAAACATTAAACGAAAACCGAGTCTGACTGAGTAAACAAATAAACATCGAAAGAAAACCGAGTCTGACTGAGTAAATAAATAAACATTAAACGAAAACCGAGTCTGACTGAGTAAACAAATAAACATTAAACGAAAACGAGTCTGACTGAGTAAACAAATAAACATCGAAAGAAAACCGAGTCTGACCGAGTAAACAAATAAACATTAAAAGAAAACCGAGTCTGACTGAGTAAACAAATAAACATCGAAAGAAAACCGAGTCTGACTGAGTAAACAAATAAACATTAAACGAAAACCGAGTCTGACTGAGTAAACAAATAAACATCGAAAGAAAACCGAGTCTGACCGAGTAAACAAATAAACATCAAACGAAAACCGAGTCTGACTGAGTAAACAAATAAACATTAAACGAAAACCGAGTCTGACTCAGTAAACAAATAAACATCAAACGAAAACCGAGTCTGACTGAGTAAACAAATAAACATTAAACGAAAACCGAGTGTGACTGAGTAAACAAATAAACATCGAAAGAAAACCGAGTCTGACCAAGTAAACAAATAAACATTAAAAGAAAACCGAGTGTGACTGAGTAAACAAATAAACATCGAAAGAAAACCGAGTCTGACCGAGTAAACAAATAAACATCGAAAGAAAACCGAGTCTGACCGAGTAAACAAATAAACATTAAAAGAAAACCGAGTCTGACTCAGTAAACAAATAAACATCAAACGAAAACCGAGTCTGACTCAGTAAACAAATAAACATTAAACGAAAACCGAGTCTGACTGAGTAAACAAATAAACATCGAAAGAAAACCGAGTCTGACCGAGTAAACAAATAAACATTAAAAGAAAACCGAGTCTGACTCAGTAAACAAATAAACATCAAACGAAAACCGAGTGTGACTGAGTAAACAAATGAACATCGAAAGAAAACCGAGTCTGACCGAGTAAACAAATAAACATCAAACGAAAACCGAGTCTGACTGAGTAAACAAATAAACATTAAACGAAAACCGAGTCTGACTGAGTAAACAAATAAACATTAAACGAAAACCGAGTCTGACTGAGTAAACAAATAAACATTAAAAGAAAACCAAGTCTGACTGAGTAAACAAATAAACATCAAACGAAAACCGAGTCTGACTGAGTAAACAAATAAACATCGAAAAAAAACCGAGTCTGACTGAGTAAACAAATAAACATCGAAAAAAAACCGAGTCTGACTGAGTAAACAAATAAACATCGAAAAAAAACCGAGTCTGACCGAGTAAACAAATAAACATTAAAAGAAGACCGCGTCTGACTCAGTAAACAAATAAACATCAAACGAAAACCGAGTCTGACTGAGTAAACAAATAAACATCAAACGAAAACCGAGTCTGACTGAGTAAACAAATAAACATTAAACGAAAACCGAGTCTGACTGAGTAAACAAATAAACATCAAACGAAAACCGAGTCTGACTGAGTAAACAAATAAACATTAAACGAAAACCGAGTCTGACTGAGTAAACAAATAAACATTAAACGAAAACCGAGTCTGACTGAGTAAACAAATAAACATTAAAAGAAAACCAAGTCTGACTGAGTAAACAAATAAACATCAAACGAAAACCGAGTCTGACTGAGTAAACAAATAAACATCGAAAAAAAACCGAGTCTGACTGAGTAAACAAATAAACATCGAAAAAAAACCGAGTCTGACTGAGTAAACAAATAAACATCGAAAAAAAAACGAGTCTGACTGAGTAAACAAATAAACATCGAAAGAAAACCGAGTCTGACCGAGTAAACAAATAAACATTAAACGAAAACCGAGTCTGACTGAGTAAACAAATAAACATCGAAAGAAAACCGAGTCTGACCGAGTAAACAAATAAACATTAAACGAAAACCGAGTCTGATTGAGTAAACAAATAAACATCGAAAGAAAACCGAGTCTGACTCAGTAAACAAATAAACATTAAACGAAAACCGAGTCTGACCGAGTAAACAAATAAACATCGAAAGAAAACCGAGTCTGACCGAGTAAACAAATAAACATTAAAAGAAAACCGAGTCTGACTCAGTAAACAAATAAACATCAAACGAAAACCGAGTCTGACTGAGTAAACAAATAAACATTAAACGTAAACCGAGTCTGACTGAGTAAACAAATAAACATTAAACGAAAACCGAGTCTGACTGAGTAAACAAATAAACATTAAACGAAAACCGAGTCTGACTGAGTAAACAAATAAACATCAAACGAAAACCGAGTCTGACTGAGTAAACAAATAAACATCAAACGAAAACCGAGTCTGACTGAGTAAACAAATAAACATCAAACGAAAACCGAGTCTGACTGAGTAAACAAATAAACATCGAAAAAAAAACGAGTCTGACCGAGTAAACAAATAAACATTAAAAGAAAACCGAGTCTGACTCAGTAAACAAATAAACATCAAACGAAAACCGAGTGTGACTGAGTAAACAAATAAACATCGAAAGAAAACCGAGTCTGACCAAGTAAACAAATAAACATTAAACGAAAACCGAGTCTGACTGAGTAAACAAATAAACATCGAAAGAAAACCGAGTCTGATTGAGTAAACAAATAAACATCGAAAGAAAACCGAGTCTGACTCAGTAAACAAATAAACATCGAAAGAACACCGAGTCTGACCGAGTAAACAAATAAACATTAAAAGAAAACCGAGTCTGACCGAGTAAACAAATAAACATTAAAAGAAAACCGAGTCTGACTGAGTAAACAAATAAACATCAAACGAAAACCGAGTCTGACTGAGTAAACAAATAAACATCGAAAGAAAACCGAGTCTGACTGAGTAAACAAATAAACATTAAACGAAAACCGAGTCTGACTGAGTAAACAAATAAACATCGAAAGAAAACCGAGTCTGACTGAGTAAATAAATAAACATTAAACGAAAACCGAGTCTGACTGAGTAAACAAATAAACATTAAACGAAAACGAGTCTGACTGAGTAAACAAATAAACATCGAAAGAAAACCGAGTCTGACCGAGTAAACAAATAAACATTAAAAGAAAACCGAGTCTGACTCAGTAAACAAATAAACATCGAAAGAAAACCGAGTCTGACTGAGTAAACAAATAAACATTAAACGAAAACCGAGTCTGACTGAGTAAACAAATAAACATCGAAAGAAAACCGAGTCTGACCGAGTAAACAAATAAACATTAAACGAAAACCGAGTCTGACTCAGTAAACAAATAAACATCAAACGAAAACCGAGTCTGACTGAGTAAACAAATAAACATTAAACGAAAACCGAGTGTGACTGAGTAAACAAATAAACATCGAAAGAAAACCGAGTCTGACCAAGTAAACAAATAAACATTAAAAGAAAACCGAGTGTGACTGAGTAAACAAATAAACATCGAAAGAAAACCGAGTCTGACCAAGTAAACAAATAAACATTAAACGAAAACCGAGTCTGACTGAGTAAACAAATAAACATCGAAAGAAAACCGAGTCTGACCAAGTAAACAAATAAACATTAAACGAAAACCGAGTCTGACTGAGTAAACAAATAAACATCGAAAGAAAACCGAGTCTGACCGAGTAAACAAATAAACATTAAACGAAAACCGAGTCTGACTGAGTAAACAAATAAACATCAAACGAAAACCGAGTCTGACTGAGTAAACAAATAAACATTAAACGAAAACCGAGTCTGACTGAGTAAACAAATAAACATCGAAAGAAAACCGAGTCTGACCGAGTAAACAAATAAACATTAAACGAAAACCGAGTCTGACTCAGTAAACAAATAAACATCAAACGAAAACCGAGTCTGACTGAGTAAACAAATAAACATCGAAAGAAAACCGAGTCTGACTGAGTAAACAAATAAACATCGAAAGAAAACCGAGTCTGACCAAGTAAACAAATAAACATTAAAAGAAAACCGAGTGTGACTGAGTAAACAAATAAACATCGAAAGAAAACCGAGTCTGACCAAGTAAACAAATAAACATTAAACGAAAACCGAGTCTGACTGAGTAAACAAATAAACATCGAAATAAAACCGAGTCTGACTGAGTAAACAAATAAACATCGAAAGAAAACCGAGTCTGACTGAGTAAACAAATAAACATCGAAAGAACACCGAGTCTGACCGAGTAAACAAATAAACATTAAAAGAAAACCGAATCTGACTGAGTAAACAAATAAACATCGAAAGAAAACCGAGTCTGACCGAGTAAACAAATAAACATTAAAAGAAAACCGAGTCTGACTGAGTAAACAAATAAACATCAAACGAAAACCGAGTCTGACCGAGTAAACAAATAAACATTAAACGAAAACCGAGTCTGACTGAGTAAACAAATAAACATCAAACGAAAACCGAGTCTGACTGAGTAAACAAATAAACATTAAACGAAAACCGAGTCTGACTGAGTAAACAAATAAACATCGAAAGAAAACCGAGTCTGACCGAGTAAACAAATAAACATTAAACGAAAACCGAGTCTGACTCAGTAAACAAATAAACATCAAACGAAAACCGAGTCTGACTGAGTAAACAAATAAACATCGAAAGAAAACCGAGTCTGACCAAGTAAACAAATAAACATTAAAAGAAAACCGAGTGTGACTGAGTAAACAAATAAACATCGAAAGAAAACCGAGTCTGACCAAGTAAACAAATAAACATTAAACGAAAACCGAGTCTGACTGAGTAAACAAATAAACATCGAAATAAAACCGAGTCTGACTGAGTAAACAAATAAACATCGAAAGAAAACCGAGTCTGACTGAGTAAACAAATAAACATCGAAAGAACACCGAGTCTGACCGAGTAAACAAATAAACATTAAAAGAAAACCGAATCTGACTGAGTAAACAAATAAACATCGAAAGAAAACCGAGTCTGACCGAGTAAACAAATAAACATTAAAAGAAAACCGAGTCTGACTGAGTAAACAAATAAACATCAAACGAAAACCGAGTCTGACTGAGTAAACAAATAAACATTAAAAGAAAACCGAGTCTGACTGAGTAAACAAATAAACATCGAAAGAAAACCGAGTCTGACTGAGTAAACAAATAAACATCGAAAGAAAACCGAGTCTGACCGAGTAAACAAATAAACATTAAAAGAAAACCGAGTCTGACTGAGTAAACAAATAAACATTAAACGAAAACCGAGTCTGACTGAGTAAACAAATAAACATCGAAAGAAAACCGAGTCTGACCGAGTAAACAAATAAACATTAAAAGAAAACCGAGTCTGACCGAGTAAGCAAATAAACATCAAACGAAAACCGCGTCTCATTGAATAACAAATAAAAAAAGGTTCAATATATGGCAATTAAGATATAATTTTTGTTATTTTTGAATATCTTTGCTCACTTATAACTAACCAACAACAACAAAATTCACATTTTATTTGTTTCATCGTATTATTCGATGTTGATGCATGCATTTAATCGATGTGATGAAATTGGTTGTACGCAATTATTTACTTGCTTAGAATGTATTTTATTTTGCTCCCTTATAAAGAGTACGGTCTATTTAAATGATACCCTAAATAATGGTATTTACTGTAATAGATCAATACATACAGGGGATTTAAATATCATTAACATGATATCGTCATTAGCGATCTCTACTGGTCGTAAAACAAAAAACAAAAAAAAACAAAAACAAAAAACAAAAAACAAAAAAAAAAGAACAAAACAAAACAAAAAACAAAAAATTGGGGGCGGGGGGATAAGGCGGCGGATTTGTTTTGCATTTATATCCCCCGTTTTCTGTCACCGGTTATACTGAATATTATAATGTCATGTCTCAGTTTTGTGATATAAAGGAAATTCTCTTTAAGTTAAAGAAAATATTTTGTATAGTCATCATTATGGTGTTATACTTGGAATAAATATTACATCATTGTATGAACACCTCTTTTATTTTGACATCAAAACTTCTATGAGATGCGATTTTTTTTTTATATATAGCAATAAGTAGTACTTACGCGACATAGTCCTTCGGCCTTCTTTCGGCAAATGACCTGTATAGTCTGTTTTCCGAAAGGCACCTAATCCGAGGACTTTGGTGTTCCATTGCATTATACTAACAGAATGGTTATTGAAATGTGCTTCCACTCAGTCGATTGAAATGTCACTGAAATGTCACTGAAATGTGCCTCCACTCAGTCGATTGAAATGTCACTGAAATGTCACTGAAATGTGTCTCCAATCAGTCGATTGAAATGTCACTGAAATGTGTCTCCACTCAGTCGATTGAAATGTCACTGAAATGTGCCTCCACTCAGTCGATTGAAATGTCACTGAAATGTGTCTCCATTCAGTCGATTGAAATGTCACTGAAATGTGTCTCCACTCAGTCGATTGAAATGTCACTGAAATGTGTCTCCACTCAGTCGATTGAAATGTCACTGAAATGTGCCTCCTCTCAGTCGATTGAAATGTCACTGAAATGTGCCTCCACTCAGTCGATTGAAATGTCACTGAAAAGTCAATGTACCTTTCAGTTTTAACTGAAAGGTCTCCTTTCTTCTTGTGCTACACCTATAAGCAGGCAATCTGTATTCAACCAGTCGTTCATTTCTAATCTTATCCGTAAAACGTATTTAGTTTGACAAGTCGTTCATAAGATTTATTTAGTTGTTCGTGTCGTTGACCAGTATATCTATCTATATATATATATATATATATATATATATATATATATATATATATATATATTTCCCCGTGGGGATCCGGGTTGTTAGAATATATCCTCAGTACCCCTTGCTTGTCGTAAGAGGCGACTAAATGGGGTGGTCCTTCGGATGAGACCGTAAAAACCGAGGTCCCGTGTCACAGCAGGTATGGCACGTAAAAGATCCCTCCCTGCTCAAAGGCCATAAGCGCCGAGCATAGGCCTAAATTTGCAGCCCTTCACCGGCAGTGGTGACGTCTCCATATGGGTGAAAGATTCTCGAGCGGGACGTTAAACAATATTCAATCAATCAAACAACACACACCACACGCACACACAGATATATATATATATATATATATATATATATATATATATATATATATATATATTTACCCAAACTGGAGTGATGAACGTATGGTTTTAATAGGTGGTGCATCCCCTCAAAATATCCCACTGTTAATCAACCCATTTTCGGCAATCTGATTAAAACCATCCCCTTCCCTTTAAGAATGGAGAGAGAGAGAGAGAGAGAGAGAGAGAGAGAGAGAGGACTTCGCACAATCAGCAATAAAAAAGCGACGCTCTCAATTATTCGCGACGCTTGATAACCATGTAAAAGTGAAAGTACACTAATGGCAAATTCTATCATAATAATTAACTTATTCCAAGACCTGGCTGATGGTGTTCGGATAATTTCAGATATCAATACGACCGACGAGCGGATAAAATCCACGTTTAGCAACATCCCAGGGCATACAGTCTCCGTCTTAAAAATTTAAATATTTGTCACAGTAACATTCCTATCTACTTTTTGATAATCCTGATCTTAGGCATTAAAAAAGTTATTTAGTGAATTCAAACACGTCCCGTGATTCCACACATGTATATACTGTTGTTAAAACATTATCTTTATTAGATTGAGTTGAATGAAATGCCTGAAAATGGTCCAGTTTTATCCGTAGAACCCCCCTTCAAGATCCACCACTGGGGAATGTATGTAGCTGGGTGTAGGATCTTGGATGACAGGTATCTGAATTTTAATCAATATATAAATAGAAATAAATGCGGGGGGGAGGGGGGGGGGGGGTGCTCTGTCTATATATGTATTGATATAGAAAGAGATTTTCCCTGGTGGTTTTTTTTTCGTATTGATATCTATTTATTGATCAAAATTCGGATATCCGCTTTGATCCACCCATTTGTTGTTCAGGCTTATAATGCTAGATTCACCTTGTTTGAATATCACGTGACTGGGTAGAAAGGTACCTGAGAGTGATTTGTGTTTATATCGGGGCCCATACCTGCACACATTGTCAAGACGGAAACACACAGTATTAGGAAGACACATATATAGGGTAATGTAGACAGGTAAAGTTTTATCAACTTTTTAAAATTATAATGATAGGTAATGTTTCATGCATTACATTTAATTGAAGTAAACTTTTTAAGCATTAAGTTTAGCGGTTAGATAATTCTCTTTGTAACTGGTAGGTCGTGAGTTCGAGCCCCACTCATGCCCTGTACGCGTCAAACCTAGGATTAAAAAATAGGTAGTGATTACTCCTTCACAAAACGCTCGCAATCTAAAAATGAGATTAACGGCCCTTAATGATATAACCTTAAAAACAGAGATCCCGTGTCGCGGCAGGCGTTGGCACGTTAAAGAACCGTCACTGCTACGAACTTGAACGCTAATTATAGGACTTCACCTACAGCTGGGAAAGTTTCACTACAGAAACAAGCAATCAGATTAAGGGAATTTGGCGTATGTGAAGTTCGTGAACTGCGTGTTTCGTATGGACAATAAGTATGCTGTATGCAGGGTTTTCCCATACAAATGAAATTTATTAAACCCAATCTACCGACGGATATATAGTGACGTAAGATGAATGTATACATGGTTAAAACTAGTCAGTAATCACATGATTTCTAAACCCGCGACAATGTTAAGCAACAATGATGGAGCAATGCATTTTTTCTGCATTTTCGAAGAATTTTTGCAGCAATTGAAGAGTTCTGCCTTTTATGATCTCCACGGCATTTGCGGCTCCAAAACACTTTATATTTAGCCATATAGCTTTATAAAGTCATTTTACCGGTCGCGGTAGCTCAGTGGTTAGAACGTTCACTTCGTTACCGGGAGGTCGTGAGTTCGAGCCCCGCTTGTGTCATGGCCATGTCAAATCTAAGACGAAAAAGAGGTAGTGATTGCTCCTTTGCCAAAGGCTCGGCATTTAGAAGTGTGAATCACGGGTCTTTCGCATATGACTTTAAAAACGGAGGTCCCGTGTCACGATAGGCGTTGCCACCTTAAAGAACCCTCAGTGCCATGGCCCTGAGCGCTGCATAGGTCTAAATTTGTGATATTTCACCTACAGCTGGTGACGCCTCATAATGAGTGAAAAATTTTCGACGGGACGTAAAACAAACAATCAATATTAATTTATTTTAAATAACTTGATATACGTATTTCAAATTGAATAGTTTGGATTTTTTAAATGCAATAGCATAGCAAAGAACTCGTACAATAATTTTTTAACATGTCAAACATCGAAGTAACCAGAACACTCTTCTTTCATTAGAGTTCATAATACTGTGAAGAAGAACACCGGAACTTCCGCCATTGAATGATCTGAAGACAGCTAGCTAATTCAAGATGGGGATGACACCTAAGGTATGCATTATTTAATTTATTGATTTTAATGTTTATATAGGGTCAATTTCAACAAGTTTAGTACATATCATCCTTGAGTAAAGAGACTTCAATTTTATTATATTGAAGGGTCATGCCCATTCAAATCGGGAAATAATCACAAAACGGCAAAAATTAAGGTGGTGTGATTTCAAAATATTTTTCTCAAGAACCCCTGGGGAACGAAAGTTGAAGTAGGGCGGGGTCCTGTGTGGAGTGCCAAAGTAACAGGACTTTAGATAATTAAAGATATCGTTACTTATTAAAGATATCATAACTAAAATTATTGTTCTCATCAATTGAAATAATGCGCGCATAAAATCAATTATTTCTCTCTTCAATTGAATCCAATGCCCTTCAATTCAATTATTGCTCATCAATTGAATTAATTTGCTCGTCAATTTAATACGCTGGTTTCGAGGTATGTGGGGATCCGGGTTGTTAGAATAGAACCTCAGCACCCCAAGCTTATCGTAAGAGGCAACTAAATGGGGCGGTCCTTCGGATGAGACCACAAATACCGAGGTCACGTGTCACAGAAGGTGTGGAACGATAAAGATCCTTCCCTGCTCAAAGATGGTATGCACCAAGTATAGGCCTAAATTTGCAGCCCTTCACCGGCAGTGGTGACATCTCCATTTGAGTGAAAGATTCTCGAGCGGGACGTTGAACAATATTTAATCAATCAATCAATCCACACACACACACACACACACACACATTATAAAGTACTGAAACTGGAGTGATGACCCAGATTTTCAAAGAATGTGTGGTTTTAATAGGTGGTGCATCCCCTCAAAATAACCCACTGTTAATTAATACATTTTTGGCAATCTGATTAGAACCCCCCCCCCCCCTTCTCTCGAAGAATGGAGAGAGAGATAGGGGGGGGACTTACACATTCAGCAATAAAAAAGCGATTCTCTGAATTATTCGCGACGCTTGATAACCATGTAAAAGTGAAAGTACACTAATGGCAAATTCTATCATAATAATTAACTTATTCCAAGACCTGGCTGATGGTGTTCGGATAATTTCAGATATCAATACGACCGACGAGCGGATAAAATCTACGTTTAGCAATGTCCCAGAGCATACAGCCTCCGTCTTAAAAAATTAAATATTTGTCACAGTAACATTCTTATCTTATCCTGATCTTAGGCATTAAAAAAGTTATTTAGTGAATTCAAACACGTCCCGTGATTCCACACATGTATATACTATTGTAAAAACATTATCTTTATTAGATGGAGTTGAATGAAATGCCTGAAAATGGTCCAGTTTTGTCCCTAGAATCTCCCCTCAAGATCCACCACTGGAGAATATATGTAGCTGGGTGTAGGATCTTGGATGACAGGTATCTGAATTTTAATCAATATATAAATAGAAATAAATGCGGGGGGGGGGGGGGGGGGGGGGGGCTCTGTCTATATATGTATTGATATAGAGAGAGGTTTTCCCTGGGTTTTTTTTTGTCGTATTGATATCTATTTATTGATCAAAATTCGGATATCCGGTTTGATCCACCCATTTGTTGTTCAGGCTTATAATGCTAGATTCACCTTGTTTGAATATCACGTGACTGGGTAGAAAGGTACCTGAGAGTGATTTGTGTTCATATCGGGGCCCATACCTGCACACATTGTCAAGACGGAAACACACAGTATTAGGAAGACACATATATAGGGTGATGTAGACAGGTAAAGTTTTATCAACTATTTAAAATTATAATGATAGGTAATAGTTTCATGCGGCTCCAAAACACTCTTTATATTTAGCCATATAGCTTTATAAAGCCATTTTAAATAGTTTGATTTACCTATTTTAAAAGCCGCCCGCGTGGCGCAGTGGTTAGAGCGTCGGGCTCAAAGATCTGATGATCCTTGAGTCGGGGGTTCGAATCCCACTGTGGGACGTCTTTCGGATGAGACCGTATAAACCGCAGTAGGTGTGGCACGATAAAGATCCCTCCCTGCTCAAAGGCCCTGAGTGCCGAGCATAGGCCTAAATTTGCAGCCCTGTCACCAGTAATGGTGACAGCCGCCGGATAGCTGAAAAATTGCTCAGGCGGCTATAAACAAACAAACAAAACCTATTTTAAATTGAATTAGATTGGGTTTTTTTAAGTGCAATGGCATAGCAAAGAACTCGTATAATAATTTTTGAACATGTCAAACTTTGAAGTAACCAGAACACTCTTCTTTAATTAGAGTTCATAATACTGTGAAGAAGAACACCGGAACTTCCGCCATTGAATGATCTGAAGACAGCTAGTTAATTCAAGATGGAGATGACATTTACGGTATGCATTATTTGATTTATTGATTATAGTGTTTATATATTTTTAAGTTCACGTGCAAGTGAGCATTTGTTTGTTTTGTCCGTCTGTCTGTAAACTGTTCACATTTTAGTCACTGGGTCAATTTCGACAAATTTAGTACATAGCATCCTTGGGTAAAGAGAACTCAATTTTGTTCTAATAAAGGGTCATGCCCATTCAAATAGGGAAATAATGACAAAACAACAAAAAGTAAGGTGGGGTGATTTCAATTTTGTTTTTTCTCAAGAACCCCTGGGGCACGAAAGTTAAAGTAGGGCGGGGTTATATGTGGAGCGCCAATTAACAGATCCTTAGATAATTAAAGTTATTGTTCTCATCAATTGGAATAATGCATGCATAAAATAATTTTTCTCATCAATTGAATCTAATGCGCTTCAATTCAATTTTTGCTCATTAATTGAATTAATTTCTTGTCAATTTAGTAACGCTGTTTTGAGATACGTCCGGGTTATTTCCCTTTGGAGAAATCGCGAAACAATGTTTACATGCGGGAATGGGGCAAGTAAGTGAATGTGCCCTGTAGAGTTATTAAATACGGGGAATTCTTTTTGATATCAGTTATCACGTTATTTCATCGGTCGTACGTATCAAATGCAAATACGACATTCGTTTTATACTTACACGTTAGTAAAACTTTTCATTCGATATTTGTATTTTCTATGTTAATATATCGAGAGAAGCCGTGTTTAATATTTTATCGTCTCCCTCACTGACCGAAGGTCCACCCTGTCTCACTTCAACATTTAAAGTTCGACTAAACGCACCTCCTACACAGAAGAGTTCTTCTCTCGAAACTGAGTATTGATGAGAGCAATGATTGATTTTGATGTGAGCAATAACGGAAAATGTTAATTATATCTAATCCATATGTATAAAGTAATTATTCTGTTGTGTTGAGATCTTATATGCGTGTGATTGGATCTTTTGAAAATTAATGTTTGTGCAAATCAGCTTAAGGTGGAATGATATTGATGCACGTGGCGAGATATTTTGTACCAATTCCTCGTGTATTTACAGAACCATCTGTAAAGATCATAATTACTTGTTTTTCATTATGCACTTTTTTTTTAATTTTGTAAAGAAAATAGAATTTTATCATTTTTCGATTGTATGCTTGTAAACTCCCCATTTTGGGTTAGGGTTAGGGTTACACGTAACAATTCACATAAGTGACCACTACACACAGCAATAAACACACAAATAAGTACTACACATAACAATACACACACATGACCACTACACACAGCAATAAACACACAGATAAGTACTACACATAACAATACACACACATGACCACTACACACAGTAATAAACACACAGATAAGTACTACACATAACAATACACACAAGTAAACACTACACACAGCAATAAACACACAAATAAGTACTACACATAACAATACACACAAGTGACCACTACACACAGTAATAAACACACAGATAAGTACTACACATAACAATACACACAAGTGACCACTACACACAGTAATAAACACACAGATAAGTACTACACATAACAATACACACAAGTAAACACTACACACAGCAATAAACACACAAATAAGTACTACACATAACAATACACACAAGTGACCACTACACACAGTAATAAACACACAAATAAGTACTACACATAACAATACACACAAGTGACCACTACACACAGTAATAAACACACAGATAAGTACTACACATAACAATACACACAAGTGACCACTACACACAGTAATAAACACACAAATAAGTACTGCACATAACAATACACACAAGTGACCACTACACACAGTAATAAACACACAAATAAGTACTACACATAACAATACACACAAGTGACCACTACACACAGTAATAAACACACAGATAAGTACTACACATAACAATACACACAAGTGACCACTACACACAGTAATAAACACACAAATAAGTACTACACATAACAATACACACAAGTGACCACTACACACAGTAATAAACACACAAATAAGTACTACACATAACAATACACACAAGTGACCACTACACACAGTAATAAACACACAGATAAGTACTACACATAACAATACACACAAGTGACCACCACACACAGTAATAAACACACAAATAAGTACTACACATAACAATACACACAAGTGACCACTACACACAGTAATAAGCACACAGACAAATACTGCACATAACAATACACACAAGTGACCACTACACACAGTAATAAACACACAGATAAGTACTACACATAACAATACACACAAGTAAACACTACACACAGTAATAAACACACAGTTAAGTACTACACATAACAATACACACAAGTGACCACTACACACAGTAATAAACACACAAATAAGTACTACACATAACAATACACACAAGTGACCACTACACACAGTAATAAACACACAGATAAGTACTACACATAACAATACACACAAGTGACCACTACACACAGTAATAAACACACAAATAAGTACTACACTGAGTCAAAAAAGAAACTTCACAAAATTAATTTTGTAAAATATTGAATACTTTCCCCCTGATGATACACCTGTGTAGCCAACATGGGATCCCTATCTGTCGACTCTGGAAAACCGTTAGCCAAACCCACTCATAGCCATCCATTTCTTGTGTAAATGCCTTTCGTGCCAAATCAGGTTTTGCACGTGCATTCAATGTTGTGAACTCCACATCGAAGTTGGATTCATTTGCACATGTTTGCCATGGCCTCAAACATTAAAAAAAACTTTTAAGCCACATTTGTAACAGTACTGGAAATGCCGCGATTGTCAAATGTGCAACGTGAACGTGCCGTTGGCATGTTGCAAGCGGGGCGATCAGTTATTGACATCGCAACAGCAATGGGATGCAGCCGTCGTATTGTGTATGACTTGCGACATCGTCTACAACAAACTGGCACCACTGCTGATCGCCCAAGGTCGGGTCGTCCACGTGTAACGTCACGAGTTGAAGACCGGAACATCGTCCTACGTCACCTTCGTAACCGATTTCTGCCGGCTGCACGAACCAGAGCTGAGATGTTTCAAGGTCGGCTGTCCGCACAGACCATCCGAAATCGGTTGCGGTCTGCCAATCTCCATGCTCGACGTCCGTCTCGTGGGCCAATTTTGACGCCATTTCATCGATGTCAGCGTCTGCTGTGGGCCCAACGTCACCTCCGATGGACCCAGAGAGACTGGAATCGAGTCGTCTTTAGTGATGAATCGCGGTTTACCCTCAGATTTGCGGACGGCAGGCTAAGAGTCTGGAGACGACCTAATGAACGGTATGCCCAGTGTTGTGTGCAGGAAGTGGACAGATTCGGGGGCGGAAGTTGCATGGCATGGGGTGCTTTCTGTGGGAACAACCGTTCCAGACTTCTGGTCATCCATGGAAACCTCACAGCTGCTGCTTATCGCGATCAGGTACTCACCCCTGAACTCATTCCCTTCATGGCGGCTCATGGTCCAGGTCTACAGTTACAACATGATAATGCACGGCCGCACACCGCGTTGTTGACACGAAATTTCCTTCAAAATGCTGGTATCAACTTCATGGACTGGCCATCGAGGTCCTCTGACCTTAATTCCATCGAGCACGTTTGGGATGCACTAAGGAGAGGGCTTCGTGAACTTAGGAACCAACCGCAGAATTTGCAGGAACTTGGCGCTGCCTTGCAAGATCAATGGCGCCGAATCCCCAACCATGTGTTCACAAACATCAGACAGTCGATGAGGAGACGGTGCATGGCTGTGGTGAATGCGCGAGGCGGCCATACTCAATATTGAACTGAGACATTTCGACGTTTCATTCTTGTGACTTGACATTCTGTGTACAAATGTTTTGAAACGGCGTGTAGCCTAACTGAACAGATCTGTGGTACTGTCAGTGTACTGATTACATCACACACATCTCAGCAATGAAATAAAATCACTGGCACCATCCTATTATCTCTTGTTCGTTTTAAGTGCCTTGACAAGAGAATGTGAAGTTTCTTTTTTGACTCAGTGTACAAATAACAAAGCACACAAATATTCCCCTTCATCAGACTTCGATTCATTTGAGATTTACTTTATTTAGATTAAATTAACTTACACTGTCTGCCCTCCCTCCCCCTCTCAAAAGTTAATGTCAAGTGATTAGTCCCGTGGGGCTCCGGGTTAGAATAGGTCCTCAGACATCGATTCATCTGAGTCATTACATTTCGAGTGAAAAAGCTCACAATCATCTATAAGTAAATGTGGTCCTTAAACAAAGAAATGCTTATATAATTATTTCATGGTTTTGTTGCTGTTTCGTTTTTAAAGAAAATGTTTAATAGTTTAAATGGTTGTAATTTACAAATGGTTGCACTTGCACACTTGTTATATAGTTTAAATAACTCTTTCAAAGAACATAAAAGAAAAGTGATACGTATCGAGACGAATTGCAATACACCATCCAAAATATTGATATCTCACGATACGCGTTGTGTGTATCGATACTAGACTCCAGAAATGACTTTGTTTCTTGAAAATGCACGTGCGTCTTATAAGTCTAAATACCGAAACTGGAGTGATGACCCGGATTTATGTCAGTATATATGTATATATAGATAGATAGATAGATGGATGGATCGATAGTGATACTTCTCTCTCAAACTAACAATAATGAAGTCTGAAGTCGGTGCATTACAGCAATGATTCCCTCTTTGTTTTATTAGCTGCCGGGACATCATCACACGGCAACACCCTGATCACAGGAGCATTCCTTGTCTCAACAGGCGGTAACACCCTGATCACAGGAGCATTCCTTGTCTCAACAGGCGGTAACACCCTGATCACAGGAGCATTCCCTGTCTCAACAGACGGCAACACCCTGATCGCAGGTGCATTCCCTGTCTCAACAGAGGGCACCACCCTGATCGCAGGAGCATTCCCTGTCTCAACAGGCGGTAACACCCTGATCGCAGAAGCATTCCCTGTCTCAACATACGGCAACACCCTGATCGCAGGAGCATTCCCTGTATCAACAGACGGCAAAACCCTGATCGCAGGTGCATTCCCTGTCTCAACAGACGGCAACACCCTGATCGCAGGAGCATTCCCTGTCTCAACAGGCGGTAACACCCTGATCGCAGAAGCATTCCCTGTCTCAACAGGCGGTAACACCCTGATCACAGGAGCATTCCCTGTCTCAACAGACGGCAACACCCTGATCGCAGGAGCATTCCCTGTATCAACAGGCGGCAACACCCTGATCGCAGGAGCATTCCCTGTATCAACAGGCGGCAACACCCTGATCGCAGGAGCATTCCCTGTATCAACAGGCGGCAACACCCTGATCGCAGGAGCATTCCTTGTCTCAAGGAGAGGGTCCCTCACTACCTGATCCATCTCTGGTCTTTTGTATGGAGGAGGTACACGTTTTTATTTTTATATGCACGCCCTTATTATAAGGTAGAAATCCCAGGGTACTACATGCCCTCTTAATCATTCCATGTTACGATACTTTGTATTCCCTAACGTAGAGGCGAATACATTCATTTTACATTTTTAAGTAAAATTATCTGACGAAAGGGAGGTCCAATCCACGGACCCCCCCCCTATCTGGATCCGTCACTGGAATGTTCTTGTGTAGGGGTGGGGGGGGAGTTATCTCGCCTACGTCGGAATCGTTAGATTTATTAGATTCCTACATAGTCTCTATCTCTTAATCTCACAGAAGTATGCTATTTGGACTACCGTTGTGTTTTGTTCACATGTGTTAAATATAGTTGAAAGCATTGTTTTCAATTTACAAGTTCATTCTAAACACAGTTCAATAGTTTCTAGCGTTTGTCAAATCTCATTTTGTTTTCAACATGTTTTATATTAAGTCATCTATATGTAAACAGAAACGTGGCATGATCCTTGATTATTTACATAACAAAGAATAGTAAGTGCTGTATCTCACTTGGAAAGTTCTGAACAACTAACATTCAAATTTTTGATGATCAATAAAACTATCTAAATTAAACATTGTAAACATCAAAATTGGGGAAATAAAATTTGAAAATTTTCAGTTCAAATCATGGCAATGCCCATTTAATTGTATTTGACACACAGAGCAAAAGGCTTGTTGGTTTTATGTTTAACTCCCCACTCCCTTCCGTGGGCCCTGGGGGTCATTCATGATGTGTATAAACTTAATCGACACTGTAGTGTTTCCGTACATGTACCCCCTGTTCAATAAATTCATTATCAAGAAAGAATCAGATGTATTATGGTAACTTGTAAGAAAAAGTTGTCAAGGCACATCTTTTTCGTATGCTTCCGTTTGTCAGCTAGGTGTTCAGTTTGACTGCAAGGAGTTCAGTTTGTCTGTTAGGTGTTCAGGAGTAGCAATGAATCTTGAAGATTTTACTGTGTTTGTGAAAGTATTGCTTAAAATTACCGTGATCTTAAAATCCAGAATATTTCCCTCTGCATCAATAAATTGACTGTTAATTCATATGCTTAACAAATCACAGGGAACAGCAATTGGTAGGATACTATATCAATAGCAGCAAGTACAAAAATGAATTTTAACTTAATCTATTTTTATCTTTTAGTTGAAGATATCGCTGGAACTGAGAGTACGTCTTTGAGCCGTTCCAAGATGGTCCTCACGATATCACAAAGGCTGAAACGAAAAGGCATATTATACAAATTTATCCCATTTTAAACACTAGAAACATTAGAGCATTTTGCATACAGAGATATTAATATGAATACGTAAAACACATAGTACAGTAAATAAACGGTTAAATAGACTAATAAATGAAATGTAGCAGACATCGAATAGATGTACGTCAATGAAGCAGTACAGTCAATGTAATTAATGCACAAGATAAGGCAGTACATGGAATAACTGGCGTAGAGCAGTTACTAAAGCAGTACTGTAAATGAAATAAATAGCACAATACGGTCAATGAAATAGTATATATAGTTAATATCATGATGAAATAATTGAAATAGTACAGTAAATGAAGTATTAGCATATTCATCAAATGATAGTTAGACTGATATTTTGAATCCAATCCTCAGACTTGTAGGTTGTTGAATGTCGACCCGATCAGACACGTTACGATAGTATGGATATTTTTGGTGTCAGAACTATGGCATTTTTATACGTCCGACTTTAGACAGGATGCATAGTGGTACAGTGATGCCTGTACGTCCGTCCGTTTTGAGATTTATTTCAGTTTTCACTTCTCTGTCACATATCACGCTATACGCCTATGTTGCACCTTTGATTCAATTTGAATTCTCTAGTCTGAGACCCCGTGAGGACCCGGGTTAGAATAGGTTCTCAGTACCCCCTTGCTTGTCGTAAGAGGCGACTAAATGGGGGCGGTCTTTCGGATGAGACCGCAAAAACCGAGGTCCCGTGTCACAGCAGGTGTGGCACGATAAAGATCCCTCCCTGCTCAAAGGCCCTGAGCGCCGAGCATAGGCCTAAATTTTACAGATAATCATAACTGCAGAACTCTTGCGTTGTCTATGTACCTCTTTTCAAAGTTTCTAAGCTAGGACCTTTTATCCACACGATATGCAAAGAAAGTATGTCACAACATGCTGATGACTGATGCTATCTGAAGCAAAGTTTACAAATCATGCCTTAAGTCTTAGCTTTTCATGGGCGTATTATGTACTGTTTTTTATTATTATTGGTACTCTTGTTTTATTTTTATTTGAATAATTGCTATGACTGATTAATGATATATTTGGTGTTTACTTTTATTCACAGAATTTATTGAATAGGCATTCATTGGAGTTTTGTATGATTTCAGAAGACAAGAAACCACGTCAGGTGTTACATGCATGATGGGTTGGGTTGTTTTTTTTTACTTAAGTAACCAGATTTAATTTTGGGTCTTAAAACAAGTTAGGATTATCTCTCGCACAGTTTTAGCTCACCGTAGCCAAAGGCTCAAGTGAGCTTGTCTGATCAAAATTTCCGTTGTCCGTCTTTCACGTCGTTGTTGTAGTCGGCGTTGGCATCGTGAACTTTCCATATTTTGATCTTCTTCTCCAGAACCACTGGGCCAATTTCAACCAAACTTGGCCAAAAAAAAAAATCTTAGGTGAAGGGAATTCCAAGTTTGTTAAAATGACGGATAGTGTCCTTCCCCAAGGGGAGATTTGTTTCAAGAATGTTTTCAGGAGTTTTGGTCATGATCTCCACTTGTTCCCTAAGGGTTTTTGACTTGCGGAACTAGTTTTAATTGTAGTTCTTACAGGAGTTGGAGAAGGTTTTAGAACTTGTGGATTAATGTGAAGATTTTATTAGGGAATTTCTGCAGTTATTTACTGAGGAAGTCAATTTTGTTCGAAACGTTGACTTTTTGCAGTTTTAAAGTTACGAGGAATTAGTGAAATTTGTTAGAAATTGTGTCTTATATGCTTTGCCATAATTAAGAAAGATATTTAACTTGTAGTTAGATCATTTTGATGAATTAGTCTGAAATTTCTATAGTTGGAAATCTTAAGAAATATACAGTAGATAGGAATTCAGTAGAGGGAGATATATCAGTTTTAGTAATGCCATTTTAACTTTCCTCCAGAAGGACTGGGAGGAAGTTTTCTAAATAGGATTTAGGATAATTTTGTTTCCGAGTTTTACTTTCCACCATAAGAGTTTTTGAAAGAGCTGTCACGTTACTACTGACAGAGACTAAATTGAGACTTCATTGTTGTTGACATTTGTTGTCTTTGAGATTACAATATTACTAAACGGTAAACCTGAGATGCGAGTCTAATTTTTGGTTGGGAACCTAAGAGTGTTTATCCCTTCTTATTCATTTGGACTTTGGGGTGGGAACGGTTGTAGGTGTGTGGGACTTTTGTGATTTCCTTGGGAGTCATAATTTTGGTGAGCATTGCTTTAGAATGAACAGGTTTCTGACTGAAAGCCTCCCTGCTTGTTGAAGGCGCGGGGGTAAGTGGAGAGAGCAGGACCCATGGAGAGAATGGGGCAGTGGGGGAGGGTGGGAGAGAGGGACGGCTGCAGCTCCACAAGGTGGGGCCGATCAGCAAGGGTCCCGGGGGCAGTGGACTTTTTACTTCGGGGTGGTGACGACGGGAGAAAGGGTCCGGCCATCATGACAGCAGCGGTATTGTTTCTAGGAATCGCCAGTGGGATATGTAATTCAGATTGAGATGCGTTGGTGCCGTAGTTACGGAGAAACGAATTTCTCCGATTTCTGGAGCAATAGCTGACTGATTTAGATCCTCTGAGGAAGATGGGGTCCCTGGGCTGAAGAAGCAGAGTGACCTACTGTTAGCGGGTCGGGTCTGGTGCCACGGTTTGGAGGGAGAAGTCTTGGCTCCAGCTGGACATTCTTCAAACTATGTAGGAGGTGATTTACCTGGTATTTATGGTATAATTGAGGGAGCGTTGATGGAAGTGGCTGGTCATATAGTGTCGGCTATTTGGACGGCTTTTGAAGGATAGGTCGGTCGTCAACTCTTTGATCGCTCCGAGTTCAGGGATGATCCTCCGAGTAGGAAAACCTCTGGTTGTCTTGCAGGGAGCATGGTGCGGCGGGTGCCGGTCTTACCCTGGGATCAGTGCAATTCTCCTTCATCTTCAGAGGAGGAGGAGCCAGAACGTTGCCTCACGAACGGTCATCCAGCGGTCGAGGGTCATTCGGCAGTGTTAGCATGCGGGCCAGTGTGGTCTGTCGGCCGACACTCCGGAGTGGAGGATCCAGTCTGAGACTGCTGGCAATTGCGGCCGCAGTGGGGGGATGGGAGGTCTGGTGCACTGAACCTGGGACGGTGGCTCAAATTTGGCAGTGAACGCGGGATGGGACCGAGTGAAATCCTTCGAGGGCTACAGGAAGTAGCTGAAGAGTTTGCGTGTGGGTGGCTATCTACCTCTATCCTGACGAACTGCAAGCGCCTGCTTGGGGAACTACACGTTGGATTTGGCGAGGAAGGGGATGCCCAGATGTACATAATGCAGTTCACTGGAGAAGGCCAGCGGCGGGTGGGGGAGCAGTGGAGGAATCTGCTGAGCTGAAACAGTTACATGGGGGTATTTGGGAACAGAGGTGCTTCGATTGAACGTGAGAGACTGCTGGTGGGGTTCATTCTTGGACTTTGCGAATACGGGGCGGGAGTCTGTGTGAGATTTGGCACGGAGCCTAGTGTCATGGAGGATGCTGTGTGTTGTGTGATGCATTATCTGGAGACTATGTGATGTCATTGTATTCGGAAGAGTGTCGATGGGAGGGGGAGGACGGAGGACGGGTGAGGGGCCCCGATAAACGAGGTCCTGACGGGAGGGAAACTTGACCGACGGAGAAGTGATATGCAGAAGAAGGTTCTGTTCGGCATCAACTTGGAATGGATGCTTCCTTCATTGCCATTCAGGATTCGGGCGGTAGGGATTTGGTGAACGGTTTGTCGGCTCTTCTTCAGAAGATGTAATTTGGTGTTCATTGTCTTCAACATTTTTTTGCATAACTCCCTGATGTCCGATTCGATTTCCTTCATTGTGTAAAAAAGGTTTTTTATCATTTCATGTACACATCTTTCAAGTTTTGATGCATGACTGTGCACAGTGCAACAGCAGGATGCCATGACAGTTTAGAAGTTTAGCAAACATTTGCCAGATATTTACCAAGGTACAGTAATGTATATTTATGATGGTTACGATAGTTACCAATGATTGATTCGATTATACATTGTTTAACGTCCCGCTTGAGAATTTTTCACTCGTATGGAGACGTCACCATTGCCGGTGAAGGACTGCAAAATTTAGGTCTATGCTCTGTGCTAATGGCCTTTGAGCAGGGAGGGATTTTTAACGTGCCACACCTGCTGTAACACGGGACTTAGGTTCTTGCAGTCTCATTCGAAGGACAGCATAGGCCTAAATTTTGCAGCCCTTCACCGGCAATGGTGACGTCTCCATATGAGTAAAAAATTCTCGAACGTACCGTTAAACAATATATAATCAATCAGTCAATCTATTCTAACAACTCGGATCGCCACGGGGTAGATCCCAATGAAGAAAAACTGAGAATTTTCAGAAATCATTTAACTTACTCTTCCATTAGAGTACACTGATATTTAAGTTTTCATATTCTTTGCCACCACTTTTAAGATAGATAATATTGCTTGCTATTTCATGTTGTATGTCATTATTAATAATTCTTTTTTAAACTTTAGGTACCTCTACTATGCTTCATAAAGAAATCGGAAAACTGAGATCTGTCATGGTTCTCCTTGTGATATGATGTGTTGCAGTCATCTTCAAGACTTGGTGAAAGTGTGTATTCTGTGTATGTTGGTACTTCGTAAACATTACTCGATCCCTGTCAAAATAGGTATGTATTTCAGATATAGTTTAGGGAAAAGCCCTATGATTGTCTTAGTAAAACAAGAGTTGTCCGATATTTTCACTTTCCTGTTAATAGCTGCTATAAAGTAGCCTTCTGCATTTTCGGAGTCATTTGTCGAAGCTTCTTCTAAGTTGTGAACTGTTTTTCTTGTTTCTTTGGACAAGCGAAAATTCTGAATGGGGTTTGGTTTGTTGTGTTTGTGACATATTTTTCATAATGATGGGCAGTTGCATTTTTTAAAATGCGTTTTCTCATGTGTTATATAGTCATAGGCTGTTTCTTGAAGAAATTTTCTCAGTGTAACAGTTGCTTTTGCTTTTTCAAATCTGATATTTTCATTTCTCCATTTGAGGGAAAAATCATCAATATACAACCAACCAACCAACCGAGAATTATGTTGTTTTGAATACTTTTTCTGGACTCTTCATCTGCATGATAAAAACCTCAATGATTTTAAAGGGATAATTTATCTTCTCGGAAGAGTAGTTCTTTCACGCTTGACAGGTGAGCTCCACGGACAATGCTTGCTGTCTCTGATGATACCATCTCCAAATGTTCAAATACACTGTCTTTTGCTTGTATTTTACGTTCTGTGGCATACTGTTCAATGCTATCACTAGATCCTTGCCTCTGAGTATTAAATTGAATCTGTCTTGCAACAGTTTTTTGATTTTGGAATTCTTAATGAGGATGAAGGAGTTAATCTTGATCACATGGATTACAAGAAAAAGTGTTGTAGATTTCTATTCCTTCTTAACCAATTACAATTTTTATACTTCCGTGTAAGATATTCGAATCTGATTGATCAAGAAAAAAATGCAAATAACAATGTTTCCCTTTAAGAACACAAAGTACAAGCTCCATGGTAATAGTATCTAGCAACGGATAAAACTTCTTGACAACGGGTAATGTTATAAAAAAAATAGCACATCCATCAAAGTTCATTGTTTCCATTTCTTCCATTTTTAAGAGATGTTTTATTCATGTGAGAAATCCTAAACATTAACATACTACAGTGACTTTATTGCAATCATTGTATATTATGCACGATTGTTGTGAGGGAGGGTAATGTACCGTACCAAAGATCTTATTAGTGTAATTTTATGTAGAGTTGTTGAACTTGATAGTGCATATCTATTATTAACAGTTTGTATGTAATTAGGTGTCACCAAACCAAACCGCAATATAGTTGAAAATATAGTGAATATAAACCGTAGCATAATATAACCATAATATATCGTCTCACGGTCATTCGTTGCACCCGTACGCGTCAAGAAATGTCATGTTTTGTTATTTAATATTTCCCCAATATATTTCAAACTTTACGTCATGTTTTAATATAGTAGCGGTCGCGCACTTTTTCCACTCTGAATTAATTAGCAACGATGTGTTTTGGGGTGTAACAGCTTAGGAGTGTTATGCTTCAACATATGTTGTTACAGAACTTTTGGGTGATTGAATGAAACAGTAGTTTTGGGGTACAAAGTGGCAACAATAGACTGTCTTACTCTCTAATGCAGAAGAGCTCAATTGTAAATATAGGTAAAAATTAATGGAGTCTAAAAAGTGTCTAGAGGATAAAACACGTATTTTGGGCCAACGTCAATCATAGTTTGGGTGTTTTGTATTTTGACTTGAATAGAGCCAGTTTCAATAGTACTTCATAAAAGAGGTTGGAGTTTTTAGAGCTTTTGTAGAAATTTGAGGATGCTATGAGGAATTTTTGTCAAGATCAGGAGTTGTTTACCAAGGAAGTAAACATTGTTGGAAACTATGACCTCTTGCAGTTAAGTCTTAGGACGTATTGAAATTTGAGCATAAATGAATTGTGTGCTACGCAATAAGAAAGTTTGTAAACTTGTAATTAGACCAGTTTCATGAAATCAGACTTAAAATTTTTCTGGAATTTTTATAGTTGGAAATCTTAAGTAATATAGCTAGGAGTTCATTAGAGGTGTATCAGCTTCAGTCATGGGATTTTCCTCCAGAGCGACTCGGAGGTTTTCTAAATAGGATTTAAAATGTTCTCTAGAAGGATTGGGGGAAGGTTTTCTGAATAGGATTTAAGGGAATTTTTTTTCCCTTTCCAATAGTGTTATTCCGATGATCGATTGTAATCGAAAATCAATTGATTTTATTCCCATCGACAATATATTATCATTTTTAAATACTTTTTAAAATGTATTTACTCGAAATATTTCTTATTAGATACAATATATAAAGACATATTTAAAGTAAATTTGAATTAGAAAGTTAATTGATTGCCTCTGATAGATATATATTAATAAACTGATTAAAATTGATCATTGCATTAAAAAGCAATCATTTTTTGTCCGATTCCCAACACTACTTTCCAATATGTTGAAAGAGTTGGCAAGCTCGATCAAATCATAAATGAAAAAAAACATAACATTGAGTAAAATCGTATAATAAATAAAATCGATAAAATCTTATAGTTAGTAAAATTTTCATGAATGCGGTGTCTAAATATCTGGAACTCTCTCACACACACCGTTATTTAGACATTGCAATTATGAGAATCGTTTTATCTAGTATGTGGTAAAATTGTACGATGTTTAAATTGGTATAGTAAATACAAAATGCAATCTGATCAAATGGTAAATGAAATATAGCAGTAAATAAAATGGTATAATAGATAAAAGGGATAAATTTTACAGTAAATCAATTCTTACGAATGCGGTGTCTAGATATCTGGAATTCACACACACACCGTTATTTAGACATTGCAATTGCGGGAATATTCCGAATCTAGTATGTGTTAAAATTGTCGATTGATTTAGTAAATGCAAAATGCAGATTTAATATTTCAAAAGTAGATAAAAGAATAAATGAAGATCTCTCTCGATCTCTCTCTCCATTCCTATGGAGAAGGGGGGTGGTTTTAATCAGATTGCCGAAAATGGGTTGATTAACAGTGGAATATTTTGAGGGGTCAACACCTATTAAAACCATACATTCTTTGAAAATCTGGGTCATCACTCCGGTTTCGGTATTTAGAACGTACAAGCTCCATGGTAATAGTATCTAGCAACGGATAAAACTTCTTGACAACGGGTAATGTTATAAAAAAAAAATAGCACATCCATCAAAGTTCATTGTTTCCACTTCTTCCATTTTTAAGAGATGTTTCATTCATGTGAGAAATCCTAAACATTAACATACTACAGTGACTTTATTGCAATCATTGTATATTATGCACGATTGTTGTGAGGGAGGGTAATGTACCGTACCAAAGATCTTATTAGTGTAATTTTATGTACGATGATTAAATTGGTATAGTAAATACAAAATGCAAGCTGATCGAATGGTAAATGAAATATAGCAGTATATAAAATGGTATAATAGATAAAAGGGATAAATTTTACAGTAAATCAATTCTTACGAATGCGGTGTCTTGATATCTGGAACTCACACACACACACACACACACACACACACACACACACACACACCGTTATTTAGACATTGCAATTGTGGGAATATTCCGAATCTAGTATGTGTTAAAATTGTCGATTGATTTAGTAAATGCAAAATGCAGTTTTAATATTGCAAAAGTAGATATGAAGCTCTCAAGCGCCCTCTCTCTCTCTCTCTCTCTCTCTCTCTCTCTCTCTCTCTCTCTCCATTCCTAAGGAGAAGGGGTGGTTTTAATCAGATTGCCGAAAATGGGTTGATTAACAGTGGGTTATTTTGAGGGGTCACCAACTATTAAAACCATAAATTCTTTGAAAATCTGGGTCATCACTCCAGTTTCAATATTTAGACTTGTAAGACGCACGCGCATTTTTAAAAGCAAAAAAGTCATTTCTGGAGTCTAGTATCGATAAACACAAAGCTTATCGTGAGATATCGATATTTTTGCTTGTGTATTGCAATAAGTCTCGATACGTGTCACTTTTCGTTCATGTTCTTTTGAAGAGTTATTTAAACTTACATATTTGTTTGTGGAAAGATATCAAGAAATTCCTAAATTCGTTACCAAAGTTATACTAAATTCTTAAATTAACTATTAATAATGTTGTAAGTTCATATGTATCAAATACTAATAGTAATGAAGTTTCGGTTCAATCAGTGGTCACTTTTCAGTTCTTTCAACCCTCTCTCACAACAAAAGTTGAAAAATTCTTTCACTCAGTTTGACCTGCAAGTTTCAACTTTGCAGGTCATTCTCAAGATTTGTCAAGCAATAAAACAAAATTCAGTATTTGTTTACATGTATGTATACACGTTATTTTCAAGCGATCAATGAAGCTTAAAATTGTTGAATAAGATAGGATGTGTTACTTTTTTATATCAGACATGAATACCTAATATTGCTGAACGTTTGTCAGACATTTACAATTTTTGCCGGCAAACCCGACACAACTTGTATGTTTCGCAAACTGCTGTATTTATTATAAGGTCATCATGTTCTTATATGTCCTAGTAAGATTCAACATCTCAAACCTGGCTTTCCCCATATTTGCTAGAGGTTGGTCATGTACACTGGTTAACATGCAAGTGTGGTCGTATATCATCAGGGATCTTACGAAAGACTCGCATTGTCCGTATCGCTCCCTGTCAATTGTAAACATGACCTTTATTCCCTGAGTCTTCCCTCTTTTGTAGATACCCTCAAACCTCAAAAGTTGACTTGCAATTTGGGTGACTTGCTGGTCACAAAAAGCATTTTCTTTTGTTGGTTGGTTTGTAGCGTTAGATTCTTCCTGACCTTATCAGTTCCCTCTTTGTGAGTCAGTTCCTGGTCAGCGAGAGTGACCCTCCCTAGTTTGACGAAGAGTTGATCAGAATTGAAGATGACCTTTGTAGTTAATCTGTCTCATACCCCGCTCATAGAATACTGTTTGATCGTTATTCGTGGCAATAGGGGAATCTTGAAAGTCCTGTTAGACTTTTCCTTTACTCTGACGAGCTTCTTGCAAGTTTCTGTTTAGACAGTTTCTGGTGAAGTGGAAATATTGGTTGCAAACAAAGCAAAGTCCATCATTTGCTTCGGGTGGTTGATATCCTTATGTCTCCCAGGTGATCGTTAGTTTTCAATATTCTCAGGTATAGCTCTGATATTCTGCATGAGGTTATTTCTTTTGCCCATTAAATTGCATCTGTTGGACAAGAGCGAATGACTGGTTCACCCAATATTTGCTTTCTGAATTGTAATATTTGCTGTCTGAATTGTAATTGGTGGTGTTGGAAGCATCTACTCCAGTTTTGTGCTGAACAGAGTTCTTTGCTGTGTATTGCTTTTCTGTTGGTTTAGGCACCCTCTTGTCAGGGTTCTCTTTATCTGGACCCTTTTCTTGTCTTCTGTCTTTCTGGTCCATCCTATCGATACCTTCCCGAATGCGACGATATCTCGTGGTCTCTAGATATTGCATCACATAATGCACATCATCTTCGATGGTCTATGGTTCCTTGTTCAATTTTACATGGACTCTTTGCCTGGTGGTCGCAAAATCCAAGAAGGAACCTTCATAGCAGGTCATCCTGTTTGATTGAAGCACTTCTGTTCTTGTTAGTCTTGCCATCTAACTGTTTCAGCTCAGCAGCAGATTCGCCTGCTGATTCCCATAGAAGCTGGTTTCTTTGGGTGAACTGCATGATGTACAGTATGGTAGTTTCAAATTTGCCAGACCAACTGTGCAGCTCCTTGAACAAGCATTTATAGTTACTCAGGACAGACGTAAGTAGCTACTCATATACAAACTCATCAGCTATTCTTGTAATATTGGAAAGATTTTACGCAGCTTTTCTTCCTGTGTTCACTGCTCAATTTGGGCTTCTGTCTTAAATCTGTTGTATCAGACTTCCCATTTCTCAGCTGTGGCTGTAAATGCTGGTAGTTCAGTCTGGACTTCTGACTTCGGTTGGGTGGTTGTTAGACCTCATTAGTTTGTATGCTAGTGTTGCTGAATGACCTTTGTTTGGTGGATGACCTTCTATGAGGTAATAATCTGATTTTTCTTCTTCTGAAGATGAAGAAAGCTTCCATTGATTTCAGGTTGAAATTGGCACTTATTGCATCTGTTCTTTGCAAGGCAATCAGAGGTTCTCCCACTCATAGGACTATTCTTGAATTCGGAATGATCAGGTTGTTGATGACAAGCCAATCCCCCAAACGCTGTCTCGATAACCGATACTATCTGGCTAGTCATTTCCATCATTGCTCCTTTGACTCCACCATAGATACTAAGTGAATTGCCCCTGCATCATTGGTGGGATGTCTAGTTGGAGTTGCGGGTCAGTTGAATATAGGTTTAATAGACTTCTCCTTCCAATATGCGATATTGGACTTGACCTTTTCACGGTATGTGGTTCTGCTTCTTTTGCGATTAATGGCTGTAATGGGCTACTACCTAAATGAATTTGAGCTGTAACATTTCTAATCCGTGCCCTATTAGTATATGGGATTTCATCTTCCTCGGATGATTCAAATTCATTAGCTGTGGTTTTGAAATGTCCGATTTCAAAAAGACCTCTCGTATGCCAAATCTATAAATTGATCTGATTCACTATGATTTCCTTGCTTTCTAGAGTTTATTTTTTTCCCTTCACCACCATAGGTTTTTGTCCGACTCAATGTATTTGTACTACTAGCACGTATCCGATGGAATACATACAGTTCTAACGGTAACTTGAAAAGTTCTTTTTACTAGATTTGTGATACCAACGCACGTCGGTTTGATTTGCAAATCCTACAGGTGACGCCAAAAAATATTCCCTCTGCTGTTGTGACAAAACGGACTCTTCTTCCTCTCAGCACTACCCTGCAGTTACGGGGCCATTCTTCTCCGGGAACCTCACTGGTTGGTACCACCTTGCGGAGGTGCAGTTATAATTCTCCCTTCCTGCGCTCTTCTTTGGCTCCCCCGTGCTCTGTGTGGGTTTTTGGTTTCTCTGTTGGTGTTTGCTCTTTCCACGTCCTCTCGCACATCTAATGCGCGAGGAGGTTTTCTTAATCAGTATTTTGTTTACTCTAAAGCAATGTTTACTATAAACAAGATTCCAAGGAAATCACTATAATGTAATTTCACAGACAACATTTTTAAACAGTGTATCTCAGTCCATAGTCACTTCTTTTTATGGCTTGTTGGATAGACTTGAAATTTTATACGATGTTTTATGGTCATTTGTAGATCTGCATATTGTCGGGATGTCAAATAAGTTCCATTTATTGTCCTAAATGTTGTAGTGGATTTAAAGATGTGAAATAGCTTGTGAATATTCCTTCTGTCTCATGGTCGATTATTGATGTTATATTGTTCTGATCCATGGATCTATGTTTTTTTTAATGATTTACAGTGGGTCTTGATCACAGAGGAGGGAGTGTTATGTAGCTTTTGTTCATGTAAAATTATGTGTTTAATTCCCTGCTGTTACTTCAGCAAAACGGTTATTGTTTTTGTAACATATATAAAACAATGTTTCAAGTGTAATTGTTTCTTGTATATATCAAGAGGATTGGATACGTTTAAGTAATTTTGAGGTTTCGTAATGGTAGGATAACTTTAGGAATTTTGTTTTTGTTTTTTTTGTTTTTTTGGTTTTTTTGTTTGTTTTTTGTTTGTTTTTTTTTTTTTTTTTTTTTGTTTTTTGTTTTTAATATTTCATAATCTTATTGAAGTTGAAGGTTAGGAGAACTTGGAATTCCCTCGCTTTACACATCTCGTATCCTAACATAATAGGAGAATGTAAGGGGGTGTTAAGCTGTAGTTTGTTTTCTATCATAGTGCAACATAATTGATACATTTCCCCTTAATATTATCACTAATGAAAAAGAAGATTAAGTTCAACTTTTGAAATACCCATTCAATATGCCAGTGTGGAAGACGTTTATCAAATAGCTCAAAGCAAGATAAGCATTAATTGTGTTCTCTTTTCATTCAATCACTGGTATCCCTAAGGGCTGCCTGTGATTGAGTATTTTTTCCAGAGAGACGTGTACATTAGGAAACGATTTCCAGACACTTGAAGGAGGAGGATGGGGGAAATGTTGGCATCGCATGGAATGGAGTCGAAACAGGGAAATAAACAGTACAGTAAATTAGTTAAGGGAACAAAATAGAAAATTACATGACTCAGTCAATGAATACTACAGTAAAAAATATAGTAAATTACATGATTCAGTAAATGAATAGCATAGTGAACAAAATAGTAAATTACATGGTTCAGTAAATGAATAATACAGTAAACAAAATAGTAAATTAAATGGCTCAATAAATGAATACAGTAAACAAAAGAATAAATTACATGGCTCATTAAATAAATAGTACAGTAAGTGAAATAGTTAAATGATTCAGTAAATACAGTAAGCAAAATAGTATACTACATGGCTCAGTAAATAAATACTACAGTAAAAAAAATAGTATATCACATGGCTCAGTAAATGAATAGCATAGTAAACAAAATAGTAAATTAAATGGCTTAGTAAATAAATACAGTAAACAAAAGAACAACTTACATGGCTCAGAAAATGAATACTAGAGTAAATAAAATAGTATATTACAAGCTCAGTATATGAATAAGGTCAAGAAAACATGATTGTTTTGGTTTTACTATTAAGACGTCGGATGATGCTTTCTGATGTTACCGATTTCTTTATCGGTACATCTCAGTATATGCAATAGCAATATACCAATACTAGTTCTTGTTTTCCTGTTGGAAATGGTTCGCATAAATCCATTCCAATTTTATTTGATGGTCAATCTAGCAGTATTTGCCATTTTTACGGGAGGTTGTTGATTTGGTTTGCACAGTTACTGGCAGGGGTGACATGTTTCCACCTCTACATCCATTGGTGGCCACCATACTTTTTCCTCGTAGTTTTAACGACTTCGTGGTGCGTTTTATGCGTGATATCCAGTGTTCTCTTTTTTGTAGAGACTGGGGTACTATAATTCAGTTCTGGTTTAAAATTATCGGTCCTTGTACTGGCACTTCTGCATGGATATTATAAATACTGTTGAATTTGATCTGATGTGTTCCGTGACCCCGAGATTATTTATATGGGGTTTCCTAATGGGAGGTTATATTTAACATCCCAATATGAGTGAAAATTTCCTGACGGGACGTAAAAGACACAAGCAAACTAGGATTTATTTATTTGTTTATTGATTTCTTTTGACGTTAAAAACCCTAATGCTCTCATTAATATTCTTTCTACTAACCACCTACGTCACCCTCTGCCTCATGTGTCATTTGATTTCTTCTATACGTTGCATATATTTATTTTGCGTTTCATAATGCTAGGCTAACTTTCTTATAATTTTATTGATTTGCTTCACTAAAACCACCAGGTATATTTCCAAGTACATTTTCTGTTATTTTGTTCAAGCGTGAAATTGTTCCTTTGTCCATTTGTAAAAATTTGTAAATTATGTAATTTTGAGATGGCAGGATAAGTTTAGATATGTAATGGGTTGAAGGATTATTGCATAATCTTATCCAAGTTCATTTATAAATATGAATAAGTAGGTGTACAAGGGGTTCATGAGAGAATAACATATTTATACAATAACAATTTTCTTGAATACTAAATTTAAGAAAGGTTAAAAAGGCTTTCCATGGAAAATGATTTCGAATTCATGATATTTGACTTTTCATATAATTAAATAAGTAACTAGGTGCACAAAGGGATACAATTAGTAAGGAGAGAGTAATATATTTATACGATGAAGATTTTCTTGGATACTGGACTTTAAAACGGTGTGTGATTAGAATGTTTTGAGTTCCAGATTTTAAGTCTGTGTATTTATAGAGTAACTTTATTGTTTGATCGCTTTAGACAAGAACAACCTTAATAACCTTAATCCTCTACATTTCTACTCACCCTTTCCTTCACCATCCCCCTCATTATCATTTCATTTATTCAACAAATTACATATATTTATTTTTTATGTCATAATGATAGGGTAACTTATGTTTTTATTCGTTTGTTTTGCTAGAAAGATCAATTATATTTGCAGGGACATTTTCTAAAATTTCTGCTCCTTTGTGTATTTATGAAAAAGGATTATGTAATTTTGAGATGGTAAGATAAGTTTAGGTATGTTAAAGGTTTTCTGATTATTACGTAATCTTATCGAAACTCATTTATAAATATGAATAGGTAGATGTACAAGGGGATACTGTAAATACGGAGAGGGTGATAATTCATACCACTTTCATGCATACTAAATTTAAGAAAAGCTTAAAAAGGGCTTCCTATATAAAACGAGATTACATAAATACCAATCTACATAAGGGGATACAATTAGTAACGAGAGAGTAATATATTTATACAATGAAGATGTTCTTGAATACTAGACTTAAAAACGGTGTGTGATTACAGTTGTTTTGAGTTCCAGATTTTAATCTCTTTATGAGAATTTTCAAAGTATGAATGTGTTGTCTTATTGTTGCTAACCGAAGGCCCTGTCTCACATTCAAATTATATCCCTTCCTTCCTATTTCACAGTGATACAGTGAATATAATATTACAGAAAATAGTTCACTAACGAAAATAGGATTGTGAACAAAACAAGGCGTCCAATGATAAAGTTAACCTAAAGCACAGTGTATACAGTACGCTGATACGATACATCTGTATAAATCTTTTTCATTTGTGCACACAGGGGACATACATGTTTTTGAAACATTTCTCGTATATATTCATATTCATCTGTAGCTCATTGTAAGAGATAAAAATTAAGATATATTGTCATTCATCTTTTTCATCTATTTATTTATAAATTATATATTTAGACGTTAGTAACCTTAATCCTCCCATTAATATTCTCTTTCTACTCACCCTCTGCTTCACCCTCTCCCTCATTTTTTATTTCATTTACTAGAAACATCAGCTATCTTTCCAGTAAAATTAATCAATTTTCTGATATTTCTGTTCAAGTTTGAAAACTCCCTTGTGTATTTATGAAAACGATTATGTAATTTTGAGGTTACAGAATCACAAAATAGTTAAGGTATGTTGTGGATTTTAGGATTATTGCATAATTTTATCGACGTTCATTTATAAATATGAATAAGTAGGTGTACAAGGGGTTAACGAAAGAATAACATATTTATACAATAACAATTTTTTTGGATACTAAATTTAAGAAAGCTAAAAAAGGTTTTCCATGTAAAATGATTTCCAATTCATGATATTTGAATTTTCATATAATTAAATAAGTAACTAGGTGCACAAAGGGATACAATTAGTAACGAGAGAGTAATATATTTATACGATGAAGATTGTCTTGGATACTAGACTTAAAAACGGTGTGTGATTAAAGTTATTTTGAGTTCCAGATTTTAAGTCTGTGTGTTTTATGAGAATTTTCAAAGTATGAATGTGTTGTCTTATTGTTGCTAACTGAAAGCCCTGTCTCACATTCAAATTATATCCTCTCCTTCCTATTTCACAGTGATACAATGAATATAATATTACAGAAAATAGTCCACTGAAGAAAATAGGATTGTGAACAAAACAAGGCGTCCAATGATAGTTAACCTAAAGCACAGTGTATACAGTACGCTGATATGATACATCTGTATAAATCTTGTTCATTTGTACACACAGGGGACATACATGTTTTTGAAACATTTCTCTTATATATTAATATTCATCTGTGGCCTTCTCGTTGTAAGAGATAAAAATTAAAATATATTTTCATTCATTTTGTTCATCTATTTATTTATAAATTATATATTTAGACGTTAGTAACCTTAATCCTCCCATTAATATTCTCTTTCTACTCACCCTCTGCTGCACCCTCTCCCTCATGTATCATTTCATTTACTAGCAACCTCAGTTATCTTTCCAGGTCAATCAATTTTCTGGTATTTGTTCAAGTTTGAAAACTCCCTAGTGTATTTATGAAAACGATTATGTAATTTTGAGGTTACAGAATCAAAAAATAGTTAAGGTATGTTGTGGATTTTAGGATTATTGCATAATTTTATCGAAGTTCATTTATAAATATGAATAAGTAGGTGTACAAGGGGTTAACGAAAGAATAACATATTTATACAATAACAATTTTCTTGGATACTAAATTTAAGAAAGCTAAAAAAGGTTTTCCATGTAAAATGATTTCCAATTCATGATATTTGACTTTTCATATAATTAAATAAGTAACTAGGTGCACAAAGGTATACAATTAGTAACGAGAGAGTAATATATTTATACGATGAAGATTGTCTTGGATACTAGACTTAAAAACGGTGTGTGATTACAGTTATTTTGAGTTCCAGATTTTAAGTCTCTGTGTTTTATGAGAATTTTCAAAGTATGAATGTGTTGTCTTATTGTTGCTAACTGAAAGCCCTGTCTCACATTCAAATTATATCCTCTCCTTCCTGTTTCACAGTGATACAATGAATATAATATTACAGAAAATAGTCCACTGAAGAAAATAGGATTGTGAACAAAACAAGGCGTCCAATGATAGTTAACCTAAAGCACAGTGTATACAGTACGCTGATATGATACATCTGTATAAATCTTGTTCATTTGTACACACAGGGGACATACATGTTTTTGAAACATTTCTCTTATATATTAATATTCATCTGTGGCCTTCTCGTTGTAAGAGATAAAAATTAAAATATATTTTCATTCATTTTGTTCATCTATTTATTTATAAATTATATATTTAGACGTTAGTAACCTTAATCCTCCCATTAATATTCTCTTTCTACTCACCCTCTGCTGCACCCTCTCCCTCATGTATCATTTCATTTACTAGCAACCTCAGCTATCTTTCCAGGTCAATCAATTTTCTGGTATTTGTTCAAGTGTGAAAACTCCCTAGTATATTTATGAAAACGATTATGTAATTTTGAGGTTACAGAATCACAAAATAGTTAAGGTATGTTGTGGATTTTAGGATTATTGCATAATTTTATCGAAGTTCATTTATAAATATGAATAAGTAGGTGTACAAGGGGTTAACGAAAGAATAACATATTTATACAATAATAATTTTCTTGGATACTAAATTTAAGAAACCTAAAAAAGGTTTTCAATGTAAAATGATTTCCAATTCATGATATTTGAATTTCATATAATTAAATAAGTAACTAGGTGCACAAAGGGATACAATTAGTAACGAGAGAGTAATATATTTATACGATGAAGATTGTCTTGGATACTAAACTTAAAAACGGTGTGTGATTACAGTTATTTTGAGTTCCAGATTTTAAGTCTCTGTGTTTTATGAGAATTTTCAAAGTATGAATGTGTTGCCTTATTGTTGCTAACTGAAAGCCCTGTCTCACATTCAAATTATATCCTCTCCTTCCTATTTCAGTGATACAATGAATATAATATTACAGAAAATAGTTCACTAACGAAAATAGGATTGTGAACAAAACAAGGCGTCCAATGATAAAGTTAACCTAAAGCACAGTGTATACAGTACGCTGATACGATACATCTGTATAAATCTTTTTCATTTGTGCACACAGGGAACATACATGTTTTTGAAACATTTCTCGTATATATTCATATTCATCTGTAGCTCATTGTAAGAGATAAAAATTAAAATACATTGTCATTCATCTTTTTCATATATTTATTTATAAATTATATATTTAGACGTTAGTAACCTTAATCCTCCCATTAATATTCTCTTTCTACTCACCCTCTGCTTCACCCTCTCCCTCATTTTTTATTTCATTTACTAGAAACATCAGCTATCTTTCCAGTAAAATTAATCAATTTTCTGATATTTCTGTTCAAGTTTGAAAACTCCCTTGTGTATTTATGAAAACGATTATGTAATTTTGAGGTTACAGAATCAAAAAATAGTTAAGGTATGTTGTGGATTTTAGGATTATTGCATAATTTTATCGAAGTTCATTTATAAATATGAATAAGTAGGTGTACAAGGGGTTAACGAAAGAATAACATATTTATACAATAACAATTTTCTTGGATACTAAATTTAAGAAAGCTAAAAAAGGTTTTCCATGTAAAATGATTTCCAATTCATGATATTTGAATTTTCATATAATTAAATAAGTAACTAGGTGCACAAAGGGATACAATTAGTAACGAGAGAGTAATATATTTATACGATGAAGATTGTCTTGGATACTAGACTTAAAAACGGTGTGTGATTACAGTTATTTTGAGTTCCAGATTTTAAGTCTCTGTGTTTTATGAGAATTTTCAAAGTATGAATGTGTTGCCTTATTGTTGCTCACATTCAAATTATATCTTCACAGTGATACAATGAATATAATATTACAGAAAATAGTTCACTAACGAAAATAGGATTGTGAACAAAACAAGCCTTCCAATGATAAAGTTAACCTAAAGCACAGTGTATACAGTACGCTGATATGATACATCTGTATAAATCCTTTTCTTTTGTACACACAGGGGTCATACATGATTTTGAAAGTTAAGGTATGTGACGGGTTTTAGGATTATTGCAAAATCTTATCCAAGTTCATTTAGAAATGTGAATAAGTAGGTGGAGAAGGGAATACTGTTATTGAGAAAGTAAGGTATTTAAACGATGAATGTAAAAAAAAAAAAAAAAAAAAAAAACAAACTAAAAAAAGTTTGTGTAAAATGATTTCCAGCTCATGATATTTGAAATTTCATATAATTATATAAGTAGCTAGCTACACAAAGGTATACAATTAGTAACGAGAGAGTAATATATTTATACAATGAAGATGTTCTTGAATACTAGACTTAAAAACGGTGTGTGATTACTGTTGTTTTGAGTTCCAGATTTTAAGTCTGTGTTCTATGAGAATTTTCAAAGTATGAATGTGTTGCCTTTTTGTTGTTAATTGAAAGCCTTAATCACATCTCCGATTATACCCCTCCCAATTTCACTATTTACATAGGAAGTAGAATATTAAGATAGAGTTCTAATAAATAAAATGATACATTAAGAATAATAATTAAAGTGAAATAGTTGAGAGTAAATGAAATACTATCTTGTAGGAAACATTTCTCCATTTTATTTTATTTATCCCCCCTTTCGGTGTCAATGAGTGAATTCAGAACTGCATGGGTGAAATTATTTTCTCTTTTAAAACAACTGTATCTGGGCGAATTTAAAACTGAAAAACACCTTTGCAAGTATGGGAGTAAGGTGAAAAAAACCCTGTATACAGTATTAAAGCAAATAAAAATGAACAGTAAATGAAACATTCATCGACCAGAATTCGAGATAAAGCTCTGTAATTACTAACGAGCTCCTCTGACTCTTTGACATGCACTGATATTACAATATCTACTCTCCATTGATTGTTGACATGATAGATTGTAAAGTCTACTAAATTAAGGTCTGCAAGTTCACTCAAAGTCTGTGCTAAAAGTGTTGGGTTAATATCATAGGGACTAGTTATTTTATTGGTATGGATGATTTGTAAAACATTATTTTCATCGTGGGAAGAAATTCGTATTGTAGGAAATATGTCAGAGATTGCCGTTGTGTAGAAAAGAGAGTAAATCATTCAAATCACCAACAACCGATTGAGCGTATTTATTGACTTATTGAATAGATTTTATTTTACTATTTCTTGTTGGTAAATGGCAGGCAGTTTGAGTTATCAGCAACTATCATAGGAGGATATATACTCTTAAGGTGATTTTTTTCGGTTGTTTTTTGTTTTGTTTTTTTTTTGTTTTTGTTTTTTGTTTTTGAGTCTTTAACTTTTATGCAGCGTGCACCACCATTATTTCGAAGAAAGATTGGGATTTTGTCTGCTCCTTCTGACACTTTTTTGGTAATCATTGTTTCGTGTTTCTGACTTGGTTTGCACATTTGTTTCTCATTTTTCTATATCTTTCCTAGTAAGATGGGGAATCTGTTTGTTTAGTAATATTGTTTAAGTTTTTTCACTTTCTTATATTCAGGATCAAAGCTGGAGACCAATACCTTGGGGTTTAATTCGCGGTATATTCTCACAAGTGCACATCACGCGGTATTCAATTGGGTCTGCATCCAAAGTATAAACTTTAAAAAATGAAAACAGATCACTTGCACATCATGAGAATGCACCGATAGCTTTATGTAGTTGACGGGTTTCAGTTTATTCACTCAAACCATGCAATGGTACATGAGGACCTTGACCGGTTTCGAACTTTAGGGATGGTCAGCAGAACAATTTATGCGTAGATACAGTTTGCAAAAGTAACAATGTGGCTAACATTTCTATTTATAAACAAAAATGTTGCTGGTGTTGCTATAAAACAAAGAAATGAGGCAGGTTAATACTATTGCTTAACACTATATATATAGTAATACTGGGTCACGATCTGTGCAGTTACTGTCCATATTTTTTCGATTTAATTTTCTCTGGATCAATCCTCTTCGTGTACTATATCAATATATTTATTGAGTCCTTGGGGATTTATTGTTTTAAAAATGTTTGTACATATCTCTTCTCATTTAAAACTTTGGTTTATATTGTTGTTTATCATAACCAACGTGATATAAATATCTTGTACTGTGTGTGATCGTGACTTATTCACTTGAGTAGTGCTTTGTGAAGTAAAATGTCGAGACACAAGATTCTGTTGATTGACAGCTTTGATATCGGCGAAGTGTCAGTACATGCGATCTCTGAGTGAATATAACCAGTTTGTCCGATGTATTGAACATTTTTGCATTAAATTGCATAGATAAGTGAAGTAATGTTGAAGTCCAAGTTTTGTGTTATGTGTAATTTTTTGTGAAAATAGTTTGGATGTTTTGGTATTCCTGACATATGGGCATATTTGACAATTCTCATATCACAGGTGGCTTCCAATGTTTGAAGGTGTATTATTCAATATGGAATGAACCAGGATGATTGTGAGGTTTGGGGTCTTCTCTATGCTATAATTATTTTCCTCATTAATTCCTTTGTGTCTGGAGACTGTTCCAAGATTGTCCAGCATTCATTGATGATTCCTCGGATATCTGTGTTTAATTTGTCCAAGATTGTCCTGTAATTGTTGATGATTGCTGGGCAATCTGGGTTTAACTTGAACATAGTTACTAAAGGCATTGTAAGATTTAATTACTAAATCTATGGCAAGACTTATTTATTTATGCATTTATTTATTTATTTTTGATTTAATGTTTAGGCTTTTTCTATTGCCTTGTTAAGTATAGAAAGGGGTAATTTCTGGTTTAAAGATGTTTCTTTAGTTTAGTGGCAGGTATCTCTAATCCAAAATCCACTGCCGGAATTCATCTTCAGATATTTACGGTTTGTCTGAACGAGATACTCTTCGTTATATGCTTCGGATGATTTTGAGAATGTTGTCAAGAAAATTAATTTATTTTGTGGAATGTTCATAAGTAAATTAGAGGAACGGTGGAATTTGTTTAGTGGAGGCATCAAGGCATGGAGGTCCTTGCTAGTGTTCGTCCAAATAAAGAAGATATCATCCGTGCGCCTCCAACATAATAGGTTCACTTATCCTTGTTGTCTAAATTCATTTCCCTATTGAGCCATCAATATTACCAGATAAAAATCATTATTTTTCCGTTCACGGGTAAATGTTTATCATATGCATTTATCAAAAGAATTAGAATTTAAGTAGTTTTGAAGTTTCACAAGATAGGATAATTCTAGGATTGTATGGTGTTTTTGGATTATTTCATAATCTTTTTGAAGTTAAAGGTTAAACGATCTTAGAATTCTTTCACTTTACACATCTGGCGTTATTATATATATATATATATATATATATATATATATATATATATGAGAATGAAAAGGATTACCATTCTATGATTAATAGTAGTGTGGGGTTAGTGGTCCTGTGAGTCTATAATCTTAAGAATCTATTCTATATCACTATATTTCTATTAACGCCATTTTCCATTAATATTCTTACTTATGAATAGGAAACTTGAAGAAATGAAACAGATCACCAACAAATCATGAGAATGCTGTGTAAGAATTATTTGACAGGTTTTAACCTTTTTGTCGCTATTTTGAGCCTCTATTTCACATTTCTAATTAGATCTTCTCTCTGTTTCACAGTAGTAAATTTGTTAGTACAGCAGAGAAAATGGTACAGCACAGAAAATAGTACAGATTAGAGAATATTACAGTAAATGAAATAGTACATCCAATAAAATAGTAAATAACATAGATAAATTTCTGTATCAATAAAATTCTACAGTAAATTTGGTACGGGAAGTAAAATAGTAAAGTAAATGTAGTTTATAAAATACTACCATACTAAGTAAAGTAATATGACAATTGAAATAGTACATTATAGCAAAATAAAGTTTCTAAAGCATTATTTCATTAGCTGATTTCATATACTGTGTTTGTTTTCTTCCTTGCTCATTTAAAGGCTTAATCTGTAACATCATTTCCAGCTAATTAATATTCGATATTTCATCAATATAAAAACAAGGTGTACAGGCGGAATATAGTTAGCACCCCAACCCAAGAGTGATGTGTCTATGCTGTGGTTTTTTTTTTAAATACTGAACTTAGAAATTTGTGATAAAATTTGTTTTGCGTTTCATATTATAAGTCTTTGTTCTTCTTCTTTTTTTAGCATTCAAAACATGCATGTGTTGCCAACTCCATCCCTCCTCTCTACTCCCTATTTGATATTTCACTTTTCGTTAGAAGAATGGCAAAATTAAGAATAACTGTTTCAAATTCATACGATGCGGTACCCGAGTATCTGAAAGAAACCATACCAAGCATTCGTTCACACGAATCAAATTACGTTACCAGACAATCACATTATTATTGCATCCCTAAGTGCAGATTAAACGAGCGATTCGTGTATTGAATTCCTTGCCCCTAGAAATAAGACAATTCACGACACATAGCTCATTTAGAATTACCCCTTCATCCCTTTATCTTTCGGTAAATGCTATTGGAATGTAATTCATAGAGATTAAGACACAACTGTACATTGAATATAGATTTATTTAGAATCAACGTAATTGACAATTCTTTGTGCACTTGCGGTAAAACAGAAGATGTCTAACATTTCTTATTCTCATGTGCGAAATACACTCAACAATTTTTCAGATATTTTGTGGCGTCCAGTTTTTATTGATGGAGGAGAGAAGCTAGATACAATGTACCCGGGAAGAGACCACCGACCTTCCGAAAGTAAACTGACAAACTTTTTCGCATATATCGGCGTGAGCGAGAATCGAACCCGCGCCGACTGGGTGTTTTAGAATGGATAAATTACATATAGTTGACACACATGTTTTATTATGGGAGATAATTCAATCAGTACCAACGAAAACGAGTATTTATTTTCTAGTGTGCATTTATTCATAAAGAGATCTGGTCGTTTTTTAATACTGTATCTTATTGCGTTTATTTTGTACGCACTACATGTAAATTATATTATGTTTTGTACATGCATATTTACTGATATGATTTGTGATCTACGTGATTTATGCAATTAATGTAATTATAGTTGGACTTTTGACGCCATTGTGTTTCATTTGCTGAACATTATTGTGTATAAATGATTATCATAGGAGAGTGCCTAATCCTTTTGTTACAATATCTATGTAATAAATTATGTTCAAATCATATTTCATAACTGTATCATTGGAGGAACATCACAGGAAAAACATTTATGAATTTGACACATCTTTGATAGCAATGATTGATTTATTGTGTATTGTTTTAGGTCCCGCTTGAGAATTTTTAACTCATATGGAGACGTCACTCTTGACGATGAAGGGCTGCAAAATTTAGGTCTATGCTCAGCGCCTATGGCATTTGAGCAGGTCCGGATTTTTATCGTGCCACACCTACTGTGACACGGGTCCTCGGTTTTTGCGGTCTCATGCGAAGGACCACCCTATTTAATCGCTTCTTACGACAAGCAAGGGGTACACTGAGGACCTATTCTAACCCGGTTCCCCACGGGGTTGATAGGAATGAAAGGGTTTAGCAAATGTAAGTGAAATGAAGTGCCTTCGCATATTATTGTAAATTTGAGCAAGATGAGCATTGATTAATTGTGGCATTTTGGAGTTCAAACACTGGTGGCCCTGCCACCTGTGATTGAAGATTTTTCTAGAGAGATGACTCAATCAGGAAATATGAAATCACTTTGTGGAGGATTGTGGGAAGATGATGAATCCATCAGGAGACATGACACCACTTGGAGAAGGATTGTGGGAAGACAATGATCTATGGACACTTCTCTGGGATACACGACTTCGGAATGAGGGAACTATATTGGGGTTTCTACGACGCAAGTAAATTTTATTCTATTCAAAACGAAGTAAACAATCCATACACTTTGAACAGAAACGCCATGACGAAGTTATAATATATCCATATCAGTTATTCAAAATTGAAACATTCTTACTAACAGAGAACGTCAACCTGAATGTTTGTCTTGTGACTGTCCATTGACTATTTATCATATTCAGCTGTACCAAGTTTGTTCTTATTTCAGATTTCCGACATTTTTGACTTGAACATCATTGAAGAGACATTATTTCTGGAAGTGCACACCTGGTGCATCAAAATAGGTACCGTTTGTTTTTTATTCTAGATAAGTCATCATACTATTTTGATACTGCATACCACAGCAACATTTGACGAACTCTTGCGTCTGTTACCTTGCAGATGCTCATTATTACGCTAGAAGTTAGGTTTTATTTTTGGTTGGTTTTTTTTTGGGGGGGGGGGTGTTTTTGTTTTTGTTTAAAGTAAACATCGTAAATAGAGGCTGTATACATAAGTAGGAGAGGAGGGCATCCCCCAATTCCCTCCGAGTTCGATTGAAATAAATTTGTAAAATTATATATACTTGTATGCATTTCCAGTTGTAATTTAATATTGTCTTTTTTTTTTGTAGAAGAGATGTACTGAAGATGACTCTGCAAACATTGGATGACGGCTGATTACTGGGCATGTCCAAAAAGAAATCAAATGAGGAAGTGATACCAACCTACGTTTCGTCAGAGGACCCTGAATACAGAATACGATGCAAATGAACTTAATTTTTCAGTCAGTTACATTATACTGTTTTAGCTATGTTTGATAAAGGTGAAAAATGCTTTGCTCTAATCAAAAATAAATATTGTTTGAAATTTCACTCCGTGTATTAGTTTTGCTTTGTCATGCAGCATAGGTAGATAATCTATGAAAGTTATTTGTATGAACAGTGAAACCAACAAATCGTTAACATAGAGTTTATTGTACATTCACGAACTGAATGCTGAGGTAGTGTGTATGACTGCAAATTGAAAGTTACATGAATGTAGATGAGAAAAATCCCATGATGGTCATTTATATGTAACGAGAGAAGTACAAACTGCTTAATGAAATAAACATATATCATTGAAGCAACAAAACAATTAGTGAAAGAGACAAGAATAGACTCGGAAATGAGTACCTACATACTGTACGTAAACAATTACAGAAAGATTCCTGTCTTAATGGTCAGGGAAATATAAGACTAGTTATTAAACCTCCGAATGGTCACTGAAAACTGACTGAATGATCACTGAAACCAGACTGAATGGTCACTGATATGTTACTGCCATTCATTGAGCTTAATGATAAGGGAATGGTAACTGAAAGGTGAATGAAAAGTACTTTTCAGTGATTATTCAGTTATCATTCAGCCACCTTTCAGTTCACTGAAAGGGAAAATTTTATCCTGTGAATGGGCCTTTCTTGAACGATGATGGTGAAAAATTGGACGTCGAGATTTCTGGAAATAAGTAAAATGGCACGCGAATATAAATGCTTTGTTGAAAAAACGAAAATGTCTGTAAACACGTATACAGATACAAAAGCATAAAACACGTTCTAGTGATTAATTCAAAAATCGTTTTCTCAAGTTTTCTGACATGGTGCAGATTCACGTTTGTTAAAATCATGACACCGGAGGTACATTGGCTACAACAGGGGATCGAAGTTATACATGTATAGGGAAAATATCTAAAAAATATTCTCTAATGAATCAATGGGCCAGACAAGTTCAAAAGTACATGGAAGCTTCCTGTCATAGAGCGAATTAAAGTTTGTAAAATCATGACCCCTGCCCCCCCCCCCCCCCCCCTGATCAGGGTTAGGGTTAGGGTTAGGGTTACCGGTCCCCAAAATAAGGCGCCAAAGTATACAATTTTTATACTATATAATAAGACGGCGATAGCCGTCGTTAAAATTAAAAATTAGGGTTTTAGACCCAAATCTAGATAGAAAATTATGATGTAGTACTGGACGATCGGGGTCGGGATTACAATTTTTAACTTGACCAAGTTAACGGCGGGACGTGGGTTAGCGAAAGGAAAGAAGATTTGTTCAGTTCAAAATAATATGTGTAGAGTCTTGCGAATGTTGTTTAGTTTGTCAATTGCACGTCTAGTCAAAATACATTGTGTTTGAAATCTGACCAGAAATATGCAATCTCCTTGGTGACATGTGACAGTCCCAAAGTTCTGTAAATTGTTTGATTTTCTTGGTTTGATAAGTATATGTTGATTTAAGTTTATTTCACTCCTATCAGTACTGTAAATTTGAATAGAACACAAACGTAATAAATTTTGAAATGACTTGATGATCAAAAAGGTATACTATATTTACAAAAAGTGGTAAAATCGTAACCATTTCAAGAAGTTTTGCGGATTTCAAGTCATGTGTCACCCACGGGCTCGTCACGATCTTTTTCTCTTTTAGAAATTAACACCATCTATATCTATAATTACACAAGGGAGGAATCAAGAATCCCGAAAATCGCAACCTCACATTTCCATTCGTCTCCTTTCTATATTTTACGGACGTTAATTTTTTTTCATATTTATTTTTTAACAAATTCACTTTCACATTGGTAGCATATAACATTGAACAACAATATATATACATTCATATATGTGAAAGACAAATTTATATGAGAAGAGAGAGAGAGAGTAGGGCATTTTACCTTCCTAAGTTTGATGAAATTTTGGAGACAAATTTTTTTTTTAATCTAATTTATTGTATATATTTTGCCAGTGTCGTTCAAACTCCCTATATCTGCAATTTTTTAGCAACAAATATTTTTCAACTGTAATTCTATCAATGATTAGCTGTCTCAATACTTATTTTACTTATTTTTGAATATTTACTAATATAAACATATTGCTTTATTATAAGAATGATTAAATTTTCCACCTTATGTATATTCTTATTTGCAAATTTACCAAACAAAATTGTATGTCTATCAAAACTTATGTACCTGTCAAATTGTTGGCTAAACCACTCTTCCATTCCATACCAGATCTCCTTAACACAGGGACATTCTATAAATAAGTGATCAATTGTTTCACAGTCCATCTTACAAAAAGTGCAAATTGTAAACTCAATGATTTTAAATCTATGCAAGTGATAGTTACATGGAAATATTCTGTGTGAGATTTGAAACTGTATCCATTGCAATTTAGATTCTTGAGTTGTTTTAAAGGAAGTTCAAAAATATTTTTCCATTTTAACTCCGACAGATCACCCTCTGCTTCTTCCCATTTTTTAATAGATTTAATTTTAGTTGCTTTCTGGCTTATCAGTTGTTTGTAAATCTCTTTACAACCTTTTTTGTCTTTGAAAAATACTGATATAGTAGAGGGTATAATGGGCAAAAATAATTTACAGGTTCTCATACTACCTTGTAAAGAAACTTGTCTTTGTTGAATTGCTTTCTTTAATCCTGTATATTCTAAAAAAAAAATTAATTTAGCTTTCAAAACATTTTGTACAAAATCAAAATTATACAGATTACCATTTTCATCTAGAAGATCATAGCTAAAGACAATACCTAATTTGTATAGGCTTTTAAAAAATACTGATTTTCCTCCAACAGTAATATTAGGATTATAAAAAATATGTTCACAAGAAAAATCTGGGTTTGTTTTGACCTTTGTGGAATTTATTCTTGACCAGCTCTGAAACACATCTACCCAAAAGTTATTGGTAATTTTTGCATTTAAATTATTTATATAATCTATTCCAAATATCCATAATCTATCTATACTAATCCTTAGTTCTGCACTTAGTAATTTTGTCCATTTTGCTTCTGAATGTAGGATACGTCGAATCCATGTTGCTTTAAGAGCAGTAATAATTTCCTATAATCAACCATTTTTATACCTCCATTAGCATAATCTTGAATTATAACATTTTTATTGATTTTATGAACATTATCACTCCATAGAAAGTTGTATAAATCATTCTCAAAAGCACGAATGGTTTCTTCCTGAGGGTTTGGAATTGTAAGTATTAAATGATTCAGTTTTGGTATAAGTAACGTCTTTATTACTGCTAGCCTCCCAATAGAGGTAAGACTTCTACTTTTCCAATGCATCATATTTTTTTTTAATTTCCTCTAATTTAGTTGTATAATTCATTTCTACCATTTCTTTTAAATCAATACAGAATTTTATCCCTAGTAAATATTGTATTGTTCCAGTCAAATTTCCATCTTGTATAATGAAAAACCTTCAAGAATTTTTTTCTACCTATCCAGATCATTTTTGTCTTTGAAAAATTTATCCTGAGACCTGAAATTATTGCAAAGTAATCAAGGACTCTAATAGTGCCATCCATGGAAGAGGGAGAGCCATCTAGAATAATAGATGTGCCATCTGCATACTGTGAAATCTTATATTCTTCCCCGTCAATAGTAATACCTCTAATGTCTTTGTTTGTTTGTTTTTTATTAAAATACCTAGGATTTCAGCACATAAAAGAAATAAGTAAGGAGATATTGGATCACCCTGCCTACAGCCCCTTTCTGGACTGAAATATTGTGAGACAATTCCTCTTTGAATAACACATGACTTTATTTGATTGTAAAATAATTTTATCCAGTTCTGGATAGAAATAACAAAATTAAAACAACATAATGTTTCTTGAATAAATTTCCAGGACACAGTATCGAAGGCCTTTTCAAAATCAATAAGCATTAGGAGTCCCGGAATCTGTCTGGATTCTGTATAATGCATAATGTCGTAAGTTAATCTCATATTTTCCCCAATAGATCTACCTTTAATAAAACCAGTTTGATCATTATGTATTAATTTATCAAGATATAGCTTTATCCTTTCTGCAATACACCCTGAAGCCAATTTATAAACAACATTCAGAAGAGAGATAGGTCTCCAATTTTTAAGAAACTGTTTTGGCTTTCCAGCTTTTGGAATACAAGTGATCACCCCTAACTTAATACAGTCAGAAAAGGTATGTTTCTCATAGGAGTTATTAATCGCTCGAGTAACAAAAGAACCAATATCTTTCTAGAAAAATTTTAAAAATTCACATGTGAAACCATCAGGGCCTGGGGTGTTATCATTTTTCATCTTTTTAAGATAGTCAAGCACCTCTTTTTCAGTTAGCATGCCTTCTGTGCTTTGTGATTCATCATGAGTAAGTTTAGGAATATCATTATATTTATCAAGATTACAACAAAAATTTTCATTTTCTAAAACAACTGGCTTTTTATAAAGTGTTTCATAAAAATCTTTAAGTTCCTCAAGGATTTCCTCCTGTTTACAGATAATTGATCCATTCTCTTTTTCTGTTCTAGGTATTTGTTTACAAATGTAATTTCTAGATTCTAAAGAGTAGAAATATTTCTATCCACTTAACCCGAGCTCTTACAGCTTTTCCCCTCATCTTAGATTTATGTATATTTTCTAATTCCTTTTGTTTTTCTGTTAGAATATCTGACACTTCATTATTCAAATTCTGTTCCAAATCTTGGATGTCTTTTTCTAAATCATTTTCCATTTTTGTCATCTTTATGTTGAGTAAGAGATAGTCTTACCCCTAATTTCTGTAAGTAAAATATCTAGAAACAACTGATCACATATTGTAAAACATAGGGATACATTATCCACTGACTTAATATTTTCTATATTGTAGACTAGGCAAGCATACTGTGCCTTCACTTCATTCATCTTTTCTTTAATCAAATCGGGGCCTCCGTGGCCGAGTGGTTAGAGCATCGGGCTCAAAATCACAAAGCCTCTCACCTCTGTCGGCGCGTGTTCGAATCTCGGCCGCGGCGTTATGTGAGCAAGTTTGCCAGTTTACTTGCGGAAGGTCGGTGGTCTCTTCCCAAGTACATTGTATCTGGGTTCTCTCCTCCACCAACAAAAACTGGACGCCACCAGATAGCTGAAAAATTGTTGAGTGTGGCGGAAAGCAATAAATAATCAATCAATCAATCAATTTAATCAAATCAACATATTCTTTATTAGAAAGTAGAGAGTTATTAAATTTCCAAAATCCAGAACCCTTAATAAAATCATTAATTTGCAGACTTAATAGGACTGGTGAGTGATCATATCGATAACTATTTTCATATTCAACACTAGATGATAATGATAAAACAGATTCTGATACGAGACAAAAATCTAACCTAGCTTGTTTAATAGGAGACCTTTTCCTCCATGAAAAGCGTTTTCTCTGTGGGTACATTTCCTGAAATACATCTTTTAAATTTAAAGTATCCATTAGATGAAAAACCTCTTGTCTTGCTTTTGGGTTATTTATATTTTTATAATTCACAGAGTCTAGCTCTTTATTCATAATCATATTGAAATCCCCTGCAATAATGATATGCTGTTCATTATGAATTTCATTAATTTTTGACAATAAATGTGAGTAAAAACTTGGTGAATCTGTGTTAGGACCATAGACATTTTACCAAAATAAATATGTGCTCCTCAATAGTACAATCCAAGATTATGTAGTTACCACTCTCATCATGTACTTCACTTAAAATACAAAAATCAAAATTGTTATTAAAAAGTATAGCTACTCCCCTGGAATGTGATTTAAAACAGCTGAAGTTAGCTTTATAACCCCATTGTGTTTGAATAAACTTTTCTTCACTGGGGATAAAATGTGTATCTTGCAAGAAGTAAATATTGAATTTTTTTCCCTCAAATAGTTGAAAATATCGCGTCTCTTATTACAATCTCCAAGACCCTGACAATTACTGGTACTTATTTTCAATTCATTATCTTTATGCATTTCCAGTAAAAAGCTTTGAGAAGTAAAATATGCCCCTGAAGAAAACAGAAAGATAGAGTGAAGATAGAAAAGAAAAACAATACATATTTACAATAACAATATCTTGCCCGATGTTGTGTCATCGTACAATTATTATAACGGTAAAGAAGATAAAGATATTTGTTTCACAATAAATGATCAGCTATTCTTGGAAACCTTACTGATGGAGATAAGAGGGAAAAGTATATCATATTCGTAATTCCTGAAGAAGAAAAAAATCTAAGAAGGAAAAAATCTTAATCAAAGAAATAAAAATCCTTGATGAACAGGTATCTGAACATGCATCTGAAATCAATCTGGCAAATTTAGAAATCAAAAAACAAAATTTAGAAAAATTAAGACAACATAAACTACAAGGAATGTACACAAGAAGTAGAGCAAAATGGATAGAAGTGGGGGAGAAACCCACAAATTATTTTTGCTCTTTAGAATCTAGAAATTTTACAAGTAAATGGATCCCCAAGTTAGAAATTGGTGAAGGGAAAATAGTTGCAGAACATCAAATTTTAAAAGAAACAAAATCTTTTTATGAAAATTTGTATGCTGATTCCAACAATAGTAAAAACATTGAGGATCTGAATGAGATGTTAGATTTTAATGTCATTCCAAAATTAACACACAAAGAGTCTTTGGAACTAGAAGGCAAACTAAAATTACAAGAAATTGCTGAAAGACTTAGAAATATGAAATTTAACAAATCACCAAGTCCTGATGGTTTCTCAACTGAATTTTTAAAGGTTTTTTGGAAACAAATGGGTAATTTTATTCTGAGGTCTTTAAACTTTGCTTATGAGAATAAACTTCTATCTGTTACACAGAGACATGGAATTATAACTTTGCTTCCAAAAGATGAAAAACTAAGGCAGTATCTTAAAAACTGGCGCCCAATAACATTATTAAATACGGTCTATAAACTAGCCTCAGGCACTATTGCCAATAGATTGAAAAGACATATTAGTAAACTAATAAATAAAGACGAAACTGGGTTCATTAGCAATAGATATATTGGTGAAAATACACGATTGATATTATATTATGCAGTTTACCGAAGAAGAAGATATTCCTGGACTTTTATTACTATTAGATTTCGAAAAAGCATTTGACACCATATCATGGAATTTTATTCAAAGTACGTTACACTATTTTAATTTTGGGCCTTCCATCACAGAATGGATCAGAATATTTTATCACAACATTACATTTGCAGTTATACAGGGAGGCCATGTCTCTGAATCTTTCAGTATAAAACGAGGTTGTAGACAAGGTGATCCTCTGTTACCATATATTTTTCTATTTTGTGCTGAAATTTTAGCAATAATGATAAGGAAAAACAATGCTATTAAAGGAATCAATGTTAGAAATACTGAAAAGAAAATATCACAGCTGGCAGATGACATATCAATTATAATTGATGGGAGTAGAGAATCCCTTCTGGAAACTGAACAGGTTTTCTGAGCTATCCATTCTGCATATTAATTGCTCCAAAACCCATGCAATCTGGATAGGGGCTAAAAAATTTAGTCAAGAAATTCTATATTCAAATTTAATTTTTTCTTGGGGGTAATACAAGATTTACTTTACTTGGAATTAATTTCGATGTAGATTTACAAAAGATTCCAAAAATAAATTATGACCCAAAGTTAATACAGATAAAGGCAATCATCAGCCAGTGGAGTAAAAGATATTTAACATCAATAGGAAGGATAACTGTACTTAAAACTTTGGTTATACCTCTTTTAAATCATATTCTCATGTCAATTCCTAATCCTTTGGACTATTTTTGCAAAGAATTAGGAAAACTTTTCTATGATTTTGTATGGAATGGTCCTGGCCACCGAATTAAGAAAGATATCGTTACAAAAACACATGAAGAGGAGGGTTTACGAATGATTAATATGATAGCCTTTATTGCATCTTTAAAAATGTTTTGGATGACACAATTAATCTGTACAGATAAAGGCCTGGACTTTTTCATACCTAAGCTGGATCTGGAAGAAATAAGTACATGTGGAATAGATTATATACATGAAATTAAAAAAACACTCAAAAATGACTTTTGGATAGATGTCTTTAACGGCTGGATAGATCTAGTACATAAAGACAGCCTTCTTATAGATAAGGCTAAAGGTGATATACCACTCTTCTTTAATCCAAGCATCAACATAGGCAGAAAAACTTTTTTCAATAAAGAATTGTTCCAACATAACATAAGTTATGTAAATGATATTATAGAAGATGACGGTTCCTTCTACACTTATGAACACTTCTCTACTATGTATCTTAGTATAAATCTTAATATTCTTTAATTTATGAGCATTGTATAGGCAGTAAAAGCATGGGTGAAAACAAAACATAATGAAGGAACTATAATAAAAGTACAAAATCCCTTGATCTTACCTACTATATATAAATTGTTATGTTGCAAGAGATCGAAACATATCTATAAAATCTTGAATTATAACGACGCTGAACCTTTTTGTAAAACAAAATGGGACACTATATTTGAACTTGATGAAAGTGAATGGAAAACAATTTATAAGGTACCTTTTAAGACAACAAAAAACTCAAAACTTCAATGGTTCCAATATAGAATTATTAATAGAATTTTGGCTACTAATACTTTCTTGTACAAAATTAAGAGGAAAGATACAAAAAGTTGCACATTTTGTAAACTAGAAGATGAAACATTAGAACACATCTTTTGGGAATGTGTTAATGTTCAATCCTTCTTAGAAAACTTAGTGAAATATATTGAAGAAAATACAAACTTGCAGTTAAATTTCTTATTAGGATCTTTAGATTCAGATAAACATATTTAAAACTTGATTTTTCTGTGGTTAAAGTACTATATATATACAATGAGGTGTACAGAAAATAAATTAAATACAGCAGTAGCGATATCACACTTGAAAAAGAATTATGAAACCCTGAAATTTATCTCATATAAAAATGGAGAACAAACAAAATTTGACGCAATCTGGAATAGATGGAATTACATATTTAATTGAAACAGCAACTTTATTTAGTTATTTACACATCAGTCTCTCTCTCTCTCTCTCTCTCTCTCTCTCTCTCTCTCTCTCTCTCTCTCTCTCTCTCTCTCTCTCTCTCCATATTCTCTAAATTATTGTTACCATAGATACTTTTTTTGATATTACATAATATGTATATATACATATATATATAAAAAAAATAAATAAAAAATAACGGTAAAGAAGTGGTCAAGATGTAACATAAAAGATAATATTTATCATGGATTCTAAATAAAATCACATGTGCACCCAACAAATACATATCGGAAAACATAAACCGCCTTGTAAATGTTGAATTGACAACGATAGGTAATTTTATCTCCGGAATATCTAAATATGAGTACGAAAAGGAGAAGAAAAATCCGGATTATATATGAAAAAATTCAAACAAAACATACACATTATGTACACAAGAGATTTTCAAATTTTCTATGATAATATATCAAAAAAAAATATGTAAACTATGTTAATTTAAGTATCTGTTCTAAAATTGAACATTGGAACAATGTTTTTTTTCAAATGTACCAAAAAACTAAGAAGATTCACAGGTTATCTGCAGCACTTAATGCAAGATTGTTAATAATGTCAAACCTTAGAGGACCTAAATGTTTGCCGCATTTCCTAGAAACAATAACTGCGATATTTAGATGTCCTTGGTCCGCCAGACTTTTCAACATCCGTCTACGAGCCCCGTATTCACCATTGGCAGTGTATCCACCATGAATTTTACCATCAATATCTTTAAATCGGTATGCCAGTATATTATGGTTCGCAATGGCAAAACATGGATCACGGAGCACTTTTTTGTACACATTTCGTACCTGTGCGTATGTTTCCACTGTAGAGGATAGCCCCGTAAAAGTGTTCCCTTCCCGTGAAACTTCCTCGCTCTCGATCACCGTGGTTTCTTGCAACTTCTCTACCTCTTTATCGTCCATCATCAGGATATCTTCCGCACTAGGTGGCTGCACTTGATCGCGGTAGACATTCCCGTTCGGAAAAACAAGTTTGTTGCCAATGATCTTTGTTTTGATGTTTTCTCCTCTGTACTTGTTGTTTACCTCCCGCAGTTTTTTCTTGTTTTCATTGATCTGCAGCGGCGTTTGGGGTGTGATATAGAAGAACATATCCGCGAGTTCACTTCTATCTCTCTTCTGTCGCATACCATTGATGACACGTTCTTTCTGACTGAAGTTCACTAGTTTCCCTGTGATTGTTCTGGGCTTCGAACTTCCATTTCTCGGCCCGTTTCTGTGAATACGGATAAAGCCTACGTTAAGCTGAAGGTGTTCTTTGATTAATGCACTGACTTTGCTCAACAGATCTTGGTTTTCTTCCTCTGGAAGGTTGTGAACTAAATTATTGTCCCTCATAGACCTGCCTCTTAGATCCACCACTTCGTTTTCTTGTTGTGTAAGTCTTCTGTCAAGATTAATTACCACAGATTTTAAAACTTGGAATTCTCTGCGTAGATAAATGTGTTCTTCTCTCAGATGCTCCAGTTCTGTTGTATTTTTTTTTCGGATTGTTGGCCCACATACTTTTTACGTTCATCTATGCCGTCTTCGTCCCACAAGTCCTTGTTAATGTTACTAATAGATGTTTGGAGTTGGCTGATGCCATCTAATTTCCCTGTTATTGTCTTTAAACTTTCTTGTAAAGAGGACATTTGATGATCTGTACCACCGGTACAGAGTTCTGTCAGGGAAGCATAATTCTTATTTCGTGACTTGCATGATGTGTACTCACTCTGAGAAACCATGGTTTAAAAGTTCTAAATTCCAAAAATCGCTTTTTCCGTATTCACAAAAGATTTGCACAATGTAATATCCTGTAGGTACCGAACACCACTTCAGTTTATAGGCAGCACAAACTTAGTTTTTACATCACAAAATTGACCAAATTCTCTCCTCCACGATTTAAAACGTGACCGTCTTGGCCATTAGTCCCAACAGCACTCAAAATTGGAGAAACTTGATTGTGGAAAGGAAAGAAAAAAATCCAGTTAGAAAATTTCATTTCATTCATACATATGGTTATTAAAATACTTAGAGTGGCAGCAAAAATGTAAGTAGGGTCAGGAAACTGGAAACACACACATGTTTCATATTGACATAATAGGAACGACCTCATCATATTAAGCTGAGGTACACTGCATTCCAATTTTTGACCTTAACACAGTTTTTGTCAAAGTCAAGCCATAAAAATACAAAAAAGCCATCAAATGATGAAAAAAAAAGTGTTTATATTCATAATTAAATAACTTGATAACCCTTAAACATCAAGACCTCATACTTGGTAATACAATTAGTTGTGCAGTATTTATGTATGATGGATGATATTGACAATAGGACATTTACATTGGTCCTTGATGTTGTCAGTATCATACTTTTGCACTCATTATTGTTGACCCATTATACATAAAAGTAAACTTTGAAAGGGAGAAATCTTTACTCGGAAGTTAAATATATGTATTTTGCTTTGTTAGGGCAAGGCATATTTGCAAAAAAAAACTTTATTGAAGGGGAGATACTACTAAAATATAGGGGAGAACTCGTTGAAGGAGAAGATGACACATATGTTTTTCAATCACACTTTAAAGGGAAACAATATTGGTAAGTAAAGAGGCTAAATTTTTAAATAGATTTTTTTCTACTTCCTTACAAAGGGAAATGTAATAGTTTTGATAGATGTATGTATTTTATCATTCAATTGCCCGTAGCATCTGTTTATCTGTTGGCTTTTTGGTTACCTGGTGATATTTTTCACTCTGTGAAGCCCAAGACTTTAAAGTATGTTCATTTGATGAATCTAAGGGTAGTAGCATGTTGCAACTCAAAAGTAAGTCTTTGTGGTCTTATTTTGGAATTGATGGTGCAATATTGTCAAATCATGTATGAATCATAGCTTGCACACTGTTGGGTTTAAATATAGTGGTTCATATGGGATAGTCATAAGGTCACAATATACAGTTTGAGCACTAGTTTAGTACAGGCATAGAGTACAAGTCGCACCACCATAACATCTTAATATGTTTGTGATAGAGTGTTATTTTAATTTATCGTATTATTTAGTTCATTAATTTAATATTTACGCGTATATTTTATTTTTAGAATCGTGCAACATTTCGTCCTTTGTGGAGTTTGCGCGCATCGGTAATAAACTATTGCAACATTAATTGGTTTGTTCTAATAGTCATTACTTAGCCCGAGGGTATTTTATTTCATTGGTCAGCTATGAGAGCCATGCTAACGATTAGCTAGGGACGTTTTCCCGCCAGTTTTCTTGGTGTGAGTGGATAGTCATCGATAGACCACTGAGAAGGAAACATACATTTTTTTGATTCATATAAAGTATTGAGAGTCCATACGAGACCTTAGGACAGAGATTGTAAGTTGACTGCTATTTCTTTTATCTATTACTAATTCTATAATTTCTATACTTTCCGATAATTGATTCTGTGATTTTATTTTATGAAGATATACTGATTGTTAACCGAAGCTTAAAGTATAAATTCTTTGAGTATGTAATTAAAATACCATTTTTGCAGAAGTGTATATAGAATATATTTATTGCTTAAAAGGATTAAAACGCATCAAGGCCCGATATTTTGATTGGGTGAATTGTTAAAGCCTTGATCCACAATCAGGTATATTTTGTCTTATTTCCTATCTATTATATATATATATATATATATATATATATATATATACACTATTGTACATATATTCGTGAACTATTCATTTTATTATTTCTATATATTCTTGTTTTCAAAGACACTTCGATGTAAGGGAAATAACTCTTACTTTTCCATGTATTTATTGAACATTCAGTATAACATGTAATGCTTAATACTTATAATTTGTTATTGATATTTTCAGGGCTATTTATTTATTCATTTATTTATCTATTTATTTTCCTATCCATTCAACATGAATGAATAAATGTTCGAACCTGAGACACAGGAGTTGTTCTGTACATAACACAAGAAGACCCTGTTACTGAAATGGCGCCCACGTTGGGACCCTGCATGCCATTCCAAGTGTGAAGTTTATCGTGTGTGTGTGTTGGTGGTGATCAACTCAGTGATTATTTTCCCTGGAACTGCGGAACTGTGACGACGTCGGAAGTGGGCCGCAAATAACGGGAATGTGACATAAACGTAACACGTCTAAGATGTCCATGGACTTATTATCATGAAACTTTAGTGTATTGATTTGTGTGGTTTTTTTTAATAGAATTCCTGGCCAGTAGAAATACAAAGAGAGTACGTACGTACGGTAAGGTTGAAAAGTTACCCTTTTGCACTTGCATTTTTTTTCTCACCTCTGTTCAGGTACACCTGTGTATATATATATTCATTTATTTTTATTTTTTGTTCTTTGTCGGTTAAACTGCAGTTGCATATTTTTTTTATTTACTATGTAAATTATAAGTTTATTTCATTTGATTTTCTTCAGTTTGAAAATTTCAGTTGAATTCATTTTTTCCGTTTAGTTTAAAGTAGGAACCGCGATTTGAATTCTGCATGGTAGTACTAACACCCTCGTTTCCACTCTTACTCTACTTCCTCTGTCTGACAATGTTGACATTTAAAACGATAGTAGTCAGTATATAACGTGTACATATTAAACACGTATAACAGTTGAGCGTAGGGTATATTGTTGGTAAATCTTATCTGATCGAAAGCACCACGTATATTTTGAGTGTCAGGTGAATTATAATTTATTCTGCTCAGCCTGTCATTTAGAGTCTGTCGGAAAAGTGTATAATATCTAGAGAGTGTTTGGTTGATACACAAATTGACCTAGATAGTATGTTTTGATTTACAGTCGGTGAATACGTGATACATGTAATCGCGCTTTGGGATTTTTCCTTCCAAAAGTTGTTCCTTTGTGACCAGTCTTAGTTCAGTTTTTGAAGGAGCAAGTTGTAAGTCAATAGACGTGACATATTTGACATTTAGACACTTAGACCAACATATTTCCTCTTATATGGTAAGTTATATATGTATTACTAATGCTAATCTATTCTATAATTCCATTACTAAATGTTAAATCAGTAATTTTGCATAAAGTTCCCTTTTTCAAACCCCTTGAGTAAATGGTCAGTGAGAGTGAGACTTTCTATAATGTAAATATTTCTATAAGAATAATGTATATAATTTATCTCACTGTGATATAGTTTAAAGAAAAAGTATCTATTTATGAATTTACGAGAGACTGAAAGTATTGCAATTAATTTATATAGATCAGACCAGTTTGGTACTGTCTATAACTGTTCAAGAGCCTGTTCCCAAATAATGGTATGAACACCTATGGTTTTATTTATTTCAATAATTAATAATGTTAATACATATTATAAGGATAATTATTAGTTTTTATTATGAAATTAAGAAATCTTTATGAATAGATAGATTTATTATGTAGTAAATGCATGTAGATAGAGTCGGCGAAGGACGTTTGCGCTTTTTGATAGGAAATTTGTGCTTTTTTAAAAGGACACTTGCGCTCCAAAACAGAGGACATTGGCGCTCCGGATTATTGACCATTTTGGACTTTCAGATAGGACATTTGCGCTCCTTTAAATATAGGACATTTGCGCTTTAAAAACCTGGCGGAATATAAAGATTTTATAAGCTTTATTTCATTAAAAGTTACATTTATTTAGGATAAACTCAGTCACTATAGCACTAAAACAGCACAGTTTTAGGATAAAAGTCCAATCATTATAAGTCCGTTCGTGCAGGATACACTCAGTCACTATAGCACTAAAACAGCACAGTTTTAGGATAAAAGTCCAATCTAAAAAGTATAAAATCATAAGTCCTTTCGTGCATGATACTTGTATCCAAGGGAAAACACAAAGTTTGCTCTGGAGATTTGTCATGATTGGTATTTGCCCCACTTATCGAAAAGACAGTCAAGTTTCTCTTTCTCGATTCTAGATTTAGGTGCAAACTCATTGATGTACCTCATCTTGATGTAAGTAACAGACTATTGTTCAATGATAGTGTTCAAGAATAAGAAGATTGCTGGATGTGTGGAATAAAACTGTTCGTTATAATGGGCATGAAAGGATTCCGGACCATTTGTGGTACGTTTTCTGTCAGACGGCTGCTCTGCCCATAGAACTGGAGGAAACTTGGACTCATTTGTGACGTAGTTTTCTGTCAAATAGTCGGCAAACTTCGAGCATCGACTTTCATTGGGTGCATCCTGCATTATATCCTCCACAAATGCATCTTCTACCTCAGCGTGAGGAAGGAAGGCTAACCCAAATGATCTGTTCAGCCATTTTCCTATATCACTAGAACAATCCTTGTAGTCCTTCGATAATCCTAGGTTCTGGATTTTGCGCCACCAGGCTTGCGCTAAGTGGAATCGACAACATTTCAATTCAGCCAATGGAAATAGTTGCCTAACAACCACCATAACCCTTTCCTCGATGTCAACATGAATGATATTCGGACTGAATGTTAGGTTTCTGCTTTCACACATATCTATTAGTTTTGTGAAACAAAGGCGGTAAATATCCTCAGACTTTCCTGGCAGAAGAATGTAAACGAGACGTACATAATTCCAATTCATAAAGCCGTGTATGGTATAAAGATGGTAAAAGAACTTTGGACAAAATTTGAAAGTCCCGTCCATAAATATATCAGGAACTTTGCCTAAGCACTCTATATTTTCGTTACATGTAAAAATAACAATACCACTTTGTCTGTCATTTGCCTGCAGAAAGTTCTCTGACTTCGTAGTCTGCACTGGATGATGCTCTAGGATATCATGAACTTCTTCTCTAGATTTAGGCAGGGTTGGTTGTGATTTTCTACGCACACGATATATGGCTTTCGACACTGCTTTTAAATCCTTAGGATGTAGACTGTCTTCTTGGACTTCTTTTAAACCAGTGCGTATTATTTTCGATGGTCTCTGTGTAAGATCGTCCTCAGCCTTTCTTTTCGAACTTTGTCTCAACCGATGACGTTCAATCTTTCTATCATCTTGCGTGTGGTTATGTTCATTTTTGTGACTCAAAATGGTTGTCATACTACTGTCAGTCCTAACTCTGGATGTGCAATTCTAATCAGTGCATCTCCATGAAATGTCTTCCGATTTTAGAGTTTTGTCATAACGATACAAAAATCCATCAAAATATATAGCTTTTTTCCCTTTACTCGTTTCGACAACTTGCACATCCATCATGTACGCTATTCAAAACGAAATGAGATTTAATTCAAAATAGTTATTAGAACTCACATACGTCAGAATTTTCTGCCCTAAAGAAATCCACAGTGAGTTCTCTTCATGAGACCATCGAAAATACATGTAGTGTACGTTCTGATTAAAGTCTGTATCCCAAGAATTCAAAATCAGTATCGAAAACCATATCTCCCAAAGTTTTATTTAAAAAATGACAAAATTGATATTTTTATTATATATTCTGCAAAAAAAGAAACGCATAATGGATTTTTTAAGATTTTAGTAGATGTATTTTGGATTATGATTTTACAATAAAAAAAAATGTCGATATTCACTAGAATTGTTTCAATTGAAAAAAATTACAGTCCAAACCTTAGATATTGGTGGAAAAAAAGTCAGATCATCACAGTTAAGAACACGTCCTGTCACGTTTAAGTTAGTACCGTGTATGACCACCTCGAGCTGCCAACAAAGTTCTGCATCTCCTTGGCATAGAGTCAATCAATGTTCTTACGTTATTGCGTGGAATTGTTCGCCATTCCTGTTGTAACATTTGTCGGAGCTGATCGAGGGTCTGAGGCGGAGGTTGGCGCAGGCGTACACGTTTCTCCAGTTGGTCCCATAAGTGTTCAATCGGATTCAAATCCGGTGATTTGGAAGGCCATGGTAGCACATTAATGTTGTTCTGCTGAAGGTAGTCAATTGTTAAGCGGGCTGTGTGAGGCCTAGCATTGTCATGTTGGAATAACTCCCTCTGTCGGTCAATTACGCGCATAAGGTGAGGTTGGAGAATTTCGTCTCTGTACCTTTGAGTCGTTAAATTGCCCGGGACATGTACCAGTTCTGTTTTACGGTCATTAGAGATCGCCGCCCACATCATGACGCTACCTCCACCGAAGCTATCCACTTCTTGGACACACGAGGAAGAGAAACGTTCATTCCTGCGCCGGTATACACGGATTCTTCCATCACGTTTCTGTAGCAGAAAACGGGACTCATCGCTGAACCAGATTCTACGCCAGTTGCGGAATGTCCAGCCCCTCAATCTGTTGCAGCATCGGACTCTTTTTCGTCTGTGTAACGGTGTCAAAACTGCTCCAAACTACGGTCTTCTGGGTCTAATGCCATATTGTCGAAGTCGGTTGCGGACTGTCTGCGAGCTGATTCTTCTCAATCCAGGTATTCCGACTGCAGTAGCTGTTGCAGCAACGGTTCGATTCCGTAGATGAAAGACCCGGATGTAGCGATCTTGTCCAGGAGTCGTAATGCGAGGTCGCCCACTCCTCGGTCGGTCATTAGTAGAGCCAGTCTGCTGGAATCTGTTCCACAGCCGAGAAATTGTGCTCTGATTTACGTTTTCAGTTCGTGCAATCTCACTTTGGGATACTCCGGTCTGGAGACGGCCAATGACGATATTTCGAGTAGCAGGGTCCAACCTTGGCATGGCAGCATTTCAACGTTATGATGAATTCAAGCTTCAAACTTCGTCCTTTTATACGCTTTAATGTAGTGGTTGAATTAAGCACAAAGTTCTCGTTAAAAACGTAAGCCAAATTCCATGGCGATAGAGGTGATGTGCAATTTTAAAGAGTCGCCGAGCTAATTTGGCAGAGAGCCAAATCAAATGAACAGACCTTTAAAGTTTCATACTTACCTGTAAAAAATCAATTACTCAATTGACCATTTCAGTTTACATGGTAAAATACATAATTTGCATTTTTAAAATTTCAAAAGGGCTATGCGTTTCTTTTTTTGCAGAGTATATTTTTCATAAGAAAAATGACTCAGGTAAAAAAAAAAAAGCGCAAATGGGCACTCTATTTCATACAGGTAGACAAAAATCAGGAGCGCAAGTGTCCGCTAAGTTTGGGGCGCAAATGTCCTCTTGTAACTCAGGTAAAAAAAAAGCGCAAATGTCCTGCGCCCAGATAGAGTTATCTCCCTTGATGTAAATTGCATAGATGTAATACTATAATCATATATTGGTTGTATACATCAGTATTGATGTGAAATTATAGTATTCATGTTTTTATTTAGCCTATATTTATTGTTATAGGGTTTTGATGATTCAATGAACAATCCATCTTTTGATAAGACTCTTGGATCAACGGAAAAAGCGTCTTGTTTAGAACCCCAAAACAGTTTCCTTGTCATCTATCATTAAGGGAAAATCTGTTACAAAAAGAAATTTAATTAAATTCAATTTTCAATTCCATGTGTCTTTCAAGTCTGTTGTACTTTTCCTTCTCATTCTGAATCCCTGTCCATTTCACTTTCAACGTCTACATCCCTCATTCTAGATTTTCTTTTCAGCAAGTATGGCTTTATTTTCATTTATCATTCAGGGGCCTCCGTGGCCCCTAGTCGGCGCGGGTTCGATTTTCGCTCGCGCCGAAATATGTGAGAAAGTTTGCCAGTGTACTTTCGGATGGTCGGTGATCTCTTCCTGGGTACATTGTATCCACCAATCAATCAATCAAGACGAATTGTTTTATTTTCACTTTTCGATCAGGAAGAATGGTTTTATTTTCATTTATCATTCAGGAAGAATAGATATATTTTCAAAGATCGTTCAGGAAGAATTGTTTTATTTTCATTGATGATTTTTATTCTTTCAGTTTGAATTTTTCGTTGTAATTGACTTTCTGTTACCCTTTTCAAACTTCAGAAGTCATAGAACTTAATCATACCCGACATCAAACATCAGGACAGTAATGCTTGTATGATTTATACTTTCCTCCATTTACTAATATTAATATTTATTTGTTACAAATTGTTACAATAATTCATTTATTCCTGATTTAACTATTTTAAAACTAAATGTGTTTTAATTCTTCATCTTTCACATTGAAAATGGTCCACAGTCGTAACTTCAAGGATTATTCTGTACAATAAATCAAAGAATGCCATGCATATTTGGAATGATTTTTATGAAAAGGATTACATGTATGTACAGATACTTTGTGGAAACAAAATACTCTTCTAATTTCAAGGTTGGAACCATATTTACGAACTAAATATGTAATTAGTTGTTACACATTATCAGCAAACATTTTTTCGACAATAACCTCTATGATTATTTTGGTCCCACCATGGAATCAAAACCGTTACCCATGAGATCACGAATTTTACAACTTTGGTAACAGACGGTCTACTCCTTTCATCTAATTAGTTTCAGTTTAGTATCATAGGTCTTAAAGGTCATTTACCAAACTTCATTAAGAATTTTTTTAAGTAATAGGCATTTCAATGTTCGCATAGGATCTACATTTTCAGAAAATTTCCAACAAGAAATGGGCGTGCCACAAGGAAGTATTTTATCGGTTATATTATTAAGCATGGAAATATACAGTCTCGCTGAAGTACTTAAAAACGACTTTCATGGAAGTCTGTATGTCGATGACTTTGTTCTCTGTTATAAATCCAAAAATATGAATTCCATCGAGCGTAAATTACAGTTATGTCTAAACAAAATCCAATCCTGGGCTGATGTAAATGGTTGTAAATTCTCCAGAACTAAAACGTCGTGCATGCCTTTCTGTTCTAAACGGAAACACCACGATGATCCGCAGTTGGAATTAGATGGCACTCCAATTAAAGTTGTAAAAGAGATTAAGTTCTTAGGTGTCATTTTGATAATAAACTCACTTTTATCCCGCATATAGCAATGCTCAAAGAGAAATGTACAAAAGCCCTTGATATAATAAAAGTTGTTGCAAACACAAAATGGGGAGCAGATAAGAATACTCTTCTACATCTGTATCGCTCTCTCATCCGGTCTAAACTAGACTACGGCTGTATAGTATATGGAGCGGCAAGAACATCCTACATTAAAGCCCTTGATGCAATCTACCATCAAGGACTTCGACTGTGCACAGGAGCTTTTCGAACCTCTCCTGTAGATAGTTTGTATGATGAGGCAAACGAACCACCTCTAGATCTACGTAGAATAAAACTTATCTTACAATACGTTGTAAAATTAAATGCTAACAATGACAATCCTGCATTTAACTGCGTTTTTCTCCCACAGTTTGAAGATTTGTATGAAAAAACTAAGACCAATTGGTCTCCGAGAAAAAACCATTTACATGATTCTGACTTACCTATGGACATCATAAAACCCTCATCACTTTCAGAAATACCACCATGGAAATGACTAAAACCCAAAGTTGACACTTCACGTTTTGAATATAAAAAATCTGAAACAAATGCCGCTATTTCAAACAAAAGTTATCTGAACGAAAACAATCTAAACATTCTACAACTGATATTTATACAGACGGTTCGAAAGACCAAAATAAAGTTGCTGCTGCTGCAGTAATCAATAAAATGTTTTCTCAGCACGACTCCCAGATGAAGCAACATTTTTTACCGCAGAAGCAAAGGCTATCCAACTTGCGTTAGAGTACATTAAAATTTCTAATGAAAAATATTTCAATATATTCTCAGATTCCCTATCTTGTCTACATTGTATAAGTAATATGAATATTAATCATCCATATATTTTAGACATTTTAAACCAGTATTATCTTCTAACTAAACAAAATAAAATAGTTGAGTTCTGCTGGATTCCTAGTCATATTGGTATCCATGGTAACAACAAAGCAGACAAAGAGGCAAAGAATGCACTACAAAACGATATTGTACAATTAAAAATTCCTTACACAGATTTGAAATATAACATAAAACTACATGTAAATGATCTTTGGCAAATATATTGGGATTTCTCTGACAGACGTAAACTGTATTCTATTCAAAACAAAGTAAACAAACCGTGTAACATTGTAATGAAACGCCAGGACGAAGTTATTATTTCAAGAATACGCACCGGACATTCAAAATTGACACTCTTATTTATTAAACAGAGAACTTCAACCTGAATGTATATATTGTGACTGTCCATTAACTATACAACACATTCTTTTGGAATGTAGTGATTTTACACCCAAACGAAATAGACTTTTTAATAATGTGCAATCAATGTATCAACTTTTTACAAATATTAACTATCATCTTATTATAAAATATTTACAAGAATGCGACTTTTACAGAAAAATTTAATCCTTTACAATATAACCTATTCATATACACAAAATGATATGTATTTTAACTGTTTACGATTTTTAACTTTTAAGTCCGTCGGATGGGACGTTAAAGGGTGCCCCGTGTCAAGGATTACAACGCCCTTGGCACGTAAAAGATCGTTTCCTTGATTTTCGAAAATGAGTAGGCTCACTGAGGGCCGTCAGGGAAATTTCAGTTTTCAGAACCAACCATGTTTCAGTTGACATTCTTAATAAAATATGAATCAACTGTCTATGACTTTTTCTGCTTCTCTAGTGAAAGAAGAAATAAAAATCCATTGTTTCAGAGGTAGAGAATGACAGTCGCCATCAGCATGTAGAAGAGATGTCCAAGTTTGCTTGACTGAAGAAGTCTACCAATTGGTCCTACGATGGCGACATGCTCTTGGAAGTATTGCATCAAATACACCACCTTGCCCAGCAGAGAAAACAGCACTGTCAAAAAAGTACATCTGTTATTTTAAAAGTACATCACTAGCTCAGTGGTTAGAGCGTTCGCTTCGTAACCGGGAGGTCGTGAGTTCGAGCCCCGCTCGTGCCATGGCCGCGTCAAACCTAAGACGAAAAATAGGTAGTGGTTGCTCCTTCGCCAAACGCTCGGCATTTCGAAGTGAGAATCACGGGTCTTTCGGATATGACCTTAAAAACGGAGGTCCCGTGTCACGGTAGGCGTTGGCACGTTAAAGAACCCTCACTGCTACGGCCCTGAGCGCTAAGCATAGGTCTAAATTTGTGGTACTTCACCTACAGCTTGTGTCGTCTCAATATGAGTGCAAAATTCTCGACCCGACGTAAAACAAACAAACAATCAAACTATCAAGCATTACAGATCTCGAATGGTGAAGTACACAATGTGTAAATCGTAATCATAAATCCCCAAGACATCTACAAGTGTAGGGCAACACGGAACTCCGACAAAGCGAAGGTAGGATCAAAGTACAACGTCACCACTATATTACAGAGTACAACGTCACCACTGTATTACAGAGTACGACATCACTACTGTATTACAGAGTACAACGTCATCACTATATTACAGAGTACAACATCACTACTGTATAACAGAGTACGACATCACTACTGTGTTACAGAGTATAACATCACTACTGTATTACAGAGTACAACGTCACTACTGTATTACAGAGTACAACATCACTACTGTATTACAGAGTACAACGTCACCACTGTATTATAGAGTACAACGTCACTACTGTGTTACAGAGTACAATATCACTGTTGTATTACAGAGTACAACGTCACTGCTGCATTACAGAGTACAACGTCACTGCTGTATTACAGAGTACAATATCACTGCTGTATTACAGAGTACGACATCACTACTGTATTACAGAGTACGACGTCACTGCTGTATTACAGAGTACAACGTCACCACTGTATTACAGAGTACAATATCACTGTTGTATTACAGAGTACAACGTCACTGCTGTATTACAGAGTACAACGTCACTGCTGTATTACAGAGTACAACGTCACTGCTGTATTACAGAGTACAATATCACTGCTGTATTACAGAGTACGACATCACTACTGTATTACAGAGTACAACGTCACTGATGTATTACAGAGTACAACGTCACTGCTGTATTACAGAACACAACGTCACTGCTGTATTACAGAACACAACGTCACTGCTGTATTAGAGAGTAAGACATCACTACTGTATTACAGAGTACAACGTCACTGTTGTATTACAGAGTAAGACATCACTACTGTATCACAGAGTACAACGTCACAACTGTATTACAGAGTACAACGTCACTGCTGTTTTACAGAGTACAACGTCACTACTGTATTACAGAGTACAACGTCACTGCTGTATTACAGAGTAAGACATCACTACTGTATTACAGAGTACAACGTCACTGCTGTATTACAGAGTACAACGTCACTACTGTATAACAGGGTACGACGTCACTACTGTATTACAGAGTACAACGTCACTACTGTATTACAGAGTAAGACATCACTACTGTATTACAGAGTACAACGTCACCACTGTATTACAGAGTACAATATCACTGCTGTATTACAGAGTACAACGTCACTGCTTTATTACAGAGTACAACATCACTACTGTATTACAGAGTACAACGTCACTGCTGTATTACAGGGTACAACGTCACTGCTGTATTACAGGGTACAACGTCACTGCTGTATTACAGAGTACAACGTCACTGCTGTATTACAGAGTACAACATCATTACTATATTACAGAGTACAACGTCACAACTGTATTACAGACTAAGACATCACTACTGTATTACAGAGTACAACGTCACTAGTGTATTACAGACTAAGACATCACTACTGTATTACAGAGTACAACGTCACTGCTGTTTTACAGAGTACAACGTCACTATTGTATTACAGAGTACAACGTCACTATTGTATTACAGAGTACAACGTCACTACTGTATTACAGACTAAGACATCACTACTGTATTACAGAGTACAACGTCACTAGTGTATTACAGAGTACAACATCACTACTGTATTACAGAGAACAACATCACTACTGTATTACAGAGTACAACGTCACTACTATATTACAGAGTATGACATCACTACTGTATTACAGAGTACAACGTCACCACTGTATTACAGAGTACAACGTCACTACTATATTACAGAGTATGACATCACTACTGTATTACAGAGTACAACGTCACCACTGTATTACACGGTACGACGTCACTACTGTATAACAGAGTACAACGTCACTACTGTATTGCAGAGTAAGACATCACTACTGTATTACAGAGTACAACGTCACTGCTGTATTACAGAGTACAAGAGTACAACGTCACTACTGTATAACAGAGTACAACGTCACTACTGTATTACAGAGTAAGACATCACTACTGTATTACAGAGTACAACGTCACTAGTGTATTACAGAGTACAACATCACTACTGTATTACAGAGTACAACGTCACTGTTGTATTACAGAGTACAACGTCACCACTGTATTACAGAGTACAACGTCACTACTGTATAACAGAATACAACGTCACTACTCTATTACAGAGTACAACGTCACTACTGTATAACAGAATACAACGTCACTACTGTATTACAGAGTAAGACATCACTACTGTATTACAGAGTGCGACGTCACTACTGTATTAGAGAGTACAACGTCACTACTGTATTACAGAGTACAACGTCACTGCTGTATTACAGAGTACAACGTCACCACTGTATTACAGAGTACAACGTCACTACTGTATAACAGAATACAACGTCACTACTGTATTACAGAGTAAGACATCACTACTGTATTACAGAGTACAACGTCACTGCTGTATTACAGAGTACAACGTCACTACTGTATTACAGAGTACAACGTCACTACTGTATAACAGGGTACGACGTTACTACTATATTACAGAGTACAACGTCACTGCTTTATTACAGAGTACAACATCACTATTGTATTACAGAGTACAACGTCACTACTGTGTTACAGAATACAACGTCACTACTGTATTACAGAGTACAACGTCACTACTGTGTTACAGAATACAACGTCACTACTGTATTACAGAGTACAACGTCACTACTGTGTTACAGAATACAACGTCACTACTGTATTACAGGGTACAATGAAAAGAAATAAAGAAAGCTCTGGCTGAAATTGCTTATCCTAATAAGTTCATTCACTTCAACCTTTTTTATCACTTGCCCAAATGACCTGACGACAATGTCAAGACACACTACTTGGCCAATGACATTGACATAGGTGATCTTTGTGTCAAGTATGAATATTAAAATATTTCTCTATAACAAAGGCGTGGCCCAGGCAGAACCAGCGAAATGGACATACATGTTTTAAAGACACCACTTTGTTTTCACCATTGAGAGGAATGAAGCTTCAGGTACTGATAGAGAGACATGTGGATTCCTATATATACCCCAAACTTTGTGGAGAGCATGCACAATTTCCAGAAATTAGTCTAGTATTTGGTTAGGAAATTATTGTAAAATAACCCTCGATATAAGCATATATAATAATAATAATATCATATTCATATAGCACCCTTTTCATACATTTGTATGCTCAAAGGTGCTTTAAATTACATAAAACAATTTTAAAAAAACATTGAAATAAAATTTTATAAACAAAAGATATAATACATATGCTAAATAAGTATAAAACATCAGTTTCAGGGCATATCAGAGTAAAGATGATGAAATAATATTGTTGAGATTTCTTTTGTGGATGAATTAAAACTATATATTAAAAAAACCCATCTCAACTTGATGGAGGCTGGTTACTGAAATCCTGATGGGAAATAATGTGTTTTCAATTACTTCTTGAAGGCGCCCAGTGATTTATAATCCCTCACATGTTCTGGAAGGGCATTCCACAGTTTCGGAGCTGTTGACATGAAGCACCGATCCCCTTACGTAACAGTTCGACTTTTAGGAACTACTAGCGTAACCTATCGTTGTATAGACCTAAGATTTCGGGTAGGTCTATATACCTCTAGTAATCGTTTGACATAAATTGAGCACTCATCACGTAAGGCCTTGTAAGTATAAGTAAGTATCTTAAACTGTGCCCTATGCTGAACAGACAACCAGTTTAATTCTCGTAGTATTGGAGTGATGTGGTCGTAGCGAGAGGTCCTGGATATGAGACGTGCGGCAGTGTTCTGAACTTGTTGGAGCTTGCTCAGAACTGTCTTTGGTATACCAACCAGGAGAGCATTACAGTAAACTAACCTTGATGTAACTCAGGAGTTCACAAGTGATTTAGCTGCTTCTGTTGTTAAATATTTTCTGATGTGGCCTTTTTTCCGCAACTGTGCATAGCAAGATCTACTAATATAGTTCACTTGTAGCTCCATATCCATCTTGGAGTCAAACATGACATCAAGATTTTGAACGCAGGTTGAAGGATTAATTTGTGAGTCACCCACTGCAACTGAAATGTTTTTAATGAGGTTTGCATTATGACCGGATGCGAACACAATGACCTCGGTCTTATCCTTGTTGAGTTTCAACATATTGCCATGCATCCAAGACACGGTGTCATATAGACAACGCCCAATACGATGTAATGTCTCTGCCTGTGTAGTTATGCCGTAGGCTTAAAAGACAGGTAAAGTTGAGAGTCATCCACATAAAATTGATGATCAAGTCCATGATATCTACAGATGGAACCAATTGGTTTTGTGTACATTGTGGAGAATTTGGGACCCAGCACTGATCCTTGAGGCACACTAAAAGTCATTTCCACTGACTTTGACTTGGCACCATCTATGCAGACCGTTTGGTGACGGTTATTGAGATAAGATGATATCCAGCCTAGTGATTTGCCCGTTATTCCGAAAAGAAGTTCTAGTCGGTGCAACAGGATAAAGCGTTCGATTGATTATTGATTATTTATTGCTTTCCGCCACACTCAACAATTTTTCAGTTATCTGGTGGCGTCCAGGTTTTGTTGGTGGGGGAGAGAACCCAGATACAATGTACCTGGGAAGAGACCACCGACCTTCCGGAAGTAAACTGGCAAACTTGCTCACATAACGCCGCGGCCGAGATTCGAATGCGCGCCGACAGAGGTGAGAGACTTTGTGCCCGATGCTCTAACCACTCGGCCACGGAGGCCACCGATTAAAGTGTTCGATAGTGTCAAAAGCAGTACATTCTAATAGACTAATCAATTTTAAAATTATATCACGATTATTAAAAATAAGAAAATAAAGAAAATATTAAGAACGCAATTATCTATATTAAATTTTTAAAATGTAAAAATATAATAATTAAAAACTGGTTTATATCCCACAAATCGGTCGCGAAGCTTCAGTAAACTTGTTTATATCTCCATGTATTGGTCTGGAAGCTTCAGTAAACTTGTTTATATCTCCATGTATTGGTCTGGAAGCTTCAGCAAACTTGTTTATATCTCCATGCATTGATCTGGAAGCTTCAGTAAACTTGTTTATACCTCCATGTATTGGTCTGGAAGCTTCAGTAAACTTGTTTATACCTCCATGTATTGGTCTGGAAGCTTCAGTAAACTTGTTTATATACCACAAATCGGTCTGGAAGTGGTAGCCCCTTGGCTGTTGTTTACATTATTTTGTTGAGCACCTTTTCATATATTAGTGTCTCGCAACTGGTCATGTTGAAAGTTTACAAGAGGTAATACTGACTATTCAGAATGACTTAATTACTAGTATGGTGTGGAAATCATGTATATATTGGATGAATTATTGGTTCTATACATATTTGTGTTGGGTTTAGGACTGGGGAAGGGGTATGTACTTAAAATCTATACTGTATACAAGCTATTGATACTTTAGGTGCCTGTAACAATACACCAGATTCTTGTTAATGAAAGTGCTATACATGTGCACATAGGACAGAGGTACAATATAGCATGGATTTTTTTCCATTAAATAAAAGAAACCACAAAGAAAACTTAAGCAAACTAACCCTAACCCTTGACAGAAAGTTATGCACATTTACTGTTAAACATAAACTTCGATTTCCTTGTTAAAAAAAATTCAGCTATATCACATTTTCAGGGCGGTGATAATTAGCCAAGACAGTTTGAAACAGTAGCACTTTTCTGTCTCCTTGTGTTTTACTCAGTGAAGAAAGTACACAGGAACGCATCTGTTCAAACTTACGTCTGACGAAACAGACAATCGGTGACCTAAAGTTAGAAGTGAACTTGCAAAGTACCAACTTCCTTTAAAAAAAATAATAAAATATTAAAAAAATATTTTCCAACTCCGAATTCTTGGTGAAGTTTTATTCTACCCGGATGTCAAACTTCAGTGAACCGAACAGTGGGCTGTGAACAGGTATAAATAATTCATCATTGATATAGATTTACCTTCATTGATTTCAGAAACGTGTTCACTCTCTAAATTGTTTAGAATGTCCATCTAGCGGCTGCCATCATGGGTTCCGCATTTTCTGTTCTTTATTATCTGCCAAACTTCCAAAATGGACACACCCTTGAATGAAAACCTGTCGACACAGTATATACCTTCAGTCAGAACACGTCACGTGACATCTGGTTTTTTGTTTGGTTTTTTTTTTGTTATCTCACCTGTATGTACCTGTGTCGATTAAATAGCATATCGAACCCGAGCGCATATTTTACACACTGACGTACAAACAAGTGTGAACTTGCTTATTTGAAAAGACGATAAGATATGAAAATTTCAATGGAATCCAAAGGCGAAATATAAGTATGTACACGTATCTTTAAAGGTTAAGGACAAATGAAGTTTGTTTTTTTTTTTTGTTGTTGTTGTTGTTTTTTTGATTTGTTGTTGTTTTGTTGGTTTTTTTTCCCCTTACCGTGTCGTGGATGTAATGAAATTATTCATTTAGGGGTCTATATTTTCCCAACTCTCTAACTTGTATTCCATATAAAACTTATGAGATTCGTTACTGACTGTCATCTTCGTCTTTTCATAAATACCAGCAATCATATTAGTAGTATACAATTTTTAGTTATTCATTTAGCACTTTCATAATAAAACTGCTTATTTACATAAAATGTGATATCTTGTCTGTTTACATACACACTAATTACCTATTAGAAATTAAAAGCCATTAAGTAAATGTTTAAAACCTATCATATTCGATTTAGGTAACCACAATAAAATTGATGAAAAATTCCAAAAATTAATTAATCAATTAATGAATGCCCACCTATATTCCGATTCTACTTCCTGGAAGGGGCTACAAATGGATTTGACCCACATTAATTTTCAAATAGTTATATTAACGTGTAAGATTTGCTTTTGCGGTTTCTATATCATGGGCGGATCCATAAATATGGAAAGGAGGGGGGGGGGGGGGGTCCAAGGTCGGACAATAACAAGGGTGTCATAAATATTACCGCGGAAGTGAGGCGCGAATTTTTTCGAGTGTTTCTAATTAAAATAACGTAAATTTAGATCCCCTTGTCCTAATAGGATACATTTTTCACAGGGGGAGACCACGTGGTTTTGATATCGAATTGAAATTGATTAAAATTCATTTATTTCATTTTTATACTTTTAGCACCGTTCAACTCCTCACCGGGGCTATGCAATTGTCCTTGAGCAAGACATTTGTCCACTGCTCAATTGTTTCTACAATATCACGATTAAGTCCTACAATCTACATATAACCAAATATATGTTGAAAAAGGACGTTAAATAAAACAACAATTAATTCAATTAACTAATAAATTATGAGCTATAATCTAAAACATTAATGTTTGTTTATTTGAAATGACCTTAAAATTATGTTATCGAAGATAGAAATCAGTTCCTCGTTGTTTTATGTGAAACATAAGTAAAAAATCAAATGAGGGGGTCCAGGTGACCCCCCTCCTCCTGAGACGTCATCATATTTTCTTTGCCATATAAAAAATTATAGGTGAATTTCAAAGGGGGGGGGGGTCCAGACCCCTTGGATCCGCTAGTGTAAATTATCTTAGCAATATGAGAACATCCGAATAATTCAGTTTTATTCATATTGCATTTTTACAATGATACATGACATGATACAAACACTACAGAAACTGGACTACTATGCATACAGTAATACGACATTGTTTATTGTTGTTTTACGTCCCGCTTGAAGCCGCCCGCGTGGCGCAGTGGTTAGAGCGTCGGGCTCAAAGATCTGATGATCCTTGAGTCGGGGGTTCGAATCCCACTGTGGGACGTGGGTGCCGGTCTTTCGGATGAGACCGTATAAACCGAGGTCCCGTGTCGCAGTAGGTGTGTCACGATAAAGATCCCTCCCTGCCGAGCATAGGCCTAAATTTGCAGCCCTGTCACCGGTAATGGTGACAGCCGTCGGATAGCTGACAAATTGCTCAGGCGGCTATAAACAAACAAACAAACGTCCCGCTTGAGAATTTTTCACTCGTACGGAGATGTCACCATTACCTGTGAAGAGTTGCAAAATTTAGGCCTATGCTCGGCACTTGGGACCTTTGAGCAGGGAGGGAACTTTATCGTGCCACACCTGCTGTGACACTGGGCCTCAGTTTTTGCGGTCTCCTCCGAAGGGCCGCCCCAATTAGTCGCCTCAAGATTACGTCATGCAAGGGGTACTGAGTATCTGTAGCTTAATGCACGAGTTTCTCAATTGTATGAGCTGCAAAAGCAGAGAATGGTAGAAAACTCATTGAAGGTTATATGCTGCAATTTGTCACAGGATAAAAAGCATGGCATTAGCTTGGTCAATGCACAATGTTCTGTCATAACACACGAGGTTATGGGAAAAGGTGTCATGCCCTATAATTATCAAAAATAATAAACACCAGTAAATGATAAGAAACACACACTTTTACAAAACATTTAACTGCCATTTTCATTTACTATCCATGATTATTTTTTTACTTTTGTAAGCGCGTTTTAATTAAAAAGAAATCAAAAACATTTTCAGTATGATATAAATTAAATATAGAAATGCTTTTAGATATGTTAACTGACAGTTGTTTTGAGTTTCATTGATTCTGCAAAAACTGAACCCGGCTGTGACACTTGCTAAATCTGCAGTTGTATTACTGTTAAGAAATTCACAATATATTTACACGACAACGTTGATACCTTGGCTCAACTTACTGCTTTCTGATTGGACGACAGACTGTCAAAAATGTTCATTGAACCATTTCGAAAGGTACCACAAGGTCCACACTTTAGGGTATTTCACAGTACACTAAAACCACGAGTGTTTCTAGGGCTTACGGTGGGTGTGACCGGTTGACATGGGATGTTAACTCCTCCAGGTACCTGATTCCACCTCTGGTATAACCAGGGGTATGTGTTTGCGTAACTATTTCTTATAGGAGTTATGAGTTTGATCATTTTCGTTATTTTCACCTTTTCATGTAAAGATAGATGGACAAAGTCACACAAATTTCCCCAGGTTTGTATACCCGGAAACGTACCCAATAACATATGTGTGCCTGCTGCAAATAAAGTTTAGACACTGACTCTCTCCCGTTATTTTAGGCAAGTCCTCATGTTTTTTTCATGTTTATGTGTATACATACTATTGCATTTCATATCAGATGATTTATATTATTCGTTTACAGTTGTGTTTCAAATGCAAATGTATTATGGTTAGTATATTTTAATTTTTCATGTGAAACGTAGGTGAGTCACAGACTCCATGCACCGTAAGAGATATCCGGAAGTTGATGAGTTTCATTGGATATTTCTGGAGCTACATACCCGACTTCTCGAGAAAAGCGAAACCAATCTACGATATAAAAAAAAAGAGGAGAAAGGGGGCACTTCGGACAGAAAGCCGCAGAGAGGAACAAAACATTCAAGTCATACTGAACAAAAGGGTTCGTCGCTGCATATCCATTGGAACTCTGAGCATCAGGAGATTTTAGAGGTTCTTCTCAGCACGCTGTTAAGTCCTCCAGGAATGGCTTATCCAGATTTCATAGCCCTATAACCTTCATATCGATGCTTCTCAGCGAGGTTTAGGTACCGTGGTCTACCAGAGTGTGGAGGATGGGAAATTAGCAATAACTGCTTACGCTCCACGGACGCTTACCCCAGCAGAGAAAAAATTACCATCTCCATTCAGGTGATCTTGAATGGGCCGGTACTGAACGTTTCCGGGATTATCTCTATCCGGCACTAAACGTTTCCGGGATTATCTCTATTATCCGCCATTTTTTGATGTTTACATGGACTATAATCTTCTGCGTTATATTTTCACAGCACCTAAGCTGGATGCTACCAGGTTGCTGTGGGTATCTCAGCTAGCTGACTTCCGGTTTCACATTACAAATCTGGAGTAAAATATGGTGATGCAGATGGGCTAAGTCGCATGCCATTAGATATATCAAGGTACACGGAGCAGTGTTCTCCTGATACTATTGAATGCAGTAGTGACTGCAATGAAACATGACAAGTCTGTGTGTGCAAGCATTGAAACTCCAGTGAAGGAGCTGAAAGAGAGGGACGTCATTTACTGACAGACAGAACATAGTATCGACAATGCTACCTTATATTCTCTCTCACTACTTTCGTCCGAATATAAATAGATTAATTGCTTAAAGAATAAAAACTAAGAATACATAAAGTAGGAATGCTGCTCGCCAGCACATTTATTATTCACCAACCACAGATATCACTGAAAATTCACTTGCATTTATATATACACGTGTACACATTACTTTATAACAGCACATCATAAACTGTATCTACATTAACATATTGAATTTTTTTTTACCGTAAATACTTCTTACACTAGCGAGCGGCCGCACTACATCGTGTCATTACTGTACTCGTATATACCCAAATGTCACATGACCTTACCCAAATTCGAACACGTAGCAAAGCACTACCGCACTTAATAATAATTGATTAAGGAGCAGCAACAACACCCAGACAGATGACCTTTACTTTCCTCTGTGTGTGTGTGTGTGTGTGTGTGAGAGAGAGAGAGAGAGAGAGAGAGAGAGAGAGAGAGAGAGAGAGAGAGAGAGAGCGAGAGAGAAGTCGACGAGGGAATTAACACATGCAGCAAAATGCCTCTTTCGTGAGTGGCCTAAGCTGAAGATAATAAATGGAATTTTGAAACGTGAGATATCGCTTTCACGTGAGTGTGAGATTCAGCAGATATTATTACCAAAGTGTTTCCATGTTTTAGTATGTAATTACATGATACAGTTTGGGACAGGCAGGATATTGAGCATGGTAAGGGACCGTTTCTACTGGCCTCAAAAGAGCGCAGAAATAGAACAGTATGTTACATAAGAGTGTCCCCAAAGATAAGAAACCACATTGTGATCACAAAGCTGCTTTGAGACCCATCATAACCACCTACCCTGTGGAGATGGTCTTCATTGACTTCTTAAATATGGAACAATGTAAAGGTGGATTCGAATATATACGAGTTATCATGGATCGTTATAAACGCTGCAACACGAAACAGGACTTCAAGGACAGCAGAACAGAAGGTGTTAATGACTTTGTATTGCGATATGGAATGCCTACTAACTGCATCATGATCAAGGGCGCGAGTTTGTGAACTCTGAGGAATTCCAGATATTATCTGGTATTCATCATTTCCTGTCCACTCCATATCATCCTGAGTGAAACGGACAGGTGTAAAGGTTTAAGCAACATTACTATAGATTCTTAGAACAATAGAGCCACCTTTTAAAAAGGATGGGAAGTCTCACCTAAATAAGGTTGTGCATGTTTACCATTCCACCAAAAATGAGTCTACAGGGTATTCACCATTTTACCTAATGTTCATGTGACACCCTGCCCTTCCAGTTGACTTAATCTTTGCAGAGCCACAGAAGCCTGGGCAGAAAGGTGAATACTCCCAGTTTGTGGATGAGTCGAAAATTCGGATGGAAGCAGCCTACAAGTTGGCATTTAGGACAGGGGAAAAGAACAAACAACAACAAATCATTGTTTAGTGCTAGACCACTGTCTGGTGACTAGTGAGGAACCTTTTGGAGAAAGGGGGTCCTGGGAAACTGAGGTCCTCTTGAGAACACGACGTCTACAGTTTACGTCAGGTCAGTGATGACATACCAGTGTATGAGGTACAGAGAAAATCTGGACAAGGTGGTATCAGGAGGTTATATCGAAATCTACTCAGGCAATGTAAACATTTGCCTCTCAACACAGCGATACCTGCGAAAGCAAGAAAACCAAGTGTACCCAAGTCTTTAGTGAAAACATCAAAGCCAGCAGTGAATCATCAATATGATGCAGACGATAGCTCAACAGATTGTGATGGTTCTATAAAAATACAGAGAATACCTATGAATCCAAATGCAGCAACATTCGTCCCAAGGCAAGCTGCGTCCGATTACAGTTCCTCATTGGTGGAAATCAAGCCTCCAGCTGAGCAGGAAGAGTTGTTGGTCCTTGATGGCTCTAGTGAATGTTTCCAGTCAGCTAGCAGCGGAGACGGGAAGGATTCCAGTGACCAGAACATGGTACAAGATGAGGACCAACAATTGGAAAGTTGAGGATAGACAGAGTGAGCTATCAGAATCAGTCACGGAGAGACCCAGGAAGACTATTATATCACCACTGAAGTTCACTTATGACAACCCAGGAAAACCAGCATATGTACAAGCATTGGGTGCCACACTCATATGTAAGACACCTGAAGTATTTGTGTAATGGTCGTGACACCAGACTGCTTTTTCACTTGTTTGATTTTTACCTTCAGTTTGTTCTTTGTTTATACCTGAACTAAGGTTGTGTATTGTTAATGGTGTTTTATCTTATTGGGGTATGGTAAGGGTACTCTGGACTTTTGCTTGGTAGTTTGTTACTTAACATGGCATTTGGAGTAGTATTCCTTATACAAAGAATATGATATGCTTAATGATGTCTCTACATTATGGTATTGTGTAATAGTTTAACAAATTCTTTCGATAGTTTAACAAATTCTTTCGATATACATCCACAAGTACTGAAGGTTACCCTTAACATGTTTCATGTTATCTTTTTGAATTAGGTGACAGTACCAGTTAACAGTTTGGCCATTTATTAACAATAATATTTGAAGTAACAGGGACATATTGTTTTGTGAAACTGCCAGTCATCACTGAGATATTGTACTGCAGTACATTTTGATTTATCTTTTGTCTACATATAGGTTTCATTGCGATACCGATTCCTTCATGTTTATAAATGTCGGGACGATATTACATTCTATGGTGCAGCGTGTAGTGAGATCAATTAAGGTGCTCGATTATTAGTTTATGGTCTACGGGAGATAACTCTTACGGCATTTGTTTTCCCGGGTTTCTTTTTGTTTGTTTATATATTGTTTAACGTCCCGTTCGAGAATCTTTCACTCATATGGAGACGTTGCCGGTGAAGGGCTGCAAATTTAGGACTATGCTCGGCGCTTACGGCCTTTAAGCAAGGAGGGGGTCTTTAACATTTCACACTTGCTGTGACATGGGACCTCGGTTTTTGCGGTATCATCCAAAGGACCGCCCCATTTCATCGCCTCGTACGACAAGCAAGAGGTACTGAGGACCTATTCTAGCCCGGATCCCCACTGGGCTTCCCGGGTTTGTATACCCGAAAACGTACCCAATAATATGTGTGCTTGCTGCAAATAAAGTTGAGACACTGACTCTTTCCTGTTACTCAGGTGGTTTTTTTTCATGTGTATAAATACTATTGCATTTCATGTAAGATGATTTATATTATTCGTTTACAGTTGTATTTCAAATGCAAATGTGTTAGGGTTAGTATATTTTAATTTTTCATGTGAAGCATAGGCGAGTCACATGTAGAAATTTCCCGCCATTGCATAAAAGTGCTCTTTTGCTGAAATCACATTTTATTCGATAAAATATTAGGAAGTTACGTATTGTTGCCTACTGTTATCATCTTATTGTGACTTATAGAAGTAGTCTTGTAAAGTCCTTGAAATGTAGTTATTTAATTTAATGATTTAATTCTCTTTATACGGAATGGGTAGGTGCTGTCCGTCATTGGTTTTAGGATTGGTGTGCGCTTAGTGTTACCGGTTTGCAGTATAATGTAAACATTCTCGAGTGTATAACCATCTTAATATTGGAAGTATTTTGCATAGTTGAGCATAACATTTTTTATTATAACTTTGTGATAGTAAATCATCTCATTGTACTAGTCAATATTGATTTTTAGAATTATTGTAGACAACCTTCGTTTGTTCAACCCATAGACTCAATAAATATAGAGCCAGTATTTGTTGGTTAACACATGCATAATATTGTACCAATGGTCGATATTTGTCGGTTTTTCCCCTTGTTAAAACATAGGCGGCGCGTCGAACGTTTCGGTTCATACTCTCTTCTGGAATTAGAATAATAGGTTTTCCTACTGCAAGTAAAGTTTAGACACTTATGTAGTAGGGTGTAGTTTTTAAATTAATGCATCAAGTAATGTCACATTAAGTGCATTTTATGCATATTCTTTCATATTTCTCTCACCTCTAAATAAAATATTTTCAATATATTTGAAAATGTTTCTTAGATTTAATTTTCTCATTTGATCATCAAATACATACTCATCAGTATCATTTACATGTCAACAGCATTCATTATTCCTCATCCTATATAATACACTGTTCAATCTATTGTGTTACACATAATGCATTATTACTTTCTTGTTTCTTTTTACTGCATTGTTAAAAAGGTCTCTTTGAGCCAAAGGCATCTATACCTGTATGGTCACTTTCAGACATGTGATTAAGGTCAGTTGGTTCTCTAAACCAATAGTTTTATTTATTCTACTTTCCCGCTTCCAAGTCCCTGTTGCTTTGTTCATATCAAAGTTAGACTTCAGACAGCACTCGATCAGAGAGGAAGCATTGTAATTTTTATTAAGCTCAATGACATAGACATTGGAAGGAATCAGACATTCACAAACAGGGTTTAATTTCTATTCCCTATACTGTGTCACATAAACTACAGAACCCACGTAGCCACGGTTGTCATTTCTGATATTGATCAACAAAATAATCTAAGGCTATTACACTTACTATCTCCTTTTGTTTTAGAACTGCTGGAACCAGGCGGTACACATGCACACACAGAGAGAGAGAGAGATTAATTATATATTGTTCAACGTCTCGCTCGAGAATTTTTCACTCATATGGAGATGTCACCATTGCCGGTGAAGAGCTGTAAATTTAGGCCTATGCTAGGTGCTTAGGGCCTTCGAGCAGGGAGGGATCTTTATCGGGTCACACCTGCTGTGACACGGGGTCTCGTTTTTTTGTTTCTTGTCTCATCCGAAGGACCGCCCCATTTAGTCGCCTCTTACGACTATCAAGGGCTACTGAGGATCTAAACCGGATCCCCACGGGGCGGGAGAGAGAGTTGTTGGTAAACTATATCACCATAGCAGTCAAAACAACCAGGCGCGGATCTAGAAGGGGGAGGGGGCTCAGGACCCCCCCCCCCCCTTTGGAATTTGCAAAGATAAAAAAAAATTGCGTGGTGCAGTGGTTATATAAAGCGTTTCCTGCGAGAGTTGGAAAATATAGGGTTAAACATTACATCACGGGTTCGATTTTGTGAAAAGGTTCGGATCCTCCCCCCCCCCCCCCCAAACTGGAAAAAAATTCTGGATCCGCGCCTGACAACGCAGTGAAATGCTTTCGAGTTCAGGGGAATTACATGTAGCATTATACAAATAAGCATCTTGTATACACGTGATAAATAAAAAAACCCACAAGGAAATATAAACCATGTTTTCTATATTGATACATGAGAGGTGTACTCAATATCACTTTTATAACATTTGCATGAGGAAGGATATAATATGGAGATGGTACGAGAGGGTACAGATGTTCAGGAAACAATTCCAAACAACAATATAACCAAATATTAAAGCGACATTCAGGTCAATCCAAAATCTAATATTAGTATTGTGAGGAGATACGTACTTCATTTTTTGAAAACGTTATTTAGTAATACAAGGGTGAATTTGCTGACTTATTTGGAATTCAATTTGGAATTCCACTTGACGTTTGCAATATCCAGTAGTCGCATGTACCAAGAATTTATCTCATATTATGGAAAGAATAATCGTATCGACACTCTTTATAAGTCGTGGTAGCATGAAATGCAATCCATCCTGTTAAACAGCGCTAATAAAATTCCCTTTTGTAAGCTGAATCAACATTTACTGTATAATGGGATAAGAAAAGGTTCTGTATCTTCTGAAATGAAAACTATTGGAACACCTACGATATAATGAAAAGTCATATAAAAATAAACCCACAGCATAATATTGAAAATAAAAATGCTCCATCTTATCATGAAAGACCCACGGAATATAACAAAAAGCACAACCTTATTATGAAACACTGCAACTATGGCGTACCTCAGTTTTCTCTACTTGAACAACCATTTAAACTGCCAAAGTAAAGGCTATTCAACTTGCTAATAAGTATATTATTTCTTTCTAGTGATTGTTTGTTTTTTTACGTCCCGTCGAGAATTTTTCACTCATATTGAGACGTCACCAGCTGTAGGTGAAGTACCACAAATTTAGACCTATGCTTAGCGCTCAGGGCCGTAGCAGTGAGGGTTCTTTAACGTGCCAACGCCTACCGTGACACGGGACCTCCGTTTTTAAGGTCATATCCGAAAGACCCGTGATTCTCACTCCTTAATGCCGAGCGTTTGGCGAAGGAGCAATTACTACCTATTTTTCGTCTTAGGTTTGACGCGGCCATGGCACGAGCGGGGCTCGAACTCACGACCTCCCGGTTACGAAGCGAACGCTAACATTTTCTATGTTCTAAGACTCATTATCTTGTTTACAGTCAATTAGCAACATAAATGTTGATCATCCATACAATTTGAGTATATCAAGCCAAATTTATCTTCTAACAACACAAGGTAAACATAGTCAGCCTTGCCTGGATTGAAAATCATTTAGTGGCATCCGAGGCAACAACAAAACGGCAAAATAAACCAACAACAACCAAAAAAAAACAAACAAACAAACAAAAAACAAAAACAACCTGCATTTTCAACATGAAATTTTACTTTCAATTTCACTACACTAGTACTGATCTAAGTATTTTATAAAACAGTTCAGATGTATCTAAATTCTTCTTGGTAAATTTACTGGGATTTTCGTGACATAAGTAAACTTTATTCTATCCAAAACAAAGTAAAAAGAAAATCAAAGTTGATTTTATGTAGATTTGCACTAGATGCTTCTGGGGTTGAGAATTATTCAAAAAATGGGGAAAAAAATGAAAAAAAATTGAAAAGTATCCCCAGAAATCATAAACGACTGTTGTATCTCTGTAAGAATCAAAGTGCAGTTGATTTTGTCTACCTACATATTGACACGAAGTTAACACCTTCTGTGGATTGTATTTTACAATTAGAACAGATTTTACTCTTTAAAATGCTCATTCTTGTCTAAATATATCATTACATTGATATTATAGCGCAATATCGCTTTTGAATATCTCCTCACATAACAATTTGGGGTTTATACTAAATTCTAAATTCTTTTTTTCAACTTCTCTTTAAAATGAATGGGGCTAGGAATTGACATGACTTACCCAACTAATAAAAATCCTCATTGCGTAAAGTGCAAGAAATTGTACTTAAACATTAGACATTTTCTTATCATTTACCTTTAACATTGTTGATGATCATGCTTAAAATTTGGAAGTTATTTGGTGAAGTTCTCTGTAAATTATCTAGGAAATCACCAACTACGTGACTTTGTAAGCATCAACCACTGGCAGTGAAATATCTACAATTTAGAATAGTAACATGGCGTTAATTTTACACATGTGAAAAAGTTAAAATAAAGAGCAGTGATAAATCTCATAACTCCTATAAGGATTACAAAATAAGAATTGGGCAAACATGGAACCATGTATGTACCAGAGGATTGACTGGGCACCGAGGAGGAGTAAGCATCCCCTGCCGACTGGACACACCCCACACCGCGTGAGCCTTATATCTTGATCAGGTAAACGCACAAATGTTTGGTACAGGACTTACTGTCCCCCATGTATTTTTGAATTGTATTTCGCGTGGATTGTAAGATAGAATATTAAACCCGTTTTTTAAATGTTATATCACCCATCATAATACATGAACAGGGTGTACAATTTCAGCCGGCAACATTTTGAAAAGAGAATGTACACTTCGCTAAGAAATCCTATTGAAAAATGAACAATAATGCGCCTACCATGTGAAAAGAATGACTATTTTATTAATGATTCTTGGATTAAATGCAATCTTTGATGCGCAATAATTTCTTCACGCATTTCAGTTTCATAATTTTAACCTCGTCACTTATAATGAACGGAAGTTGTGATGATAAGATAGTTCTATCGCAACCAAATATTTTGTTTGTAGAAAAAATAGGATTTCCGAATACCATTAGTTACACAGAAGATGCGAAAATACTAATATAGGAATAGGATGCTACTTTATTGTGTACAAACGGCTGGATACGTTTAGGCCTATAGCATGGAAGATAGGGACAATTTCTCTTCGATATACTGGGTATTAGAAAATACCAAGAGAAGTAAAACTTGTCAATTAGATTTAGTTAATATAAAAGAAAAAAAATAAAAATTTCATTGTCTGGAAAAATTATTGGAAACACAATACTTTAAATATATGTAATTGTGACTCTTAATTATGATATAGAGCATAAAGTTGTTGACAAAATGTAATCTATAATGATATGGAGGTGGAAGAGGGAAGTTGTTTTCTATCACTCTGTGCACTATACACAAGATAAGAGGGGCCTCCATGGTTGAGTGGTTCAAGCATTGCGCTCAAAATCACAAGGCCTCTCACCTCTAGTCGGCGCGGGTTCGAATCCCGCTAGCGCCGGTATATGTGAGAAAGTTTGCCAGTTTACTTTCGGAAGGTCGGTGGTCTCTTCCCGGATACAATGTTTCTGGGTTCTCTCCTCCACCTACAAAAATGGACGCCACCAGAAAACTGAAAAATTGTGAAGTGTGGCGGAAAACAAACAAACAAACACAAGATAAGTTTGTCACGCATGCACAAGTTCTATATGTTGGCATGATATATGTTTAATCTTATAACATAAAGTTTTGATTCTTTTTATTTGGATTTGAACACATGAAAGGGGTTTGATGAAATATTTTGTTTATATAGCGTCACTCCTTTGAGAAATGGAATTAGTTAATTATATATATATATATATATATATATATATATATATATATAAAACACATAAAAGGTACCAATTGTGATTCACCAGATGTACATTTCGACAAACAATGTCTCTTCAGTGATGCTCATGTCAAAAATGTTGAAATCCGAAATAAGAACAAATTTGAAAGACCTGCAAGAACCAAAAATACCAACTAGTGGGGCTGAATCCGGCAAAGAGTCAGAGCTATCCATGAAGGAAATAATTCCTTAATTTTGAAATGAATTTCTTAATTCTATCACAGCCAATTTTTATCCATAATTCATGTTATAGTACCGAAGTACTTAGCTACTGGGCTGGTTAATACCCTCGGGGACTAACAGTCCAACAGCAAAGGCATCGACTCAGTGGTGTAATATTTCGAGAATTTTTCACTCATATTAAGACATCACCAGCTATAGGTGAAGTATCACAAATTTAAACCTATGCTTAGCGCTCAGGGCCGTAGCAGTGAGGGTTCTGTAACGTGCCAACGCCTACCGTTTTAAAGGTCATATCCAAAAAGACCCGTGATTCTCACTTCTAAATGCCGAGCGATTGGCGAAGGAGCAATCACTACCTATTTTTCGTCTTTGGTTTGACGCGGCCATGGCACGAGCGGGGCTCGAACTCACGACCTCCCGGTTACGAAGCGAACGCTCTAACCACTGAGCTACCGCTACCAATTTTGATGAAAATTATCTACTAAACATATACAAGCTTCGCCATTTGTCATGAAATTATGGCATCTTTGTTCAGGTCCAACGCCTTTACTTGCTCTTCGTTCATGTTTATGATTAACGTTATTATCTTGCCTCTTCCGTGCAGAAGATAATGGTATTTGGAATGGGGAGACCTCGCCTCGTGTTTTCTCGTTCTACAAATAGTAGGATGCGACAGTATTATCTATTACATTCGGAGAAAGAATTCAAGTTGTATTTTAAGGGGGATATTACTTCATCATAGTCCGACTTCTGTCTAAAATTTGAATGAAAACATGCATATCAGCAAAATCGGTTTATTCCTTTCAGATTAACTTTCCTAGCCGAGTACCTTAGTAGGTTAGCAAGTCGACTATTGCACTGTTGATCGAGGGTTCGAGTCCAGCGGTCGACTGCTGAAGGGTTGATCGGGATTCAAAACGGTGCCCTGTCAGCATTTCCTTTAGTCTTGGGAACAACCAAAAGTCACAGGGGGACAGGTGAGGGCTGTATGGGGGATGATCTAAGAAATCGAGCCCATATATTATTCAGATATCCCTGTACCGTAGCGGATTTATGGGCCGGTGCGTTATCATGGAGTAATTTGATGCCGCGGACACCGGTGCGCGGTCTGCGTTTCTGATAGACATCAACAAGTTGAGTAAGAACACTTTCTCTGTAAAACTTTCCAGTGACAGAACTACCTTTCGGGACTGGAATTTGAAGGACTGGACCTTTCGAATCAGAGAATATCGCATTCACAATGCGATTTGATGTTTTGCAACGGCGCGCAATGACAGGTCTGTGCCCTCAGATGAAACCCAAACCTTATTTTTAGCCTTAGAATCGGCTTGAAAATGATAGATCCAGGTTTCGTCACCTGTATCTATTTCTTCCAAACGACGTGGGTCACATATATCATATTTTTTTATAACTTGCGATACAAGTCTAACCCGACTTTGTTTCTGCTCGTCAGTGAGCAAATAGGGCACCCAGCGCGACAAATCTTACGTAGCCCAAGTTGTTCACGTAAGATCTTCAAAACACTTGACGAATGAATGCCACTTAATTTTTCTATCTCATGCACGGTATAACGTGCGTCTTCCTCAATTGACGTTTTCACAGTAGCAACGTTCTTTTTCGTCAAAACGGAAACCGGCCTACTCATTAGAGGGTCATTTTCAATTGACTCCCGACCATTATTAGAACGCCGTACCCACTTGCAAACTGTAGCATATATTAAAGCACCATTCTCCTAAACCTTTTGCAAATCAGCATGAATTTCCGTTGACGAAAACCCGAGGTGTGTTCGAATCTTACACTATACCCTCTGTTCAGAGATTTTTCCATCGATATTGAACGCTATATTTTACTATAGTGTATAAAACCACGTGTTGAAAATACCCAGCGCAGCGCGCACGTGGACGTCGTGCGCCGCATACCATGATACCGTTCGAGAGAGGAATGATTACGCAAGTTCTGTGTAAAAAATCGTGCAACTTCATAATCGCGTTGAAAAGTTATAGGCTTACTCTACGAACTTAAAAAAGTGTCCCTCGTAACTTATTTAATCAGGTATTATGTAAAATTATTTCACTTTTATGAATTTAAAACGAAGGAAAAATCATTTGATTTATTTATTTAGCAAAGGAAAACTAAAAATTATATTTTAGTCGCTGCCGATTATTACACTAGAGGTACACGTGCTTTCATTTACAGCTGAAAGTTGGGAAAAGTTTTGAACTGACTGGTTATTTCCACACTAAATTAATCTGAATTCGCTGTCGAGCTCAGAAACACATTCTTTCGCTTTACATATATCATTAAAGTAGGAATGAATGCAGCCACTCTCATTTCATTGACATGGCGATGCACGATGTGTTTGGTTCGCTTTAATCTGATGCTAACACAAATCAATTGACTCCACTATTATCTATCATCGGCGATCGATTGATTTCCCGATTTTAGATATATATATATATATATATATATATATATATATATATATGGATTTGAAAAGACCCACACAACTGCCGTGGAATTTACATATGGCTGGCGGGTTTGTTTGTTTTTTTGTATCTTTCTGGAGGAGAATATGTTCGTTATGTGTACAGTATCAAACAACACAATTCTCAGATGAAAGGATAAATGTTATAAAAACAAACCAAAGAGACTTGTAGCTGAAGCACCTTTTGAAGTCTCATTATTGATACCTCTCAACTAAACAAATAAATAAATGAACGAATCATAGCAAGGCCGAAATTGTAATGATCTCATTAGAACTTACTCCACAAATTGCGAATAAATAGAAAAATAATCATATCGATAGTTGAAAACCCGAAATCAAATTTATAATTGCTCAATTAGTTTTTACCCAATTTCGTAATAGGAGTTTGCAAAAAAAATATATATATATATATGTGTGTACTTTATCAATTATGTGTACAAAATACAGGAAAGCCGTGTCACACCTTGAAAATGCACCCTAACACACTCAGAGGGAAGGCGGGCGGAAAACCTGCAACTTCAATAGGCGCCGATTTTTTTCTAAGCCCACGCTAAAGCGTGACCTTTCAGTCCCTTCTTATTATCTGTATTGTGTTATGATCGGTAAAACGGCCTTTACTGAACCTGTCTGCGTGTAGGAATCGTGGAATAGAATTGTGTAAAATATGGCTGTTGACATTAGATTGTATTTCTAGTTATATTTCTTTTGTTTTTCAATTTACATATCCAACTGACCTACAATGCCAAGAACTTATGCACTTTAACGTGTAACATAATTACGTTTTAGGAACTATTTGTAACAAGTGATAAGCTCCACGTCAATTAAGACTGATAAAAACAACACCTTTATGTGCTTCTCAATTTTGTATCTTGATGTCCCTGCACTTTTAAATAAGTTTATATTGTTGTACAATACACTCACCATAATCGCAACAACAATGCTAACAAAAAGCAAAAACCGTGCAACTTCCTACCGAAGCGCCAGTATCTTTGAAAAAATGCGCAACTGTCAATTTTCATCGACGCATTCTTATATATAGTCATTACATTTAACACAGAACGTCATCCTCCATCAACACATTCTTTTGGAATGTACTGATTTTTGAAGACACAATGTATTTTAACTGGACCATACAATATTAAGCTCTTGATTCCGTCAGAATCAGAAAAAACAAATTGATTAGATATAATCCTTACACGTAAACGTAACGCATCACATTTCTCACCTTCTCGCAAGGAAATACAAGATGTAGTTTACCAATACAACCTGTCTTTGGATCAAGTGCTATCTGTTTTATACTAGTAGTTAGGCTGATTTTGACTAGGAACTTCTCTGTTTACCCGATCAACATATTGGGTTCACGACGAGTGTGATAGGTCAAAAGGGGATGCTTAATTCCGGTAGGTACCTGATCTTACCCTCGGTATGTCCTGGGATCCTTGCTTGTCAATCCCTTAATGTTGTATTCCTTATCTTCACTGTTTTGATTTTTCTTCCCACTGTAATCAATGTTGGTGTACTTACTCAGTTTCTTATATTAACACAAACAAAATCATTTTAGCAAAGTAAATAAGGTCGCGGTAGCTCAGTCGTTAGAGGGTGGTAAATCACAAGGCCCATCACCTCTAGTCGGGGCGGGTTCGATTCTCGCTTGCGCCGGTAAATGTGAGAAAGTTTGTCAGTTTACTTTCGGAAGGAAGGTGGTCTCTTCCCTGGTATATTGTATTTGAATTATCTCTTCCACCAATAAAAACTGGACTCCATCAGATGACTGAAAAAGTTTTGAGTGTGGCGGAAAATAACAATCAATCAATCAACCTTCGTCCGGCATTTTAATGTAGTGAATGGTTAGAGTATATGCTTAAATTAATACTCTCTCTCTCTCTCTTCTTTACGTGAACTGTTGAGCAATCGTGAAGGCACCTTCTCCGCCCCCCCCCCCCCCCCTCTCTCCTTGAAATGCTACGTGCCTGTATATTGTTAATTGTAAAGCACTGGTTGGATATCTATTGATCAAGTAATCGATTCTTTTCCCAATTATCTTCAACATTTTATCGTTATGAAATGAAATTTAATTCCTGTGCTCCTTCTCTTTCATTGTGAATCCCGTAGGGATCCGGGTTAGAATAGATCCTCAGCACCCCTTGCTTGTCGTAAGAGGCGAATAAATGGGGCGGCCCTTCGGATGAGACCGCAAAAACCGAGGCCCCGTGTCACAGCAGGTGTGGCACGATAAAGATCCCTCCCTGCTCATAGGCCATAAGCGCCGATCATAGGCCTAAATTTTGCAGCCCTTCACCGGCAATGGTGACATCTCCATATGAGTGAAAAATTCTCCAGCGGGGCGTTAAACAATATATAATCAATCATTCAATCTTTCATTGTGGACTGACGCCGTTGAAGAAAAAGGGAATGTTTTCATGCGCAGTTACCTAGGGGAGCTGTCAAAAGGTTTTTGATTAGATATAAAAATGATGGAATTTAAACAAGATATGGAGAGTACACTCTTATGCACAACGTGAATGCGTAGTCCAAATAAAAGAAGAAATGCTCTATTATTTGACTTGGTTTCTGTTCAAAGCTCATGAAACCGGAATCATTTCTTAAAATCTTTACTTTTGATAAGTTTGGTTAAAATTATGTTGTCTCTTTTAAATCACGCATCGTGATTTTTATTGAGATTTCACTTAATCACCTTCTCTATCTAGAGAAAAGTTGTAACGTTTGCAAGAGAATGATTTAAGAAGGAGTAACACACATAGAAATGTGATAAGGATGAAAAGTGGAAGATATATACAGTAATATTTTACACTTAAAAACTTTTAAAATATGTCCATAAATACACTTTTAGTAAAAAGTGATCAAAACTTAGAACTCCTTGTGGAATAGAACCCCCGATCTACAGACCAGTAATCGACACGTTAACCGATTGAGTTACCCAGGTAGGCAATCAGATTGTGGACGGAAGATATACAAATAATGCTGATATTTCTATTTTTATTCAAGTTTCAAAATGAAATTAGCCATTATGACGATATAGAATACCTCACCTTAGTTTAAAAGTTGGATTTGCACAACCCAATCTGGAATTGAACAAACAACAGTTAGGGAGATGAGCGGTTAAACATAACGGATTACGGACAATGATTGTTCTGTATGAAGGGATATATCATCTTAATTATTCTCTCGTAGCTCACACTAAACTTATCATCATATCAACAACAATGAAACTTAAGTAAACACTGCATGAAATAAATCAATCATACATAAAATTTAACGTACATACTACAAGATGTTCACCACATCATGCTTGCCATATCATACAAATTCCATATAAAATCATTCGGAGAAAATTATGTTATAGTATCAAGCTTATAATCATATAATTTCATTTAAGTAACTGTACGGGGTTTGGTGCAAGATGTATATGAATACAGCGGGGAAAAATGTTGGTGGAAAAGAAATTTCAAATTCCACTAATCTATTCAGTAATTCCAGATGCACACTACTTACAAAGAATCAATTTTAGAACTGAAATGCGGAATAGATATGCAATGCCCTATTAGAACTTTCATAAAAGTGTCCTATTACAGGGTTTTCAATCCGCTGACCCGTCGTTCCAATCAAGGGGCCTCCGTGGCCAAGTGGTTAGAGCACTGCGCTCAAAATCAATCACAAGCCTCTTACCTCTTGTCGGCACGGGTTCGATTCTCGCTCGCGGCGATATAATTATATGAGAAAGTTTGTCAGTTTACTTTCCAAAGGTCGGTGGTCTCTTCCCGGGTACATTGTATCTGGGTTCTCTCCTCCACCAATAAAAACTGGACGCCACCAAATAACTAAAAAATTGTTGAGTGTGGCGTAAAACAATAAACAATCAACCAATAAATCAATCGTTCCAGTCAACCAGCATATAACATTATATAGAGATTTCCTTGTACATTATGTATATTGGTTTTCAAATATATGCTATCTGTTACATGCACAATTACAACAGTTTTACACAGCCGTTAATATAGGTTTCAGTCAGTAAAAGCTAATGATAACCAGGAAGTATTGCTGAATATAGAATTCCAATATCTCTGTATCACGTGTCACATTTACTTATCGTTTGATTAATAGTACTCCCTGTCCGACAACAATGGTGTACAGGGTATGGATATTTATAATTCTCTGTGTGACGTACAGCCGGGGGACAGTCGCCTGTCCTGGCCAGTGTAGCTGTGTAGCTGCGTCTTCCTGTAATGGGACTTTCGTAGATTGTTTTGGAAGAGGACTGACTACAGTACCAACCAACATCCCCGAGGACACGTGTTCCTTGTGAGTCATTCATTTCATCGAAATGTCCATTCTATGCACATTTATATATATATATATATATATATATATATATGCTCTCAAGACAGCATTAATCTAACTGAAATGCATACACTCAATATGAGACGTAGCAATTTGCGATCATTCTAAGCTCAATATATAGATAGGGGCGTTAGGCTAGAAATAATCATTTGTCGAGTGGATATGTATATGATGATTAGCTAATGTATAATGACAGAAACCCTTTCTATTACACATTAATGTTTGAGTCCAAGATAAAATAAAGACATATATTTAAGCGTGGGGTAAATATCAAAAGTTTTATAATATAATTCTTTCATACAGATTGCCCAAAATATGGATATTTCTATATAGATATTCCAGATGCTGCTTGTTTTACCTTTAAATATCACGTACTTTATGACTGACAAGATATTTTCATCTTGACATAAAAACGTATGAATCCAATAAGCATTCATCAGTGACGCAAATCCAGTCATATAGCAATATCTAGTGACTATTCAGTCAGTTTTCAATGAACATTCAAACAGGTTTTAGTGACTGTCCAGTCATGTTTCAGTGACCTTTCTGTCTAGTTTCAGTAAGCATTCAGTCAGCTTTCGGTGACCTTTAAGTGACCATTCAGTCAGCTTTCGGTGACCTTTAAGTGACCATTCAGTCAGCTTTCGGTGACTATTCAGTCAGTTTTCGAAAACCATTCAGTCAGGTTTTAGTGACCATTTAGTCAGGTTTTAGGGATCATTCAGTCAGGTTTTAGGGATCATTCAACTAAGATTAAGTAACCATTCAGTTAACTTTTAGTCCACTAAACCAGGTTTAAGCAACAATTCAGTTAGGTTTCAATGGAATTTTAATAACTATTCGTTTATATTTCCGTGACCATTAAGCCATATATTAAGCCCGAAATATTTCTGTAATTGTTTACCTACATTGTTTTTTATATTTCCGAGTCTCTTCTTGTCTCTTTCACTAATTGTTCAGTTGTGTTTCAATGCTACATGGTTTCTTTCATTAAGCAGTTTGTTCTTCTCTAGTTGCATATAAATCACCATTCAGAATCTTTTCTATAATTGTTTACCTACAATCATGTGATTTTCAATTTTCAGATTATCTAACTCTGCTACATGACCAATCAAAACCAAAACACAGAGTGAAATTTCAAGCTATATTTATTTATTCGTTTTTGACTGGAGCAAAACATTTTTCACTTTTATTAAAGATAGCTAAAATAATTTTTCAGTCAGTTACATTATTGCAAGTTCATTTTCATAGCGTTCTGTATTCAGACACTTCTGACGAAACGTAGGTAGGTATCACTTCCTCATTCGATTTCTTTTTGGACACGCCCAGTAATCAGCTGTCATCCAGTGTTTCCATAATCATCTTCAGTAAACCTTGAAGTTTTCTATAAAAAAGAATATGAAGTGAATATTCGTATAGTTATATAACACCATTAAACAGATGGTTCACACACACACACACGCGCGCGCGCGCGCGCGCGCGACGTCGGGCGTGTAAGTGAAATCTGTGCAGTCGATTCCTGATGATCTGACCACTCACCACCAAGCCAGTATCCCTTTGAAGTTGAGACTTTATCTGATTTGCTGTTACCAGGCGATTTTCCAGGCAATAATGAGGATGAATCTGTCCTGAGACCGAGTTGTTGCCCTTGGTCGACCGGATCGTGGTCTATCCTGAACAGACCCTGTGGCACGATGTCTGGACCATAATCTGCTGATAATAGATTGGGAAACATTCATTGCCCTTGTCACAGCGACCTGTCTTCTCCAACCTATAGCATGCCAAGAGCACCTAACCTCTCATCCTGTGTTAGACGGCGCATGGTCTCTGTTTAATTAACGACTTCAACAAATGATAATCTGATGCTTTCTTTTTAAAATCTTTCTTTAGAGTGGCTCTAAACTTCCAATGAAGGGTTGTCACTCTCATTGAGTCTGAATCCTATGCACTCCGTGTAAAACATGCATTAAATGTGAGAAAAAGTCATATACATGATTTTATGGAGGGTCCCGATACTTTCTGGATGTTTCAAATAAATTAGGGCAATCCCATTGTGGACCCCCTCATTGCACCTGTGTCTGATTATTGCCAATAAATTGTGGATATGAACAACAAGTCATTGATTCATAGTCAAGTTCACCACATTAAAGTCTTGAGACTGAACTGCTAATGATAGATCTCAATCCCATAGCACCAGGTCATCCCAGCAGCACTTGCTCGAACATCATGTAACTAACGAGGCCCTGAACTGACTCAGGATGACCCGTCAGGTAAAGGCTGTGTACTCTCCTTTCAAGAATCACCAACTGCACTGATTGTTAAGGACAAAGCGCAATCCACGGTCTATATATAGAGAGTGTGAATTTGAGCCCCATTGTTAGGGTAGACAGATTCAGAATAGTACGAGCATAAATCTGCTAGAATTCTAAATTTATATAGATATAAAATTGGATACACACATGTACCTGATAGTTATTCCGAGACAGAAAACTGCGCATTTGCTGGTGGTGAAACACTTGATAAGGAATAATAAGGCATTGTAATTGTTTAAATCTCTTTCTACACTCGTCTACCACTCGTCTTATGGCAAGTACCTTAATCCCAGTTGTTAAGTTGCGACCCCCTTTCCTTCCTAGAGGCATCTTAAACTCTCGAAAATAAAAACAGCATTCAGATAACTTATTATTCATCTATCGTTAGAACACTATATATATTAAACAAACATTTATATCAGATAGGGGAGTGTTCTTGGTATCAATTATTAATTGCTATTCCCCCTTTTTGGCAGACTGGATGGTAGATGAGAACTTAAAAACATATGTGCAGCTTAAAATTATGAAATGTGTCGACGGATTACCCCCTTCCCCTCCCCTGATTTTGAAAGAGAGATTGAGACGTTAGGTAATGGAGACCCTAAAAGCTTCCCTTTCTCCCACCCCCCATTTCGAAAAACGATCTAATTTGAGGAACTCAACGAGTTTTGCCTGTGAGGGTTGGTTTTGTAATATTGTAACTCAAATAGAATCCCCCATCTAGTAATAAAGCGGGCGATATTAATTATAACTCACTTTATAATGCATGACCCATGCATTACGAAAAAAAAAAGTTAAAGTACAGCCAATAAATAGCTGAATAATACCTTAAGATTAACGCCCCGTGGGGATCCGGGTTAGAATATTATTATTATTCTATATCTATTGTTCTATATTTATATAGCGCTTTATCTAATCAAACCTCTAACCTAAAGCGCTTTACATTTAAGACAATAAAACAAAGTACAATAAATGCGTAAAAAATGACAAAGTAATACTAAACTGAATTCTAAATAGAAACTAAAAGTAGATAACGTAACATTTTTTAATGAATACTAAAATCTCACCTAATGCATTAATAATAAGCAAGTCTAAAAAGATGTGTTTTTAAATGTTTTTAAAAGTGTTTAAACTCTGACAAAGACGGATATTGTCTGGTAAAGAGTTCCAGAGAGTAGCTCCCGCC